>CM056052.1:133744787-134247469 GCA_029574335.1 Rana kukunoris
AAGGGTAGCAACAAGCTACCATCAGATTGGCTGGGTAGATGGAGCAGTAGTCGGTCGAGCACCGTCACTGGGCGTCAGGCATTGTTAGTCTGAAACAGGTTGATGTCAACCCCCGGGGCTGGCTTGTTGCGTTTGCAGACTGAGAGTGTAGGGGTTCGAAAGCGAGTCGGGTGTCGTCGGAGCAGTGTCTGACTGCCGGAGCCACTGATTGTAAATTCACTAGGCCATAGGGAACCGTAGAAGGCCTGGTAGATGGCTGCTAGGATGACTATGCTGGGCAAGGCCCTAAATGGGGAACGAGTAAGGATTTCAGACATGTGCCTAAAGAGGGCACTCTTGAAAGTTAGGCGCTTGCTACTGACTACAGGTTGGTGCTTCTGTATGCTCTGTAGGAGGGACTTGACTGCATGGGCTCGAGAATACTGACAGTTTACTGGGGTCCTGCAGGGACAGGAAATGCTGGACGCCATCTAGATATGGCGTGATAGTATTGTGAGAAAGGGTCAGCTGCGTGTGGCAATACGATATGAAGGCTAGGACGTGTCTAACGTTGCCTATATATATATATATATATATATATATAATGTGCACACATGCACCTAAATCCTCCAACAGTTAGATGCATAGCACAAACACATGTTAGTGGATCACTCACATGGCCATACACCACCCTGATCAGCGTATTTCTGCAGTGAGTACATCCAGGTTTTAGGCGTCTTGAGCAATTACATGTAGACAAATGTGGACAGTGTCAACCTGTGATGAATTTGTACAACATTTTCTGTCCTCAGGAAATTGGAAACCCCTGGCTGTACCCACTGCAGCAGAAATACGCTGATCTGGGTGGTGTACTGCTGTGGGAATGAGCCCTTAAAACTTATATTTAATCAATAAAGGAACAAATACACTAAAGGACCATTGATACTGTTGCATTTTAACGTGAGCGATGCAGCATACTAAACCACATATGTCCTATTCCTCAAAGTAGAAATAGTTCCCATAGCAGTGCATTTTTTTTTTTTTTTTTGACGTGTCCATTTTTTTGCCAATTCACACTAGAATTGATATCGCTCCGGCAGACAGGTAGGGGGCAGTGTGGTGCATAATTCAGCTCATCACACGCAGATCCTTTTTTTTTCTGTAAAAACTTTATTTGAAGTGTACTAAAGTACACTTCATTTAGGTGGCATGATGTGCTGCACTGCTGTACAGTGTAATGTGATTCTGTACTGCATTTTATTGCAGCACGCTGCAGTGCAGCTCTGGGCTACGTTGCAATGTGAATGGGACAATTGCTTTATATGTGTCCTTGTGGTGACAGGCATTTAACAATGCAGTGAAACTCCTGTCACTGCACTATGTGTGAATTAGTGAGTTGGGTGGCCCGTAGTCAATAGCAGTGCATCAAAATAGATGTAACATGCCTTTTCAGTGGTTGCTAACTCTATACACTATACATTTTTATATTTAAAACATGTGATAACACATGTGAACCCATTTAGGAAATACATATATATATATATATATATATATATATATATATATATATATATATATATATATATATATATATATATATATATACACCCTAACATATTTTTACATAAAACGGAGTACACATCACTCATAACTGATCCGCTGCTATATGCCCCGGAGGCTTTCCTTAAACGGATTAATATTGGAACAGTATTCAAGCTACACTGTCTCTAAGGATGGAATTAACTTTTTTTTTCTTTTTTTGGACAGAGTAGGGAAGTGTTGGGTCCTCTGTCATGTATTTATTGCTGTCTGTGTCTCCACTGGGTAGATTCATCCTCTTATTTGTACTGGTGACAACATCCACAGAGAAAAAAAGAGACAAAGTTGTCCCCAGAACAATAGATGAGGGGAAACCTTCCAAAGGGGACACTTGTCTCACTGGGGAATTCCCCTCACTTTGGGAAATTTCCTCTAATTCTTGTTGGGACAGGAAGTGGAAGAAAAACAACTTCACCCATCCTGTCTTCATCCAACACAAAAACTGTCTATACACACACACACACTGTATAAAAGCATACATCTGTAAATAGTAACTGTCTCCATGCACAGATAGTAGGACCTCTCCAATCTTCCTGGATAGTGCTGTCAGAGACCAGTGTCCTGGGTTAACCCCTTGTGTCCTGAGTGTAGTGTGTGTCCTGAGTGTAGTGTGTGTCCTGTGTGTAGTGTGTGTCCTGTGTCTAGTGTGTGTCCTGTGTGTAGTGTGTGTCCTGAGTGTAGTGTGTGTCCTGAGTGTAGTGTGTGTCCTGTGTGTAGTGTGTGTCCTGTGTGTAGTGTGTGTCTAGTGTGTGTCCTGTGTGTAGTGTGTGTCCTGTGTGTCTAGTGTGTGTCCTGTGTGTACCCAATCTAGGGATCAGGGAAGGAAATGATCACACAGTTGTGTAGATTGTTTTCCTTTTAGTTGTGTTCTTTTTATCTCTCTGGATCCTCTGTACACATAACACACACACAGCATTTCTATACAATGTCCAGACATGTCACACAATAATGACAACATGACTAGAAGTATCTGAGAGGTACAGAGACACCTCTGCCTGCACATTGGCAGGTATCTCAGTTTTATGAAAGTTATTACATGACATGTGAACTGAATACAGAGACATGAGAGGAATGTATACAATAATATTAGTAGTGGTGTGCACTCACCTCATGGACAGAGGACAGAATGGGGGTTGTAGTCAGTGGGGGGTCACAGTGGGGTTCAGTGTCTTCTCACACACAGTGATTGCAGAATCTGCTCTCCTGGAAAACAAAGAACACTGAACACATGACTCTTCACATCCAAAACATATGACGTATCTGCTCTCCGCCAATCACAGCTCGCTGGGCATGCCGGTGTTAACTGCAAAATGATACTCTCTCCTCCAGTGCCGTGCACGCTCCATGCGCATGCTCAGCGACCCTTCTCCACCGGGGGCGTGCACTGTGCGCGTTCACAATCTCTGGCTGATGATGTGACTGGTGACCCTTCATGACAGGCAGAGCCTTCCATTAACCCCTTCATGACAGGCAGAGCCTTCCATTAACCCCTTCATGACAGGCAGAGCCTTCCATTAACCCCTTCATGACAGACAGAGCCTTCCATTAACCCCTTCATGACAAGCAGACCTATCCATTAACCCCTTGATGACAAGCAGACCTATCCATTAACCCCTTGATGACAAGCAGACCTATCCATTAACCCCTTGATGACAAGCAGACCCTTCTATTAACCCCTTGATGACAGGCAGAGCCTTCCATTAACCCCTTCATTACAGACAGAGCCTTCCATTAATCCCTTCATGACAAGCAGACCTATCCATTAACCCCTTGATGACAAGCAGACCCTTCCATTAACCCCTTGATGACAAGCAGACCCTTCCATTAACCCCTTCATTACAGACAGAGCCTTCCATTAACCCCTTCATGACAGGCAAAGCCTTCCATTAACCCCTTCATTACAGGCAGATCTTTCCATTAACACCGTCATTACATGCAGACCCTTCCATTAACCCCTTCGTAACAGGCAGATCCTTCCATTAACCCCTTCATGACAGACAGAGCCTTCCATTAAACCCTTCATTACAGGCAGAGCCTTCCATTAACCTCTTCATGACAGGCAGACCCTTCTATTAACCCCTTCATGATAGGCAGACCCTTCCATTAACCCCTTCATTACAGACAGACCCTTCCATTAACACCTTCATTACAGGCAGACCCCTTCCATTAACCCCTTCATGACAGGCAGACCCTTCCATTAACCCCTTCATGACAGGCAGATCCTTCCATTAAACCCTTTATTACAGGCAGAGCCTTCCATTAACCTGATCATGACAGGCAGAGCCTTCCATTAACCCCTTTATTACAGGAAAACCCTTCCATTAGCCCCTTTATGACAGACAGACCCCTTCCATTAACACCTTCATTACAGGCAGATCCCTTCCATTAACCCCTTTATGACAAACAGACCCCTTCCATTAACCCCTTTGTGACAGGCATAGCCTTCCATTAGCCCCTTCATGACAGGCAGAGCCTTCCATTAACAGGAACTACTTTTTGAAATCGGTGCAGCGCTGCAGATGCAGCATCGCACCGATTAGGCAGATCCTTCCATTAACCCCTTCATGACAGGCATAGCCTTCCATTACCTCTTCATGACAGGCAGACCCTTCCATTAACCCCTTCATGACAGGCAGAGC
Organism: Rana kukunoris; assembly: GCA_029574335.1. Lineage (NCBI taxonomy): Eukaryota > Metazoa > Chordata > Amphibia > Anura > Ranidae > Rana > Rana kukunoris. The sequence continues at coordinate 133,749,005 of CM056052.1, forward strand.
CTTCCATTAACCCCTTCATTACAGGCGGCAGAGCCTTCTATTAACTCCTTCATGACAGACAGACCCTTCCATTAACCCCTTCATGACAGACAGAGCCTTCCATTAACCCCTTCATGACAGGCAGACCCTTCCATTAACCCCTTCATGATAGGCAGAGCCTTCCATTAAACCCTTATTACAGGCATAGCCTTCCATTAACCTCTTCATGACAGGCAGAGCCTTCCATTAACCCCTTCATTACAGGCAGACCCTTCCATTAACCCCTTCATTACAGGCAGACCTTTCCATTAACCCCTTCATTACAGGCAGATCCCTTCTATTAACCTGTTCATGACAGGCAGAACCCTTCCATTAACACCTTTATTACAGGCAGACCCTTTCCATTAACCCCTTTATGACAGACAGACCCCTTCCATTAACCCCTTTGTGACAGGCAGAGCCTTCCATTAACCACTTTATGACAGACAGACCCCTTCCATTAACCCCTTCGTGACAGGCAGAGCCTTCCGATAACTCCTTCATGACAGGCAGAGCCTTCCATTAACAGGAACTTTTTGAAATCGGTGCAGCTCCGCAGATGCAGCGTCGCACCGATTAGGATGGTGCCATTGCTGACAATTGCCGGCAAATGCCACCGATTTGAGATGCGATTTGACATCTCAAATCGCATCTCAAATCGTACCAGTGTGAACAAGGCCTTAAGAACACTTGTAGAAATGCAGCCCCAAACTTGCAAAGAACCTCCACATGCTTCATTGTTGTCTGTAGACACTTATTACTGTATCGCTCTCTAGCCCCTTGCAAACAAACTGCCTTTTGCTACAGCAAAATATTTCAAATTTTGACTTGTCAGTCCAGAGCACTTGTCGCCATTTTTCTGCACCCCAGTTCCTATGTTTACATTCATAGGACATGGAAACAAGGCTAAGTGACTCAATTATGCACAAAAACATAGAAAATGTATTCTAAATTTTAATTCTGAATTAATTTTAAATCTTTTAAGATTTACTACTACTACCAGGGCCATCTTTAATATGGTTTGGGCCCTGGGCAAACATTTTTTTTGGGCCCCCCTTCAGCTTATTTTGGGCCTGGCTGGTTCACATGTATGTGTTTTGGCGGCCCTCATTTGTGCAGGCACAGCAGCCCATTGATTTGAATGGGCTGCCATGCCTTTGTTTATTGCAGGAAAAAAGGTGCATTCAACTTTTTAAAAATCAGTTGCCTTGAAATCCATTCTGCTTTTGCACCATCCTACTTACCTGCAGTTCTTGCACACACAAACTCACTGGGCCAGATTCTCATATATATTCGGCGGCGTAGCGTAAGCCATTTACACTATGCCGCCGCTGCGTACTAGAGCAAGTGCTTTATTCTCAAAGCACTTGCTCCGTAGTTTACGCCGGCGTCTCGTAAATCGCCAAGCGTAAACCCGCGCAATTCAAATGGGGCGGCTTGTATTTAAATTAAGCGCGCCCCCGCGTCGAACGAACTGCGCATGCGCCGGCCGGGGAAAAAGCTCAGTGCGCATGCTCCAAAGGACGTCACATTTTCTCAATGTAAACGACGTAATCGCAGCGTACGCCAGCCCCATTGAGAATCGACGTACGCAAACGACGTAAACGACGCACAACACGACGTGGTCCCGAGGCCATACTTAACATGGCATCCGACGGGACACGACGGCATCCGACGGGACCTCGTAAGGTTACTCCACATAGAAGCTGGGGTAACCTTACGCGAACGAAAACGACGTACGCGACGACGGGGCGGCGTAAAAGCGATCGAGAATCGGCGTACTACTTCATTTGCATATGCAAATGAAAAAACAACGTAAAGGCCACCTAGTGGCCGGAGTTGTCATTACACCTACGATCCGAAAGTGTAATGCTTTTACACTTGTCGGATGTAGAAGCGTATCTATGCAAAAGTGATGCTAAGCATCACACGCATAGATACGAGACAAAAAAAAGGCGTTACGACGGGGTATCTGAGATACTCCGTCGTAACGCCTCTGAGAATCTGGCCCACAGTGTTTTTAAAAGCGTGACCTAAACGTCTAAAAATGCAGCAAGTTTGACAGTGCGGGAACTGCAGATAAGTCACAGCAGACAGCAGAATGGACAGACAGTGCTGTATTTCAGTGCTTGATGGGCATAGGTGTGCCGTGTGTGCAGCCTATTACATGAGGCATCAAATGAATGGGCTGCTGTGCCTGCGCAAATGTGGGCCACCAAAACACATACATGTGAACCAGTCAGGCCCAAAATAAGCCCATCAAGCAGTTAAATACAGACAGTAATGCCATGTGTTCTGAGGCATTACTCAGCCTGGACTGCAGGTCTGGTCTGTGACTTAAAGAGTTCCTCTATTTTACACATGGCATGGCATGGGGTCCCATGTTGCTAAAGCAGAATGGACAGACAGTGCTGTGACCCCATGCCATGCCATGTGTAAAATACAGGAACTTTTTAAAACACTGACCAGACCTGCAGTGAATCATCAAATATTATAAAGACTTTGGGCACACTCTACAGAAAACTTCTATTTACAATATAGCAAACAGTGACATACATTGAGGAGCAGGACATGAAAAAGTCAGCCTCGGGAAGAGCAAACTGGGGATGTTATAATGAAGAAGTCAGCCTCAGGAAGAGCAAACTGGGGATGTCTAAAGGGAAGCCAGGGGTTCTGTACATTTTAAAACACTGGGAAGGGAAGCAGTACTGTCACCTGGCTGCGTGCCGCTGATGATTTTCAGCCTGATTTGTGGGCAGCACAGGGGCTTAATGGGCGGCAGGGCCGCCATCAGGAATTATGGGGCCCCTTACACAGCTTCAGGCATGGGCTCCCTGGAGCAGAGAACGGGGGGGGGGGGGTGCTGCCCCCTTAAATTGAGACGCGGGGGGGCGGAGCTGCCACGAATTTAGAAGTGGGAGGCCCTTTACAAAAAAAAGATTTAATAAAGAAAAATATATATAAAAAAAGGGGTGTAGCCATCCGGGGCCTTGGGGACCTCTGGGCCCTTTAATAAAAAGAAAAAAAGAAATAAAAAATATATATAAAAAATATAATATTTAATATTTTTTTTTTTTTATAAAAATAAATTACAAAAAAAGGGGGGTTGCCATCCGGGACCTCTGGACCCTTTAATAAAAAATAAAATAAAAAAAATATATTAAAAATAAACACTTATAAAAAAAAAGTTGGGTTGCCATCCAGGGCCCTGGGGACCTCTGGGCCCTTTAATAAAAAAAATATATAAACAAAAATAAAAAAATAAACATTTATAAAAAATATAAAAAGAGTGTTTGCGACATGGGGCCCTGGGGACCTCTGAGCCCTTTAATAATTAATAAAAAATAATAAATTATTATAAATAATAATTAATAAAAAAAGGGGGGTTGTTATCCGGGGGCCCTGGGGAACTACGGGCCCCTGGGAACCTCCAGACCTCTAAAAAAAAATGGGCCCTTTAATAAAAAATAAAATAAAAATATATAAAATAAATATATATTTTTATTTAAAAATAAATAAAAAAAGGGGGTTGTCATCTGGGGCCCTGGGGGCCTCCGGGTCCCTGGGGACCCCTAAAAAAAAATTGGCCCTTTAATAAAAAATAAAAATATATTTAAAAAAATTGGCCCTTTAATAAAAAATAAAACAAAAATATATAAAATAAATATATTTTTTTATTTAAAAATAAATAAAAAAAGGGGGGGTTGCCATCTTGGGCTCTGGGGGCCTCCGGGCCCCTGGGGACCTCCGGACCCCTAAAAAAAAAAGGGGGTTGCTTTGGGCCCCCAACAGTGACAGGGCCCTGGGCAGCTGCCCCTGTTTGCCCTATGGTAAAGACGGCCCTCACTACTACCACTACTTCTGTTACTATGAGTGTATAGGTGTATTGTGCATCTCAGGAGGGGGTGGGGGTATATAATTTTATTTTACATTTATTTAATATTTTTAGTTTATAAATGCCTGCCAAACACCTCTGAAAAGTGTTACCACCATAGATCGCCTTTAAGAGGCGTGGCAATGTTTGAGCACATCTAAACTACATTAAAGGGTCACTAAAGGATTTTTTTTTTTTTTTTTAAGCTAAATAGCTTCCTTTCCTTACTGCAGTCCTGGTTTCATGTCCTCATTGTTCGTTTTTGCTTTGATGTTGCTGTAATTCTGGACACTTCCTGGTTGTCTTTTTCCTGATGACCACAGTACTGGGAGCTTCTCGTTTTGTTTTCCAAACCATCACTGCTCTATGGCTCTGTATAGCACAGGTACAGGATAACATGCAAAAACGAAACTAGATGCAAAAACAAAACTAAAAAACTGCAGGTACATTATATGATTGATTTTTATCTATTTTTAATCGTTTTTAAAAGGAATCAGTTAACTATTATGTCTCTTGGGTTCTTGCACAGCTAAAATGAGAAAGTGAAAATGTGAATCATGTGTTTCAATCTCACCTCTGGCTATCCTGATTTTGACAGTTAGTGGTGAGACCAATGTAGGACAACAGACATGAATGGGTGCAGTGATGACCTGGTGCTGGGGTTTATTAACCACTTAGTTTCCCTGTCACGTCCAAAGACGTGAACAGCGCAAACCTGAGGCGCCGGGTTGACGTCTTTGGACGTGACAGCCTTTCCCCGCTCTCTGCGCGTCCCCGCATCGGCGAGAAACTGTGTTGGCCGTGTCCCTTGGACACAGCCAATCACAGATCGTGCTGAATGGCCAATCGCAGAGGCCATTCAGCACTCGATCCCGCTGTCCAATGAGAGATGATCTCAATTGTAAACAAATGAGATCATCTCTCATCGCCGGCTTTCTCTCCTCACACACAGCGTGTGAGGAGAGAAAGAGAGTGACAGCGGTTACATTGAGTTAAAAAAAAAAAGTTAAAGTTTAAAAACAGCGCCAGTGTCTCTGCCAGTGCCACCTGCCAGTGCAAACAGCCTGTGCCACCTGCCAGTGCAAACAGCCTGTGCCACCTGTCCCTGCCATCAGTGCCACCTGCCCCCAGTGCCATCTGCCCCTGCCATCAGTGCCATCTGCCCCTGCCATCAGTGCCATCTGCCCCTGCCATCAGTGCCACCTGCCCCTGCCATCAGTGCCACCTGCCATCTGCCGTAAGTGCCATCTGCCATCAGTGCAATCTGCCATCAGTGTCACCTGCCAGTGCAATCTACCATCAGTGCCACCTGCCAGTGCAATCTACCATCAGTGCCACCTGCCTGTGCCACCTGCCTGTGCCATCTGCCATCAGTGCCACCTGCCCGTGCCACCTGCCCGTGCCACCTGCCCGTGCCATCTGCCATCAGTGCCATCTGTCATCAGTGCCATCTGTCATCAGTGCTATCTGCCCGTGCCATCTGCCCGTGCCATCTGCCCGTGTCATCGGTGCCATCTGCCATCCGTGCCATCCGCCCGTGCCAGCTGCCATTAGTGCTACCTGCAATTAGTGTAATTTGCCATCAGTGTCACCTGCCAGTGCAATCTCCCATCAGTGCCACCTGCCAGTGCAATCTACCATCAGTGCCACCTGCCTGTGCCATCTGCCTGTGCCACCTGCCATCAGTGCTATCTGCCCGTGCCACCTGCCCGTGCCATCTGCCATCAGTGCCATCTGTCATCAGTGCCATCTGTCATCAGTGCCATCTGTCATCAGTGCTATCTGCCATTAGTGCTACCTGCCATCAGTGCTACCTGCCATCAGTGCCATCTGCCATCAGTCCGTGCCATTTGCCGTCAGTGCCACCTGTCAGTGTCATCAGTGCCAACAATGGCTAAAAGATCCTTTTCACTCGAGGAGGCATATGAAATTATGGCGGCTGACGAGAGCAACGGGGAGCTCTGCGATTCGGATTCCCCTGAATATTCCGACAACGAATCTGACGTCACCTATGAGCCGATAGTCAGCAGTGGAGAAGAGACATCCGAGGAGGAGGACGAGGAGGAAGAAGAAGAGGAGGACGAGGAAGAAGAAGAAGAGGAGGAGGAGGGTCCACCCGCCAGAAGAAGGCGTATTGCTAAGGAAGCAGTGCCATCCACCAGCACCGCTGTGCCATCCACCAGTACCGCAATACCTCAGCAAGCAAGGTCACGTACCAGTGGGGTGTCACCTCAGTCCCAAAGGGTTAGGTCCCATGCCAGCCTTCCCTATTCCCTTCAGAACCCCCTGTGGCTTCCTTCTAATTCAGGAGAAGCCAACATTCCCCCCTTCACTGCCCAGCCAGGAGTCCAGGTGGACACAGAAAATTTTGCCCCGATTAACTTTTTTAATTTAATTTTCACCGACAACATGCTTGCCTCAATTGTTACCCAGTGCAATCTTTATGCAGAACAATTTATTTCCAGTAACCCCACATCCCATTATGCCCGTCCCTTCGAGTGGAGAGCCCTAACAGTGGAAGAGTTTAACATTTTTTTGGGCCTCATATTCTGTATGGGACTAAACCACAAAAACCAGCTACGTGCCTATTGGTCAAACCGCCCCATCTACCACATGCCCATCTTTTCCTCAAAAATGCCCAGGACCAGATATCAATTGATAATGAGATTCCTACACTACAACGACAATACCCAGTGCCCTCCCCGAAATGACCCAAGTTTTGATAAACTTTATAAAATTCGGCCACTACTTAATTATTTTTCCGAAATTTTCCCCCAGTTGTTTACCCCGGACCAACAAATATGTGTAGACGAATCCTTAGTAAAATTTTCTGGCAGGCTGGGCATAAAACAATTCATTCCCAGTAAAAGGGCCCGCTATGGGGTGAAGCTCTATAAATTATGTGACCGAGCCACAGGTTATACGTATGCCTTCAACGTATACGAAGGAAAGGACAGCCAGCTACACCCCCCTAATTGTCCAGACTACGTAGGAACCAGCGGGAAAATTGTTTGGCAACTCCTGAACCCACTCCTGGAGAAAGGATACCACTTATATGTGGACAATTTCTACACAAGTTTGCCCCTGTTCCGAAACCTTTTCCAAAAAAAAACCCCAGCATGCGGCACCGTGCGATCGAACCGGAAGGGCTTTCCTCAAAGTCTTGTCGTTAAAAAATTAGAAAAAGGGGAGACGGCGAGTTTACGTACAGATGAAGTTCTGGCTGTGAAATGGAGGGACAAAAGGGATGTGTACATGCTTTCTACCATCCACAACAACACATTCGTTGAGACCAGAACAAGGAATGGGCTAATCCAGAAACCGAAATGCATTTATGACTACAATAAGTTCATGGGGGGTGTCGATTTGAACGACCAGATGCTGGAACCCTACCTTTCTACAAGAAGATCATACCAGTGGTATAAAAAAGTTTCAATTTATTTGTTCAATTTGGCCGCGTACAACACATATGTGATATATCGGAAATCCACTCCAAGACCCAAACCCTACCTTTTCTACCTGGAGGAAATCACCGCTGCCCTTTTATACCCCAGCATCCCACCAGCATACATTCGATCCGATGTGGTTAGCCGACTCAACGAGCGACATTTTCCAGATAAACTCCCTCCCAGACCAACAGGCCATAAATGCCAAAAAAGATGCAAGGTGTGCTCCAAAGCAGGAGTGAGAAGAGACACCATTTATTATTGTCCTAAATGCCCTTCCCAACCAGCCCTCTGCGTAGTTGGTTGTTTCGCCCGTTACCATACCTCACTAAATTATTAGTCACTTTCTGCCATTTACCTTCACACCCCTTATACCTCTGCTTATGACCCCGGCTTGTTATTTGACCACGATTCTGCCTACCGATTCTGTTTATACCTCTGCCTGATTTGGAACTGACCCTGGACTGTTATTTGACCATGCTTATGCCTACCGATTCTGTTTATACCTCTGCCTGATCTGGAACTGACCCTGGACTGTTTGACCATTCTTTTTGCCTGCCTCTTGGACTGATCTTTTACCCTGCCAGTGGACTAGTGGGATTCATAGCACAGGGGTCTCACATATGTGAGGGGCTCCAGAATTTGTTTTTCTGGATGAAGAAAACAATTGTTTTTGTTTTCTCATTCTAGATTAGGGTCTGGTTGCCCGGAGGCTTCAAAGAGATTTGGGTGGGAGAAGCCTCCACCCCTGTCCCCATTCTGTCCTGAACGAGGCCCTACTTCTGCCTGTAGGACCTATGACATCATGCCTCTGCCTGATGCATGAACTGACCACCTGCACTAACCCTGACGGGACAGTATCCCTGCCTGGACATTTGTGTATGCCGTTGCTGACCAAGTCCCTGCCTGCTGCCTGGACCAGTGCTATCCTGCTGTGTAGAACTGCGCTACTATTACCACAGGTAATCTTTTGTTTACGCTTTGCTCAGCATAATGTATTTTGGGGTGTAACTCTTGGTATGTGCATGCTATGTGTCTCTGGAACACCGGACCGTGTTCCTTGCATGTTTGATCTCTGTATGTGGTCAGGCTGTGTAGAAGTCTCACACATGGGGTATCGTTTTACTCAGGAGGAGTAGCAGAATGTATTTTGGGGTGTCATTTTTGCTATCTAAATGCTATGTGTTGGAAATATCTTAGAAACTGACAACTTTGTGTAAAAAAAATGCGTTTTCATTTTTTTTCCACGTGTTCCAAAAACTTCTGGAAAACAATGAACCGTTCAAAAGACTCATTATGCCTCATAGATTATACGTTGGGGTGTTAGCTTTCCAAAATGGGGTCATTTTGTGGGTAATTTCATTATCCTGGTGTTCCAGGGCCTTCAAAAGTGTAATAGGTAGTCAACTAGTTAGATGTGCAATTTATGCTCCTAAAACCCCGGATGGCGCTTCCTGCATGTTGGGCCTCTGTATGTGGCCAGGCAGTGAAAAAGTCTCACACATGGGGTATCGTTTTACTCAGGAGGAGTAGCAGAATGTATTTTGGGGTGTAATTTGTGGTATGCACATGCCATGTGAGAGAAATAAGCTATTACAATGACAATTTTGAGAACATTTTTAAATAAAAAATAAAAATCTTAATTTTGCAAAGTATTGTGGGAAAAAATTACAACTTCAAATACCTCACCATGCCTCTTAATAAATACCTTGGAATGTTTACTTTCCAAAATGGGGTTATTTGGGGGGAATTTGTACTTTCCTGGCTTGTTGGGGTCTCAAGAAATGAGATAGGCCTTCAGTACATCAGGTGTAATCAGATGTGATAATTTTTTATGATTTGCACTATAGCTTGTAGACTCTAAAATTTTCACACAGACCAAATAATTTCGAAAAAATTTGGGTTATTTTTATCAAAGACATGTAGCAGTATAAATTGTGGCCAAAATTTATGAAGAAAAATTAATAATTTGCAAAATTTTATCACAGAAACTAAGAAAAAATCTTTTTTTTTCAAAATTTTCGGTCTTTTTTTATTAATAGCGCAAAAAATAAAAAACCCAGAGATGATCAAATACCACCAAAAGAAAGCTCTATTTGTGGGAAGAAAAGGACAAAAAAATCATTTAGGTATAGTGTTGCATGACTGAGTAATTATCATTCAAAGTGTGAGAGTGCTGAAAGCTGAAAATTGCTCTGGGCAGGAAGGGTGTTTAAGTGCCCAGTAAGCAAGTGGTTAAGATTGTAAAAGTCATTGGACAGCTCTGCAGCCACCCACAGCATATCCACAGCTAACTAAGAGGCCAATTAAAACAAGCTGATTTTGCAGCTGTAAGACAACACATATTACATACAGTCAGGTCCATAAATATTGGGACATCAACATAATTCTAATCTTTTGAGCTCTATACACCACCACAATTTGAAATGAAACGAACAAGATGTGCTTTAACTGCAGACTTTCAGCTCTAATTAGAGGGTATTTACATCCAAATCAGGTGAACGGTATAGCAATGACAATAGTTTGTATATGTGCCTCCCACTTTTTAAGGGACCAAAAGTAATGGGACAATCGGCTGCTCAGCTGTTCCATGGCCAGGTGTGTGTTATTCCCTCATTATCCCATTTACAAGGAGCAGATAAAAGGTCCAGAGTTAATTTCAAGTGTGCTATTTGCATTTGGAATCTGTTGCTGTTTCCCATTTCCTGGTGCCTTCATGGCAGCATACATATGGTTGGTGGCTCCGCCCTCATCCAACCCACAGGACCAATTATAACTCTTTAAAAGAGAGCGACAGCCTCCCCTCTGACATTCTTTTTTCTGTCCTCAAACCTGCAGGATCATGGATCACCTGGATTCAGCCCTTACTAAGCCACTGTGTTGGCCAGCCATTACAGGTTCATGCTCCCCTGTAGATGAAGTCCCATATCTTAGGCTGCTAAATGCGCCAAAAAGGTTTGGGAGCCCATTTTTCTGTGGATCTTTTCTGGGTCTGGAGTTCAGCTATTTTCCTCCATTCGTGACTGAAAACACTGCTCCAAGGTAAAAGACGACTGATTACAAGTTTTGCAGTGCTATTTTTCACTGCTGATGATTGTGGTTTGTTGGGGGCAGGTGGCTATTAAACCTTATACAGCTGCTTACAGGGCAAGTCTTGTTCAACTGTTTTAAAAAACAAACAAAAAAAAATAAAATTGGTCTGCAGTTACTGCTTTCTGGGAGCAGCCGGAAATGAGGAAAAGGAGAGGGAGGAATACTGGGTCAACATTAGGAAAATAATTAAAGATGCAATCCAGGAGTCGTCTCCATCTCAAGGTCCAGCTACCTCTTCATCAAAAGATATTTTTCAGGGGTCTGCCCCCAAGATCCCAGGTCAGCAGATAAGTGCAGGGGCCAGTTTGGATGACTCCCAAGATGCATCCGAGAAGCAAGGGGCCCACTACGATTCTGGGGTACCTGATAATTTTCTGGCTGCCTTAATGCGAAATATGGTAGCAGGCCAGGTCGCCTATATCCATCCTCGTGGGCTGTACCCTCCAGCTGACACTAGTGCTCAGCCGTTTTTCTTACCATCTATGGATCACTCGGCTACTGTAAGAAATGCAGCACATTCCTCAAGAGGTGCAGCGTCTCAAGAAGACATATTGGGTCACAAGATTGAGAACGGCCTCAAATCTAAATATGAGACAGCTGAGAGAGCGTGAGAACCAGCAGCCGCTTTAGCTTCAGCTGCCGAGACAACAAAGGCATGGTCTACCAATTTTGAATTAGCCTTGAGCCAGGGCCTCGAGCCAGAGGAAATTCTCAATTCTCTGGAGCAATTAAATTGGCTTCAGGATCTATGGTCGAGGCAGACCATACACTGGAATGTTCCTCTCAGGCCTTACTGCATACAGTAACTGCCAGGAGGTATAGGAGTAGGCAAAGAAACCTCCAGACTACCCTCATGAACATAAGGAAAGAAGGGGACACGTCTGGCTCTCCCGGAATTCAGAAGCCCTTTTGACTTCCTGTTTACTTAAGCTGAAGCAGCGGGTACTGCCATTCTGGTTTAATGGGAAACTGACTCCCCTACAATTCTCCTTGGTCGCACCAAAAAAAAAAAAAGAAAAAAAAAAAAACTTTCTAGCTCAACAGGCTCCTATGTCCTTGCTACTCACCAAGGTCCATTATAGGATAAAAGATCTCAGGACTCTGATTCAGCTTACACAAAGCACATACATGATGGAATTCAGTTCCGAGTTCCGTGAGCTGTTTGGGGGTTCATACCTCTCAAATCTTTTCCCTTTCTGGTTATTTGAAAAAAGGAAATGTGTGTGTTTCTTTTTTTTTCCCATCCTTCAAATGTACGCAATTCACCCCAGGTCTACAGCAAACTTGTCAACCTGGCAATCCTCGGGTGAGAATCCCTTAAAATAATGGGACTCATGGCAGTACGACCAGAAGTGGAGATGGTCCCTGTAAAGCCTCAAGGGTTTCCACCTGCATTTTCATCAGGTTCTCCTACCCCTTATGTTCCAAGACATTAGTGGACTTCATTTACAATTTTGATGCCTGCCTTTAGGCACACCATGTGCCCCGGATCCCAGCAGAAAGGTCTAGTGTTAATCTCTTCCGAAGGGAAAAGTTGCACTTTCCGCATGAGCAGGAAGATGTTCTATCTTCATTTCATTACAATAAGGTTTCCAATCTCATATACAAGAGGTGTATGTTCACCTTAGCATGAATGCATCTGGTCAGTTAATTACCAAAAAAAAAAAAAAAAAACATATATAAAAATGTTTTAGTCTTTTTGCCTATGCAAAGATTATATTCCTAAGAGACTGATGACTCCTCTAAAGAGAAGAAAGTCCCCACCCACAGCCTAAGCTGGGAACATGACAATCGGAATCATATCGGGGTCCTCTTACATCCTCCCCCTGGACTCTGGCAGCATGGTGGTACATTAACATCTCTACACCTCGTTACAACAGACTTCCCTAACGGAAAGGTCCGGGTCTCAGAGAATTCTACTTTTTAGAAGTAGTACTGGTCCTGTGCTATAATCAAGTCTTCTCAGTGGGTGGAGCCACTTGCAGTTGGTTCCTACTCCTTGGTCCATCCCTGTAGCAGCGGCGGTTCTTCTGAATTTCAGCAACCTTAGGGGACTCAGTTGACCAAGACAACTGGTATTTAAATAAGGACAGTTCGGTATCCAACATACAGGAGTCAGGTACCGCTGACATATCAATATTCTGCCAGAACATTACCACTGAAGGACGAGTCCATTCCCACACAGATGAGCATCAGGTCGACCTTAACCTGAGTCCAGTCCCAAAGGACGCACACACGCACATAGGCAGATCGTCGTTCTTCAAAAACATTCCTGATATGACTCAAGGCCAAGAGGATCTCACCAGCCTCAAGCAGTTGATGTTTTTTTTTTTTAAAAAGGGAAGGGAATAAATAATTTGGCTGATCACCTAGGAAGGAAAATACCAACTCCAATATGCAGCTATTGGGTTCAGCTTGCCTCCCGAGAGGCTGTCCTCATGGGCTAGTCCCCTAGTTAAGATCTCTTCCTTTTGGTGCATGTTTGTTTTTACACTGAGGGCTCCCAGTTCCTTCACACAATTTCCCAATCTCAAGGGTAATACGGGCGTACGCCCTCCTACCTGGTTAAGTGCCAGCGCCTAGCAGAGAATTGGTTCACCTCCCCAACTACAAATCCTCGGTTGGTCTACGAAATCTTGATACAGGCTGCCAGGCGAGCGGGCCCCGTTCGGTCCTTCTGCCGATTCCAGTTGCATACATTCGCATATCCGAAAGAGTTCACTCCTATCCGCTTTCGGAGGTCCCTGGATTTAATCATCAGGAATGGAGCAGGGGGAAAAAAACTAAGAAAGTTCAGTCACTCCCACAAGATAAATGGCACTTTTACCCAGAAAAGTTTTCCTCCAGTAGCACCTTTTGACAGGAAGAAAAGCCTCTTTCAGCCCTGGAAGACATCAGATGGAACCTAAATTCTCAATAAGAACACGCCTCGAGGGCAATCATTCCTTTTTTTCCCAGATAGGGTGACTACGTCTAAAGGGGGATGTGCCTCTGCTATTCAGTTTACTCGCAGTCTTTCCTTGCACATACACGAGAATCTTTTATGTAAGACGCTACTCTCGAAGCAATTTTTTTTCCATACTTCTAAGCACCGTCTCATCCGTTCAAAGGCCCTCAAAGTCCAAGCCTCTGTATTTAGGATTCCGATGTTTCAATTTAAACAAGTTGGTCATCTGGCAGTCTTGCCAGTTCAAGTCCAGAGCTCCCTCTGCAAGCCAATTTATCTAAGAATTGGTAGTCCCAAATCTTTCAGTATGTTCCAACAACTCCTGACTGGCCAAACCAGTTAGAAGAAGACTTCCTCAGGCATCTCGGATCTGGCAGGCATGCTACCAGCTTACCTTGAAAAAAAAAAAAAAAAGAGGGGGAGAAAGCTGTGGACACAGAGGACAACTTCATCAAGTTGGATGGTTCATCTTATCCAGACAACATACCGGGCTAGTGGTCCTCCGCTCCAAAGTCAAAGAATACTTGTGCGGGGAATGGCGGCTTCCTGGACTACAGCAACACTAGAATCTTCCAAGCGCCCTGCCGTTAGGCAACCGGTCATTCTACACCGCATTCATGACCTAGTTGGGTCTACTCTTACTCATAGTGATGTAGGGGGAAAAGTCTGTTCAGCTGTTTTCTCTTGGATAGAGATTAAAATACTTTTTGCAGCAACCCTCCCTATAAGCGAGTTATTTACCATATGTATGACACCATTTCTTTGTAATGGGAGAAACGTAGAATTCTTCTAGCTAAAAGTTTCTCAAAATTACACTTAAATATTAATACACCACCCAGTACAGCATTTGTTTGCTTAAAAAAAAAAAAAGAATATTTTTGGCTAAGACCAGGAGATATAAACATCTAGCATGAGACTCCTGAGCAAAACTGAAATACAGTGGAACCTTGGATTACAAGCATAATTCGTTCCAAGAGAATGCTTGTAATCCAAAGCACTCTTATATCAAAGCGGGTTTCCGCATAGGAAATAATAGAAACTCAGATGATTTGTTCCACAACCATTTATTCATATATAAATTATTACAGCAAAACAAAATACAGTATAAAGTATACTGTAAATATAAAACTAAACTGCACTTTAAAATACTGTACTGTACTGTACCGCTGTGTTGCAAAAATTTTAAGGTAAAGAAAAAGAATGTGCACACTCACAATGTTAAGGAGTCTAGTGATCACCTATTTATAGCGGCTGTGTATATGTACAGTAAAGCCACTGTGTATACTGTATGTACAGTAAAGCAGCTGGTGTACAGTATACAACTCTGTATGTGGCCAGAGGTTGGTGCTTATCTATTTAAAACCGCTCTGTATACAGTACTGTATGTTCAGTAAAGCCACTGGTGCACAGTTCAACGCTATATGTGGCCACAGGTTCAGCTCACAGCACTTCCTAGAAAACTTGGGAACTGTTCACATCACTTCCAGATGAGCCCGTCCCGGTTGGGAGTGTCTGAGTGTTTCAGGCCCCGTACACACGGCAGAGAACCTCGACAGGCAGAACACATCGGCTTTACATTAGGGTGACCAGACATCCCCGGTTTCAGGGGACAGTCCCCTGATTGAGGACACTGTCCCCGGACCAAGTCTGTCCCTGGTTTTGTCCCCAGATTGGATTTAATAAGGGGCAGGGGCAATTTTAGAGAAAGTCTGTGCAGAATTAAAATAAAAAAAAATTAATTACACCCCCGCTCCGCCGTGCCTACTAGCATAGGGGGGTTGTATTTTCTCATTATCTGTGCCCCTTTCTGATGATTATGTGCTGGTTGGTGCGGAGGGAATATGTCTTCAGTTTCGGGCGCATGTCCATTTAGCTTCACTCGCATGTTCTTCTGCCTTGGCTCAAATCCTGGCCAGCCACCTGCCTATTTCATTGCCTTCCCTGGCAGAGTGATCTTCCTCTGCTCCCCACCCAGTAGTAGCCGGGGCCTGGAGAGTAAGACTTGAGAGGCTGTGAGGCGGCGACGACGGGCAGAAATTTGCTGATTGTTGCCATTACTAGTAAAGAAAAAATATGTCCCCGGATTTCATTTTAAAAATCTGGTCACCTTACTTTACATGGATAAGCAGTAGACTCATTCACATTGTAAGTTTTTTTTACATAAAATAAAAAACGCTTGTATATCAAGGCAGCGCTCGTATATCACGGCAAAAAAAAAAAGAAGAAAAGTTGCTTGTCTTTCAAAACACTCGTAAATCACGTTACTCGTAAACCAAGGTTTCACTGTACCAGTAATTGGGTGGAATTGACCACCAAAACACCAACTACAATGGCTTTGTAGTTCATCAGTTAAAGGGGAGTTCCACCCACAATTTCACTTTTTAAATATAAATACCCCTGTAATACACAAGCTTAATGTATTCTAGTAAAGTTAGTCTGTAAACTAAGGTCTGTTTTGTTAGGTTGTTACAGCATTTAGATTTTAATCTAGAAATGACCGTGGCCATCTTAAGTGTGGGCATCATGAAGCCAGACTATGACTTCCTGGATTTCAGCTTTGCCTATGTAATAGGTTTCAGTCAGGTTTGCAAGGACTACTGGGAAACATGATGCTTATCCCAGAAACCCTTGCAAATAGCCTCGTGACTTAATAGCCTAGGCTAATAAGGAGGAGGAAGTAATGAAGGACTACAAAATAAAGGTATTTACAAGCAACAAAATAAATAAAAATTGTCCATTTTGAACACTATGGGCCAGATTCAGCAAGACTTGCGCTGGAGTAATTCGATATGCGCCGCGTAACTGTGAAGATGCGCCGTCGTTTCTATGTGGCCGTACCCACCAAACTAGATGCGACAGAAAACGGGCCATTTCCGATCGGCTTAACTTTCCGACGCCAGAGTCTCGTCAGCGCATAATTTCGCTTGGCGCATCAGTCGCGCTTATTGATTTCCCCTGCAAATATGCAAATGAGGGAGATTTCCCGATTCGCGAACGGATTAGCACCATACGCTGGCTACATGCGCCGCGCGTATCTCGTCCGTCCGGCGCAAAGTTATTTCTACAAATAGCTGCTTTATCTTTACTCCAGACGGCCTCAGGTCAGCAGGAGAGCAGCTACAGCAGCAGCGTTACCAACGAAACTAGCAAGCTGAACAACCACACTTGCAAGGACAACACCTCTGTGTGCCAACATGCCAGGGACAGTCGCGGTCCTAGCACTAGTACTGGGTCCCCCGGTACGGAGGAGGCGGGCACGTGAGAGGATATACCGCACGCGCATGAGCCTCTTTGGCATGGGGGATGAGGAGGTGTATCGCCTCTTCAGATTCAGCCCAGATGCAATACTTGAACTAACCACAACCCTGCAGGAGGACATCACCAGCAAGACACACCGCTCACAAGCAGTGCAGCCACTGGTAAGGGTACTGGCAACACTCCATTTCCTTGCAAGTGGATCATTCCAGCGTACAAGTGGAGTGGTGGCTGGGATGTCACAGTCCACCATGAGCAGATGTGTGCACCAGGTTGTCCCTGCAATCCTCAGACGCATGTCCCACCACTTCATCAGACCAACCACTGAGGAGCTGCGGCTGAAGGCAATGACAGATTTCTACAGTATTGCCAGATTCCCACGCACTGTGGGGGCCATTGATTGCACACATGTGGCCCTACAGCCCCCCAGTGCCACAGAGCACATATACCGCAATCATTGGCATTCCATCAACGTACAGGCGATAGCCGATGCCCAACGCCTCATATGGCACGTCCGTGCCAAACACCCCGGGTCCAGCCATGACAGCTTCATATACCGTCAGAGTCCCATCCCAGCAGAATTCGAGCAGAACATGTATGGGGACAGCTGGCTGGTTGGTGAGTGACATGGGTGGCAGGCATGACTATCCCCTCCCAT
Source organism: Rana kukunoris (assembly GCA_029574335.1). Taxonomy (NCBI): domain Eukaryota; kingdom Metazoa; phylum Chordata; class Amphibia; order Anura; family Ranidae; genus Rana; species Rana kukunoris. The sequence continues at coordinate 133,766,296 of CM056052.1, forward strand.
GATGCACATCACAAGGGGCACATGCATGAGTAACATCCTCCTGTCTTTTTCCTTACAGGTGACTCTGCATATGCACTGGGACCCCATCTCATGACTCCTTTCCGGAACCCCCAAACCAGAGGAGAGAGAAAATACAATGAAGCACACATCAAAACCCGTGCAGTGGTGGAGCAAACATTTGGGCTCCTGAAGTCCCGTTTCCGCTGCCTGGATAAGTCTGGGGGGACCCTATTGTATTCCCCTACCTTTGTGTGTCAGATCATCGGTGCATGTTGCATTCTGCACAACTTTGCCATGAGAAAGGGCCTGCAGATTGACATACGTGATGACCTGACCCCCCAACCAGACAGCCCCCCCCTGCCAGAGGAGACCCATTCAGCTGATGGAAGAGCAGTCAGGAGGGTCCTCGCCGTAGGCATCTTTGGACAATAAACCAAAACATTGATCACACAGACAATGCATGCATGCACACCACTGATGTCCCTAGATCACACACACCACATCCACATCGCATTGGATTAGCCCAAGTCCAGCATGTAGGACTTGGGAGCAGCAACGCCAGCGTCAAGGCCCCAATGGTGTCGCTGTCCATTCATACACCTTTCACACGTCATTCATACAGCCGTGGGGTTAACTTCACCACCACGGCCGAGGGTGACACCCCTTACTGGCAGGAGTGCCACCCCCTCACATTCACACACCATTCACACTGCAACGTGTGCAGTATCAAAAAATAAAATATCTCATACCCAGAGCATAATCACAAAAAAAAAAACTCATAACCTGAGCATTAAGAATAAAATAAAAATCTCATAACCTGAGCATTCAGATTTTTTTTTTTACAAAACTCATGTCCTGAGCATCAATCAAAAAAACAAAAAAAAATCATCTGGGATGCCGGGGGCTTCTTCTGGCGGCCCCTCTCTGGCTCCTCAGCTGCCTGGATGGAGTGGGTGGGGGTGGGGGGGCATCTGGAGGTGGCTGATCCCCGGGTGGGCCACTCCTGGCAGGTGTGGCCTGCATGCCCTCCAAGGCCACGGCAATCCGGCCGAGGTACAAACTGGTCTGGGCCTGCACCCTGAGCTGCTGGGCCTGCATCCTGAGCTGCCGGGTGACCTGATAATGCTGGGCCCGCCGACTCTGCCTCCCCTGGTCCCGGATGGCAGAACTGTTTGCCTGGATAGCAGCAGTGTTTGCCTGGACGGCTGCAGTGAGGTCCATTATGTCACCCTGCACCTCCCCCAGACTGGTCACCACTGCAGCGCAGTTGCAGCTCACATCCTGCACTGCAGAAGAAATCTGGGCCACGGAGCACAGGCTGTCAGCCACTCTGTCCAGGTGCCCAACTATGTCCCCCATTTGCTGGGTCTGCCTGGCGTGATCCCTCGCCACCTGGTCCTGGACCAGATCAGACACCCCCCTGTTCTTATGGGTGGCCTTCCTGGGGCCAGTAGATGGTTGTCCCCGGGGGGATGGAGTCGCCCTTGAGGGGCTTCCTATGATGGGGGAGGGGATCTGAGAGGGCCCTGCAGAAGAGGAGGACTCCTCCGAATATAAAATTATGTCCTGCTCTGCCCCAACAGGCTCCTCCTCAACGAACTCTGCAGGTGTGGTGTGGGCACTCTCCTCCTCCACCTCGGTGTCTTCACCACCCAGGGGCACAGGCACTGGGTGCCGTTGGGGGGATGGGGTGGACTGGCCGCCGACAGATGATGGCCCAGCTCCGTCATCTGTGGATGACACAAAGCAGACACATGTTGGTGGTCCCACACACTTGGCACATGTACCCCCCCCCCCCACATGCAACACACCAAATAGGGGATAAAAAACACTTACCTGTCCTGGAGCCTTCCTCCACAGAATCATAGCCTGGTACCCCCTCCAATTGCTCCCTCTCCAGGCAGCGGGCGACCACCTCCTCCTCTGTGGTCAGGCTGACCGGACATGGGGGTCCACCACCTGTGCCCCGCTCATGGCTCCGAATGGTGGCCACCTTGACACGGACCTTGCGCCGCAGGTCATTGATTTTTTTTTGTATATCCCCAGCAGTCCGGGTGGAGTACCCCAAGACATTCACCCTGCCCGCAATAGTGTCCAGGATGGCCTGCTTCCTCTCCCGGGTGGTCTTCTACTTTTCTTCCCATGCAGGAAATCATTGTAAGTCTCCATAGCAGAGATGACCACAGAGACCTCCTGGGCATTAAAATTGAGGTTCCTCCTCTCTTTGGGGGTAGCGGGAGCAGCCATAACAGAGCAAAAGTAAATTCCCTGGGGTGGGGGGAAACGGAAATACTTTTGCGCCGGAATGGCGCTTCCGCTGGCGCTTTTATACACGCAACGGAACACATTGCGCTGGCGTTTCCCGTGAAGTGGTGCCGACGGAAGTTGTGAGCATGCGCACAGGGGGCCGAGTGAAGCCTCACTTACTGCGCAGGCTCCGTGGATGATGCGCTGAACGTAAGCCTCTGCGCTGGGCTCCGCCCATCATTTACATATGATCACACCCACTTCCACTTGCGTCGGGTTACGCCAGCGCATTATCGTTACTCTGGCGCAAGTTTACGCGCAAGTGCTATGTGAATAACAGTACTTGCGCCGAAAGTGTCGGTGGAGTAACGTAAATGAGAAACGTTACTCCAAAGTAAAGAAGCGCCCATCTACCTGAATCTGGCCCTATGAGATTAGGGCATGCAGCACAGACAAACATGGGTGGAACTCCACTTTAATTATTTCGTATTTTGCTGTAGCTTCTATTGTAATAAAAAAAACACATCACCATGCATATAAGCAAAAAAAACTTGATACACTTTGTATTACTGTTTCAACATGTCTATTTCTAGTAAATGCTATTTCCTCCAGGTGCTGCTTAATAGCATATGCTGAGCACTTATATATAATTTAGCAATCAAAGGTAGATGTTTTCTACATGCATCAAAAAAAGACAAACTAAAATTTCCCATCAGGTATTCATTTATTGATACCTTCATTATTGGATGGAAGAATAGTGTTAGTGTAATTTGTAATATATGGGCCCAGACACACGATCGGATGAAAAATACCACTTTCGAATCAATTGTATGATAATCGGATCGTTAGTACAGAGCTTTCGAGAGGCGATCACGACATTTCATCAGATATTATCCAAACAGACAAACACGAAAATTTTTCTCATATGATACCAAATCATACGATTTTTGTTTAATCAGTACAGTTGTCTTCCAAAAATACAATAGAAATAGGGGGCGGAGCTAGCCGGCGAACGAAATGGTCGCGTGTTAGCAGAGCTCCGGTTCCAGCGGCTGTCACACGGCACACAACGGACCTCCCAGGGAGCTAAATCCTACGCTGTGGATCCCGGGGGAACCGAGTACTGGCATGACAAGGCGCAAAAACGCTGGTAATCGGCCGACAAAGCTGACAGAGTTTTTCCTCTTGGAGCCCAGGCAAGATGGCGCCAACTCCTCATCCACACCGCTCCCAGGCCATCAGAAACTTCCAGACAAAACGGGGAGATCTCAAAAGCAGAGCAGCCCTCCAAAGCCTGCTAATTCATCGCTGGCCACACCATCTTCTGGGAGCCCTAAAAAAGGCCAGATTCAGGCTGGACGCGACGGCGGCTGCACTCGAGGTGAGCTCTCTGCTGGACTCTGGGGAGGACACTAGGGAGTTGCCAGACTCCATAGAAGTGTTCCCCACTACTAACCAGCCGGTCATGGACACAGTTTTAAAGGAGATGCTGGTCTCCTTGAGGAGTTCTCTCCATGCAGATATGGTATCCTGTGTGCATAAGTTCAGTACAGAGATCAGAGGGGTTGCTGACAGGGTGTCCCACATAGAAGACAAAATGGGGGAATGTGCCTCCACCATTAATGACCTTGTAGATGCTAACGACAGCAAACAAGATGACATAGAAGGCATTAAAGCAAAGATGGCAGAAATTGAGGACAGATCCAGGAGAAACAACGTTAAAATTAGGGGTGTGCCAGAATCTGTCAAGCCACAAGTTCTGCGCAAGTATGTCTCCCAACAGGGGCGGACTGACAACTCATGGGGCCCCCGGGCAACAGGAGATCATGGGGCCCCCTGTATCCCTGCCCACACTCAAGCTACACCCACACACACCATGGGGGCACACAGCAGGGCCTAGGGGCATGGAGCAGGGCCTAGGGGCATGGGGGCAGATAGCTGGGCATGGGGCACATAACAGGGTGTGGGGCAGACATCAGGACAGGGGCGCACAGAGCAGGGCATAGGGTAGACAGCAGGGCATGGGGGCAAAGAGCAGGGCATGGGGCAGACACCAGGGCATTGGGTCACAGAGCAGGGCATAGGGTAGACAGCAGGGCATGGGGGCAAAGAGCAGGGCATTGGGCAGACATAAGGGCATGGGGGCTCAGGACACATCACAAGGCCAAAAGGAGGGAATTGGGCACACAGTGGGACATATAGTAGGACATTGGGCACACAGTAGGACACATCATGGGGCACACCGTAGAGCACATCATGGGGCACACAGGGCATATTACGGGGCACACAGTAGGGCATATCATGGGGTACATCACAGGGCACATAATGAGGGCAAACAGAAGGGCATGGGTGCATGCATCAGGGCAAGGGGGCACAGAGCAGGGCAAGGGGGCACAAAGCAGGGCAAGGGGGCACAGAGCAGGGCATGGGGGCACACATCAGAGTATGAGGCAAAGAGCAGGGCATGGGGGCACAGAGCAGGGCATGGGCAGACATCAGGGCATGTGGCAGAGAGCAAGGTATTGACAGATAGCAGGGCATGGGGCAGAGAGAGAGCAGGGTATGGGGCAGAGAGAGAGAGGGCAGGATATGGGCAGATAGCAGGGTATGGGGCAGAGAGAGAGAGCAGGGAATGGGCAGATAGCAGGGTATGGGGCAGAGAGAGAGAGAGAGCGAGAGAGAAAGCAGGGTATGAGGCAGAGAGAGAGAGAGAGAGAGAGAGCAGGGTATGGGCAGATAGCAGGGTATGGGGCAGAGAGAGAGAGCAGGGTATAGGGCAGAGAGAGAGAGCAGGGTATAGGGCAGAGAGAGAGAGATAGAGAGCAGGGTATGGGGGCAGAGAGAGAGAGAGAGCAGTGTATAGGGAGAGAGAGAGAGCAGGGTATAGGGGGAGAGAGAGAGAGCAGGGTATGGGGGCAGAGAGAGAAAGCAGGGTATGGGGGCAAAGAGAGAGAGCAGGGTATGGGGGCAGAGAGAGAGCAGGGTATGGGGGCAGAGAGAGAGCAGGGTATGGGGGCAGAGAAAGAGAGAGAGAGAGCAGGGTATGGGGGCAGAGAGAGAAAGAGAGAGCAGGGTATGGGGGCAGAGAGAGAGAGCAGGGTATGGGGGCAGAGAGAGAGAGAGCAGGGTATGGGGGCAGAGAGAGAGCAAGGTATGTGGGCAGAGAGAGAGAGAGAGAGAGAGCAGGGTATGGGGGCAGAGAGAGAGAGAGCAGGGTATGGGGGCAGAGAGAGTGCAGGGTATGGGGCAGAGAGAGAGTGCAGGGTATGGGGCAGAGAGAGAGAGTGCAGGGTATGGGGCAGAGAGAGAGAGTGCAGGGTATGGGGCAGAGAGAGAGAGAGTGCAGGGTATGGTGCAGAGAGAGGGTGCAGGGTATGGTGCAGAGAGAGAGAGTGCAGGGTATGGTGCAGAGAGAGAGAGTGCAGGGTATGGTGCAGAGAGAGAGTGCAGGGTATGGTGCAGGGTATGGTGCAGAGAGAGAGTGCAGGGTATGGTGCAGAGAGAGAGTGCAGGGTATGGTGCCGAGAGAGAGTGCAGGGTATGGTGCAGAGAGAGAGTGCAGGGTATGGTGCAGAGAGAGAGTGCAGGGTATGGTGCCAAGAGAGAGTGCAGGGTATGGTGCAGAGAGAGAGTGCAGGGTATGGTGCAGAGAGAGAGTGCAGGGTATGGTGCAGGGTATGGTGCAGAGAGAGAGTGCAGGGTATGGTGCAGAGAGAGAGAGTGCAGGGTATGGTGCAGGGTATGGTGCAGACATCAGGGCATTGGGTCACAGAGCAGGGCATAGGGTAGACAGCAGGGCATGGGGGCAAAGAGCAGTGCATTGGGCAGACATAAGGGCATGGGGGCTCAGGACACATCACAAGGCCAAAAGGAGGGAATTGGGCACACAGTGGGACATATAGTAGGACATTGGGCACACAGTAGGACACATCATGGGGCACACCGTAGAGCACATCATGGGCTACACAGGGCATATTACGGGGCACACAGTAGGGCATATCATGGGGTACATCACAGGGCACATAATGAGGGCAAACAGAAGGGCATGGGTGCATGCATCAGGGCAAGGGGGCACAAAGCAGGGCAAGGGGGCACAGAGCAGGGCATGGGGGCACACATCAGAGTATGAGGCAAAGAACAGGGCATGGGGGCAAAGAGCAGGGCATGGGCAGACATCAGGGCATGTGGCAGAGAGCAAGGTATTGACAGATAGCAGGGTATGGGGCAGAGAGAGAGAGAGAGCAGGGTATGAGGCAGAGAGAGAGAGAGAGAGAGAGAGAGAGAGAGAGAGAGAGCAGGGTATGGGCAGATAGCAGGGTATGGGGCAGAGAGAGAGAGCAGGGTATAGGGCAGAGAGAGAGAGCAGGGTATAGGGCAGAGAGAGAGAAAGAGAGCAGGGTATGGGGGCAGAGAGAGAGAGAGAGCAGGGTATAGGGAGAGAGAGAGAGAGCAGGGTATAGGGGGAGAGAGAGAGAGCAGGGTATGGGGGCAGAGAGAGAGAGAGAGAGAGCAAGGTATGGGGGCAAAGAGAGAGAGAGCAGGGTAGGGGGGCAGAGAGAGAGCAGGGTATGGGGGCAGAGAGAGAGCAGGGTATGGGGGCAGAGAAAGAGAGAGAGAGAGAGAGAGAGAGAGAGAGCAGGGTATGGGGGCAGAGAAAGAGAGAGCAGGGTATGGGGGCAGAGAGAGAGAGCAGGGTATGGGGGCAGAGAGAGAGCAGGGTATGGGGGCAGAGAGAGAGAGCAAGGTATGTGGGCAGAGAGAGAGAGAGAGAGAGCAGGGTATGGGGGCAGAGAGAGAGAGAGCAGGGTATGGGGGCAGAGAGAGTGCAGGGTATGGGGCAGAGAGAGAGTGCAGGGTATGGGGCAGAGAGAGAGAGAGAGTGCAGGGTATGGGGCAGAGAGAGAGAGTGCAGGGTATGGGGCAGAGAGAGAGATTGCAGGGTATGGGGCAGAGAGAGAGAGATTGCAGGGTATGGGGCAGAGAGAGAGAGAGTGCAGGGTATGGGGCAGAGAGTGCAGGGTATGGTGCAGAGAGAGGGTGCAGGGTATGGTGCAGAGAGAGAGAGTGCAGGGTATGGTGCAGAGAGAGAGTGCAGAGTATGGTGCAGGGTATGGTGCAGAGAGAGAGTGCAGGGTATGGTGCAGAGAGAGAGAGTGCAGGGTATGGTGCAGAGAGAGAGTGCAGGGAATGGTGCAGAGAGAGAGTGCAGGGTATGGTGCAGGGTATGGTGCAGAGAGAGAGTGCAGGGTATGGTGCAGAGAGAGAGTGCAGGGTATGGTGCAGGGTATGGTGCAGACATCAGGGCATTGGGTCACAGAGCAGGGCATAGGGTAGACAGCAGGGCATGGGGGCAAAGAGCAGGGCATTGGGCAGACATAAGGGCACGGGGGCTCAGGACACATCACAAGGCCAAAAGGAGGGAATTGGGCACACAGTGGGACATATAGTAGGACATTGGGCACACAGTAGGACACATCATGGGGCACACCGTAGAGCACATCATGGGCTACACAGGGCATATTACGGGGCACACAGTAGGGCATATCATGGGGTACATCACAGGGCACATAATGAGGGCAAACAGAAGGGCATGGGTGCATGCATCAGGGCAAGGGGGCACAGAGCAGGGCAAGGGGGCACAAAGCAGGGCAAGGGGGCACAGAGCAGGGCATGGGGGCACACATCAGAGTATGAGGCAAAGAGCAGGGCATGGGGGCACAGAGCAGGGCATGGGCAGACATCAGGGCATGTGGCAGAGAGCAAGGTATTGACAGATAGCAGGGCATGGGGCAGAGAGAGAGCAGGATATGGGCAGATAGCAGGGTATGGGGCAGAGAGAGCCCATTCCTCCATTTTGCTAAAACCTTAATCTCTTGAGGCTTCCCCCCACCTACCCGCTGATCGACTATAAGAAAGTCGCACACTCTTATCGTTTTAACCTTCGGCTGCTTGCCGGTGTTATGTTCCTTGTTACCCACATTCTCTACTATCTTTTTCTGTTGCTATTTTTGTTTTTTATTATATACCCTATTAGTCAACGTTACCATATTCGGATGGAAGATGTCACCAATGGATTATTTTAGGCTACCCTAAGTGGCGGATGTCCTGCTACAGACTTACTGGCAACTCTCACCAGGCGTTGATTCATCCACAGTAAGGCCTCGTACACACGATCGGACATATCCGATGAAAACGGTCCGCGGACCATTTCCATCGGATACGTCCGATCGGGAGTTTGATCCGATGGCGTGTACACACCATCGGATCAAATTCCCCCCACCACGTCACCGCACCAGGAAGTTAAACACTTCCGCGCATGCGCCGAATCCATTCGGCGGCGGCGCGGCGGCGGTGGGGCACGACATGTCTGCTGGTAAGTGTACTAACCAGCAGACATGTCGGGCGGACAGATTTCACCGGATGGATTTCAAAGCATGCTTTGAAATCTGTCGGGTGGAGAAATCTGTCCGCTAGCCCATACACACGAGCGGAGATGTCTGCTGAAACGGTCCATCGGACCGTTTTCAGCGGACATATCCCCTCGTGTGTACGAGGCCTAAGTGCCTTCTTGATACTACATATCAGTCACACCCCGGGACAAAAGTCAATCACCATGGCAGTAAATCTCCTGACTATCAACGCTAAGGGCCTCAATCACCCAGCCAAGAGGAGATCTCTGGAAAGAAGCGTTGCACCAGAACTGTGATATTTTGTGTGTCCAGGAGACCCATTTCAGCAGTGCAGCCCCTCTGAAGTGTTCGCACCCTAAGTTCCCGTTTACATTCTTTGCCAACGCTGAATCCAAAAAAAAGGAGTGATGATTGCTGTAAGGGACTCGGTCCACTTCTCTCTTCATAAGGCCATTATTGACCAGCTGGGGCGGTACGTTATTCTGGTGTGTGACATTAACCTCATCCCTTACACAGTAGTGACGGTATACGCCCCCAACAAGAATCAAATTAGGTTCTTAAACAGAGTGGTCAAGAGGATTAAAGCAGTACAGAAGGGTTTGTTCGTGATCTGTTGGGACTTCAACGTTACTCCGGATCCAGTTCTGGACTCCACTTCCTCACCGAAACGCACTTCCCCTTCCTTGACCCCCTTTTTGAGATCGCACAAACTTTTTGATGCATGGAGGTGTTTAAATGCTAACGACAGAGATTTCACTTTTTTTTCTAACTGCCACAAGACTTTTAGCAGAATAGACCTCTTTTAGTTGATAAGAAATTGCTGTTTAAATGTAAATCTGCTAAGATCAATGGTATTACCTGGTCGGACCAAGCCTCGGTAAATCTTTCTATGGGGGATCCCTCACGTAGTCCATCTGTTTTTCTTTGGCGCTCCAATCCCATGCTTTTCCGGACTGGTCCGACTAGGTCTTATATTGAGAACAAATTGAAGGATTTTTTTGAAAACAACAAAGGATCAGTTACGAGTCCTTTTACTGTGTGGAATGCCCACAAGGCATATGCAAGAGGAGTTATGATTCAGCAAGGGGCCAGGGTCAGGAGGGAAAGATAGCAGCAGACACTGAAGTTTTTAGCCCAAATTGAAAATCTAGAGAGACATAATAAAGTCAGTCCATCGGGGGGATGGACTGACTTTATTATGTCTCTCTAGATTTTCAATTTATAAGGTAAATGAATCTAAATTGCACATCTTGGGTCAGAGGGGGGCTCTGATCGAGCAGTTATCGGGGCTGCGCACAGAGCTTAGGCTGCAGTTTTTGGATGAATATGAAAGGGCCTCCAGGAGACTTAAATTGGCGTTTTACACCAGTGGTAACAGAGCAGGTAAGCTCCTTGCTAATAAACTTAAAGGGCATAGATATAGGTCCTAGATTTCTTTCATACTTCACCCTGCGACTAAGGAAAAGCATTATCACCAGCAGGCAATCGCGGATGCCTTTATTCACTATTATAGCTCACTATACAATCTTAAAGACGACCCTGCGGTCGTGCAACCGTCCCCTGAGACTATTGCTGCATTTTTGGATAAAATTTATCTACCCGCTGTATCTCCTGATCAACTTCTTGCGCTAAACTCCCCTTTTACTGAAGCTGAAGTGAAGAGGACCATACAGTCCCTCCCCCTCGAACAAATCCCCGGGCCCGGACGGGTTCACGGGGGAATACTTTAAAACATTCCAGGATATACTAAGCCCATATTTAGTGGAGGTGTTTAGTTCTGCTGCTATCTCATCCTCGTTTCCGCAGGAAATGCTTAACGCCATGATTGTGGCTCTTCCCAAGCCAGGGAAAGACCCGGTTACTCCTCAGAATTTCAGGCCTATATCATTGTTAAACAATGACATCAAAATGTATGCTAAGCTTCTAGCTGCTAGATTAGTTTATGTGCTTCCCGGTATAATTGACACAGACCAGTCTGGCTTCACTAGGGGGAGACAGACGGCGGACGCCACTAGACGGTTGATAAATATCATACACATAGTGGAGAAACTTCAGCATGCCTTCTCTGCTCCTTGCGTTGGATGCGGAGAAGGCGTTCGACAGGATCCATTGTAAATTTCTGGAGCAGGTTGTTAGGTTTGGATTTAAGGGCCTTTTTTACTTCCGCAATCATGGCTCTTTACACCCATCCATCAGCCCAGGTATATGTAGCCGGTGCTTTATCTACCCCATTTAGTATCACGAACGGAACAAGACAGGGGTGTCCCCTCTCGCCACTGATCTTCAATCTCCTGATGGAGCCTCTGGCGACTCATCTGCGGTCACATTCCCACATCACAGGTGTTCAAGGGGGTAGGAGGGACCATGTGATTAGCTTATTTGCAGATGATATAATACTTATGGTCACTAATATAGAAGAATCCTTGGAAGCGATATACTCATCTCTGGGAGCGTTTAACGAAATTTCCTATTATAAGGTAAATGAATCTAAATTGCACATCTTGGGTCTAAGGGTCCCCAACAGTAGTAAACAGCGGATAGTACAGAAGTTTCCATTTGTATGGCAGGATGAAGGTATTAAATACCTGGGCATAACCTTAACATCCACAGTTGGCAGACTCATCCAGGCCAATTACACACCATTTCTGAACACTTTCCAAGCTAAGCTTTCTACCCTTGCTAAGACTGAACTGTCATGGCTGGGGAGGCTGGCAGCTTTCAAGATGCAAGTGCTTCCCCAATCGCTGTATCTTTTTAGGACTTTGCCTATCCCAATCCCCAATTCCTACTTTAAATCCTTGCAAGCTCTACTCAACAGATACCTGTGGCAGGGGAGGAAGGCAAGGTGTGCTTTTGGTAGGTTGACAAAACATAGGAAAGCAGGAGGGATAGGCCATGTGCACCTACAGGATTATTATTTTGCTTCACTTCTTGCCCAGTTGCAACACTGGTTCTTACCCCGGGCAGGGACACTGTGGGCTGAACTTGAACAGTCTCAAATTAGGAAGGGCACGCTACGAGACTTCCTGATGACTTCCCACCTTAACACATTCTTAAATGCTAACACTGCTCCCTCAATTAGGGCATCCTTGAGGGCATGGACACATCTCCGGGATTCTCATGTGTGGTCGGGACCAACGACACCGTTGAGAATCCCTATCACTGCCATACAATCTGTTATCCCCGATACCAACTTTACTACTTGGATGGCTAAAGGTATCCAGTATGTGGAGGACATGATGGAGGGTACTTCCTTGATGTCGTTCCAGAGCTTGAGGGACAGATACGGGCTACCCGAGGTTGAGCAGTACAAATACTTACAAGTATCACATATGATAAGACAACATACTAATTTTTTCACCTCACTTCCTGTTAAAATATCTCAGTTCTACCACCAATCCACTGCCACGCCCAGAGGGATATCACTTTTATACATGGGTTTGCAGAAAAAACACAAATTAACCAAGATGCAGCATATGTTGGCCTGGGAGAATGAACTTGGGGAGGAGTATTCTGTCCTGCAATGGGAAAAATCTTTGAGTGGTGTATTCCTCTACCAAAGGCACCAACCTAATAGAGATGCATCAGAAATTACTGTTAAGGTGGTACTTGACTCCGTACAGATTGTCTATAATATATAGCAATGTGTCTCCTCTGTGTTGGAGGCAATGTGGTGAAGTGGGAACACTCTCACACATTTTGTGGTCTTGCCCGAAGTTGTCCCGACTTTGGTCTCAGGTTCAGGGCATCATAGGGGACATTTCGTCCACGAGAGACCCATTGCCTCCTGGTAAAGCAATTCTATCCTTGGGCCTGGAATTTACCCCGAACCAGTGTAGAATTGTGGTGTCGAATCTGCTGCTAGCCACAAGGCTTGTAGTACTTCGACATTGGAAGAATATAGAGGCGCCCTCGATTTCTGAGATACTCTCTACTATGTACGTACATGGCAGATATGAGATTATGCACTCCTACACCATTGGCTCTTGCGATTCCATGATCACTTCCTGGAATCCTTGGTTTGAATGGTACTCAATCCATAATGGTTTATGCATGAAAAGCTTATTCTAGAATGACAATATTACCAGAACACTGACTAAATCCCCAAAAAATTTAAATACAATAGAAATACATTACAACACATGACATCACTTTCAATTTTTTTTATTTTGCCGTATAAGAATTTTCGTAACTTTAGTAACCTCTCCATTTTTGATATGCGAATACCATACAAATAAATAAAAAATAAATAAAAAAACTGACGATCTGTCTATCCGATTTTCGGATCGTGTGTACAGGCCATAACTAATAGCACAATTCTAATAGAAAAAGTATGAATACATTATTAAAAATAACTAATAGGATCAACTATGCTCGAAATTGGATAGTACCAGAGACCCTCCGGCTATGTGTCTGTGGCCTCCTTTGTCTCTAAGATATGATTGAAAGCCCAATTCCAACTTAATTTTTTTTAATTTAAATATGGCATTGTGCGTCAATTACTTACTCCTCAGTCTTGATTCCAGATACCCTGCAGTTTAATGGATAAAAGTCACAGTTCCTTCTATAAGCAAAGCTAATTTTCTGCCCCGGGGACCAGACATTTTTCTGATCATTATCTTCACAGGCACTGGTCCCCTCACCATTCCCGTTTTGCCCTGTACACACAATCGGTCAAACCGATCAGATCAGTCTGATGGATTTTTCCATTGGTTAACCGATGAAGCTGACTGATGGTCAGTCGTGCCTACACACCATCAGTTAAAAAAACTATTGTGTTTGAACGCGGTGACGTAAAACACAACAACATGCTGAAAAAATTCCAAGCATGCGTCGACTTGATTCTGAGCATGCGTGGATTTTTAACAAGTTTCAATTTTTTTAACCGATGGATAAATAACCGATGGCACGCACACACGATCGGTTTGGTCTGATGAAAACGCTCCATCAGACCGTTCTCATCAGTTTGACCGATCGTGTGTATGCGGCCTAAGCCAATGCAAGTGTCGCCTTCATTAATAGGAGGTGCCTAAATCAAGCAGGCAGTGGTGTGGACACATAAAAGAAGACCCTAGGAAACAAAGAAGAAGAGAGAAGGATAACGGCACGACTGTAGCCTCTTTTAAGTAAAATGGGCATTTGGATAGGTTCTTTTATAGCAGCAGTTAGAGGGGGTAGGAGCGGGCTTGCTAATATCCTGGAATTGGGCTTTAAATTACAGCTCACAAAAGAGCAGAGCTGGAGATGATTTCCTGGTTTGGACCACGTATTCTTAACATAAAACCGCAAGGTGCTTTACCATACTTAACCACTTAAGACCCGGACCAATACGCTGGTAAATGACCCAAGGTGTTTTTGCGATTCGGCACTGCGTCGCTTTAACAGACAATTGCGCGGTCGTGCGACGTGGCTCCCAAACAAAATTTGCGTCCTTTTCTTCGCACAAATAGAGCTTTCTTTTGGTGGTATTTGATCACCTCTGCGATTTTTATTTTTTGCACTATATACAAAAATAGAGCGACATTTTTGAAAAAAAAACACTATTTTTTACTTTTTGTTAAAAAAAAATCAAATAAACTAAATTTTAGTCAAACATTTAGGCCAAAATTTATTTAGCCACATGTCTTTAGTAAAAAAAAAAAATCGCAATAAAAAAAAATAGCTACCTAGCGGGAACAGCGACACTAATACAGCGATCAGAAAAATGATCGCTTAGTGACGCTGGCAATAGGGAGTGAAAGGGTTAACTAGGGCGGTGATCAGGGGGTTAAAACTTTATTAGGGGGGGTGGGGGGGCTATCCTGAACCTAACACTAACTGATTTTACACTGCCTGTCACACTGACACTAAATGCAGTGATTAGTGGGGGGGGGGGCAGATCGCAAGGGGTTAAGTATGCCTATGTGTGTGTATGTCAGTGTAGTGTTGGTGCAGGACTTACTGTGAGGTGTTTCTCCCATCGCAGCGGTTTGGAAATACCGCTGCGATGGGAGATTACATCACTTCCCCCTTCCTGTGTTTACACAGGAGGAGGAAGTGACAGAACCTGGAGCGCACGCATTGGCTGGGAGCGATCGCAGGGGGGCGGGTAAACGCCGACATCCGCCCGCTCGTCCCGGATCGCTCCCGGAGCCAGGGGGACCCCCGCACGCCGCGGAGGGGGTCCCGATGGGACCCCCGAACCGCACTTAGGCGGGGACGTAAATTTACGCCCTTGTGCCTGTACGAGCCATTCTGTGGCCGTATATGTGCGTGCGGGGGTCCTTAAGTGGTTAATGTATATCCTTAATGCAGTATTAAAAGTGTGTTTGAACCCCAACAATAAACTTCTCTATTTTACACAAGTTAGCGACTAGGTGACAGTGTTATATCAGGCACCTCATCCCTATTTAGTATGTATGGGACAACGGGATATTTTGTGGGATTATAGCAGTGCCAAAAATAGTAAGAACCACTATGTGACGTCTGTGTGATGTCCGGTGTGGCAGACACCAGACATGACATAACAATGAGAGCCAGCGTTGGAGGAAGACTTGGTCCACGGAGGTAGAAGTCATCAGTGGAGGGAGAATCGGGAGAAAAAGGGGAGGGAGAAGAACCAGGAGAAGAAGCAGAGAGAGAATAACGGAGGAAGAAGATACAGAGCTATGATGAGAATAATAAAGGACTTTTCCAAAACTGTCTCTTTTGGGTGAATGAGTGGAAGTACAATGTACCCCATACTCATTCACATTAGGGGGCCAGGATCTGGAGGCCTTCTTGTTAAAAGGGGCTTCCAGATTCTGATAAGTCCCCTGCCCACAGACCCCCACAACCACGCCCCAAGGGTTTGTCGGGAAAAGGCCCTTGTCCCCAAAAGCACTTGCTAGTCCCCCCTCTTTCTTGACCTGCTGGGCTGCATGTTCAGATAAGGATCTGGTATGGATTTTGGGGGTGACGCCATGGCATTTCTTTTTTTTACATTTTGGCATGGGGTTCCCCTAAAATTCATACCAGACTATCCTGTATATTGAAGTCGCATGGAAGTCGGACATAAAGTCGCAGGGCAAAGTCGGATCAGAAGTTGAGCAACTTCCTTGTTGGAACAGAAGACAAAATAAAAGTGAAACAGACAGCTGGTTGAGGCAGGTGGCTGTTAAAGGGAGTCATAAGACATGCTAAAATACGGGGCAGGTGCTAAGCAGATGCAAGGCCTGTCTACAGTCCAAGTCTTTACAGAAAGCAATTCAAATACAAAGGTAGCCAGACAAACAGCTGCAGTACTAATGACTACCAGATGGTAACAGCTCAAGACTGATCATACTTTTTTTTTTTTTTTTTAATCTGAAGCTTCCTGTGTCATCTGTCTTCTGGTTTATTTTCCAAAATGTAGGTACTGTAACTGACCCTGGAGGCTGTAAAGCTGAAAAAGCCATGGCACCTGGTCAGCCTTAGAAGTGTGGTAGAGGTGTGTAACTCATGCGTGGCTATGTAAAATTACATATCCTTTGGCAGGTAAAACAGCTCACATATATAGTATATATTTTTCTAACATATATGTAGCCCTCTTTTGGGAAAATGGCCCTCCCCAAACACAATATCGTGCTAAACCTGTAGGTAAATAAGAAAACCAGAACATCTGCTTAGTGGGTTTGAGAATAAAGCTTTATATAAGAAAAGATTAATACAGTGAACCTGGCTCAACTTCCTAAATAATACCCTCTGTCAGTTGCTAATTTTTTATGGCTACATCCTGGAGACCGACATTATCTATCCTTATGGGACAGACTTAGATCCTGCTATGGCTTGCAGTTGTCTCACAACCTGCTTTTGTCCTTCCTTCACAACTCACCCTTTTACTTGGCTTGGACCTCCCACTCTTCAATTTGCATATGGTCTTCTGTCAACCACATTCGTGCCTACAAATTTATGACCCCCAACACCTTTAAACAATATCTGATCCTCTACAAGACCTACAGAATCCCAGGCTCTGAACATTTGCAGTATCTCCAAATTAATCACTTCCTCACCTACTTGCATACAGACTCTTCCCTTCCTACTATGACCAGTTTCGAACAAACTAGCAAAAGTGACCCTCATGTATGAAGCATTATCTCCACCCTGTACTCCCACACGTCTCTTTCTTATTCAGTCAAATGTATGCAACCAGATTTTTATCAGAAGTGGCTGTTGGATGCCTAACCTGGCTCTGTGGTGCACTGTTAACGCCCCCCCCCCCCAAAAAAAAATATACCACCAGCAGCCACTTATGACCATGGTGAAAATGTAGGGGAAAATGACACAGAATATGCATTAAGGGTTAATGTAAAGTTCCAGGTTATCGTTTCTGAGCAGAGAAAGCTGTGTTTTTAATTTACTTTGGATTCAATAGATCGGGCTTGGAGCTTGAAGGTTTCAAAGGGTATTGGGTTGGATGTAACCCTTAATCTTGTGTCCAGATTTTACCAGGTGTCTGCAGCCTGTGTGAATACACAGGTATGGAGGGTTGTTGTTATATGCTCAAGCATTTTCTTCCAGTTTGGAGACAGCTACCAGTTTAGGAGACAGAAGGTCTCACCCAGGGATCAGAGGAGCCCCAGTCAGGAGTCAAGAGAAAGAAGGTTTTACCTAGGGATCAGAGGTGCCCCAGTCAGTGGCCAGGAGACAATAGGTCTTGTTACAGGAGTCGGGTGGGCTCCTAATGAGGTGTCGGGAGAACCCCTATGCAGATGCCAGGAGTGGGTCATTTAGCAAGCCGGTGTGACTAAAGCCTAAGCGAGCTAAGTGAGCCAGGAGAGATGGGTAACACAGTCAGAGAGACTGGTAAGAAGAGCAGAGGTGGTTCTGACAGGGGAGCCAGGTGGATTGGCATTTTCAGTTGACTGTTGATGGTGTTAACCCCTATGTGGGCAACTGATGTTTATGTGAACTTTCAATTCTGTTTGAAAAAAATACCTACCACATAAATATAATTACACTAATACTACAATATATACAATAAATACAGTTTTTATACACATATAACCTATGGGCAACAATAGTACACTACTGAACATAGGAGCACTTGCCTATTATTCCCTGTAGTCTGGTCTGAGTTTAGCAACAACAGCTTTTCCATGGGCAGAGCATGAATTCTCTCTCTTTCTCTCTCCCTCTCTCTCTTTTCCTCCTTCTGGAGTTTTCAAGCCAGACACCCAGACACAGGGAGTGTTATACATAAAAAAAATCGGTGAACATTAGGCACCACAGCCACGTACACACAGTAGAGGGCAGCAGATCGCTACACATGTTTAACTGCTTGCCTAAAGATCCACTTTACATTTTCTCAGGTTAATATAATCTCTTAGCGACACAGCAGTGCAGTCTTTTGTGACCATATACCAAGTTGCTGTTAACCACAGTGATGTACTTAATAAATGGCACATTTATTAACCACATCACTGTGCTTCAAAACTTGCTCAGTGGCAGGCAAAACTCTATTTATTTTCATGATTGGGAACAATGATGGTGACAAGAGGATAGCCCAGTAACATGACTAGTCAGTGATAGTGGCTTCTCCTCCAATCACATAGGACACTGCAAGCTCCACATCACATTTCTTGTAAAATACAGAGGTGGATTTACTAAAACTGGAGAGTGCAAAATATGGTGCAGCTCTGCATAGAAACCAATCAACTTCCAGGTTGTATTGTCAAAGCTGAATTGAACAAGCTGAAGTTAGAACTTGATTGGCTACCACACACAGCTGCACCTGATATTGCACGCTCCAGTTTTAGTAAATCTACCCCACAGTGTCATTTGTGGCATAAACTTTGCAGTGTCCCGTGTATAGCGATGTCTACTTTCTTTTTTAAATAGGCTCCATAGTATCCCCAATGCAGGCTGATAGGTGTTTTGAACTATTGTGCTGATTCCTCACTCCCTGTTGCTTTTTCTGCTATTATACAATGTTTTGGAAAATATGACATAGCTTTATGTGTAACAAAAAGGCATTTAGGCCAGATGTAAACATGTTTATAAGAAAGCGAAGCAGAAGATGCTCATCTGGCATTAGAAATAAGCTGTAGTACCGGTTATGCCGTTTAAATAATCAAATCACCAATTATCTGTTCAGTTATTGTGCAATCCTGTTCTTTGTCCCAGTTTCAAAGAAATGTGCACTGAAGAAAATGATATATCCTGCAGGCGTTCATCTGTGTTATTATGACGGTTAAAGATGATGGCTTGTTTCTCTTAAAAGGGGAATATTTAAATTCAAAGTGGTTGTAAACTGAGGAGGTTGCAAACAAACAAACAACAAAAAACCTGCAAGGCATAAAAAACCTGCATCGCATACTAGCACATTATGAAATACTCACATTGAAATTAAGCCCTCCAGAGCTGTAATGTCACCGCTAATAGGGTGGTATGTGGGTGGTATGTTCCCCCTGTCTTTGTTCCGGGTTTCACACGCTCCAGCTATTTGATTGGCCAGAGCCGCAATGACATCACAGTCATGGCATGGGAACCTTTGGTTCTGGCACAAAGCTTTGAAGTTCCTGGAAAGGTAGGCTGGACATTCAGAGCACATGCAGCAGTGATATCACTGGCTGCATCCAGAGTGAATATCTTCTAAACGGTGCACATTAAGAGGATATTTATTTTACCTATAGATAAGCTTTATTATAGGCCTTAATATAGGCTTACCTGTAGGTAAAAATGACCAAACAGGGTTTACAACTGCTTTCAAGTGGAACTAAACCCATTGGAAGAGTGTGGGCCTTCTGCAGCTCTTGATGAAACTCTGCCCTTTGCCCCTCGCCTTAAAGTGTTACTAAACACACAACAGTAAAATCAATCTGTATATGCAGCATAGCATGCTTGTTATACTCACAGTGGAACTTAAGGGGTTAATCCTCTGCATTGTGCAAAAAGGCTCTTTTATCCTGTATGCACATATCCTCCCCTCCTGCACTGTCTATCTGGGGAAGGCCAGCTAACACAGGCAGGGTAGTCAACCTGCACATGCTAAGTTGTATCTTTTATGCTGGAGAAAACATTTATTTGTCCTCAGAGCTAGCCAGGTCACATGATATTGACATCACATATGTGGGAGTGTATACAGGCTGTAGTGGAAATCTCCTCCTTCCTGAACTCTCAGCACTGGAGAAACGATGCAGTTTATTATGTAACTGTGGTATACAGATCATCCAAAAAGGTATAAAGTGACAGTATTTTAATATAAAAAGATTTATAAGACATGGGCACTGTGGGGGGAGGGGGGCAGATTAACTATTTTCATATTACTGGGTTTAGTAACACTTTAAGGCTCCCAAACATAATGAATACAGCGAAGACCTTCTTTTTTTTAACCCTAATTTTAAGTAAAAAAGAAAAACCCCAATAAAAAATAAAAAAAAACTATAAAACAGCTATATGCTGTTGTTATTGTTATTCAGTTTTAACAGTATCGCATATTGAAATGGACAGATGTCTCTATTAAATCCTAGTGGAGGAGCTCCGTCGGCCTGTACTAAATCTACAGCCATCCTGTGTCCTGTGCTCGACCATCCACGGCCAAATCGCCTGCCCAGATCCCTGGCCTCCTCCAGGAACATCTTTACCTAAAATAGGAGCCGCGATCAAGCCATCTCCAGCAGTTTCTGGCACCAGTCCGGGTCCATCTGATCCCACTCGGCCGCCATCTTGCGGCCTAACCGGCCTCCGGATCCTCCAGGCTCAATTGCCGCAGCTACAGTACGAACGGCGGCACCTACGACCCCCCTCCTGGACGACTTACCGGGTCACTTCCAGCTCCCATCGGTCCCCAGCCAGATTAGTTTGCTGCTGATCAGCCGCCTTCTCGGGGCCTACCAGACCTCCGGAGCTTCCGCGCTCGATTTATGCGGCCGGGACGTGAGTTTGGCGGCACCTCCGAACCTCCTTCCGGACATCCAACACGTACCTGGATGCCCATCCTGAGGCCTGGGAGCTGCGGGGACTCAAGGCAGAGCAACGGCAGCCCGTTTGAGAAGGTGAGCGACGGCTATATTGCTTCACCCAAGGCCTAACGGTGTTCTCCTAGTCCCCCCCTGATCTGATCTAGAACACTGAAGGGGCTTCTGTTATTTGATTGGCCCTGTTCCCATGCTATAAGTGGCTGTATTGCTACCCCCTCCAGCAGTGTGGCTGTCTAGATCCCTGCAAACCAAGCTTGATTTCACTGTTTACATTGGCTCTGTCCAGTGGCTAGGATTACTTCTTACATTTCCCTCCTGGGATTTCAGAGCAGTGGACTGACACACAGCCTAGATAGAGGTGGTATACCTGAGCCCTGGAGCTTTGAGATGCCTGGGATCTGTATATTTGGGTCCGAAAAGTGAATACGAACATTTGATGATGGTTGACATGTAGAGGGAGAGCTTTGGTCCCCGTCCCGCCAATCGCTGCTCCTGCAACGCTTCTCTAATCCACCACAGCTCCAGGAGCAAATAGTGCTTCTGCCCGAACCTCCATTAATATCATATGGGCAAGATCGGATTCCAAAAGACCATATACAGAGGGTTTGTACCGCCACCACCCACGGACCCTAACCAAGCAATGGAGCGCTTCCTATATAGGCCGCAATCCCCGGCCTTGAGTACTGCGACTGCCCCGTCAGAGCTCACCGATTCCCACTCAGCAGCTCTAACTGACCTCCCGGCTGATGACGGGTCCCAGCGTTCCATGTCTGCAGTGGCCGCGGATGTGGTCACTGTAGCCGTTTTGGATCACAAGCTACAGTCACTCCTTCAAAATCTGACCCATAACATCACCAAAGAGGTGGGTAAGATTACACAAGAGCTCCGGAGGGAGATAGACCAGCTAGGGGAACGTACGGACACACTTGAGAATAAGTTTGATGAACTTACCCAGTATGTGCATGTGTTGGAGGAAGATAATGCTGCCATGAAAAATACCATCTCTCAGCTTCAACTGCAACAAGAGGACCTGGAGAACAGAGAAAGGCGCCAAAATCTGCGGATCAGGGGGGTACCTGAATCGGTCACAGACAAGGAGCTGCGTCCATATCTTTTGGGCCTATTTGTCACCCTGGCGCCCCACATTCCAGATATTGATTGGCGTTTGGATCGGGCTCACAGATCCTTGGCTCCCAAACCCCCTGATGGCTCCAACCCCAGAGATGTTGTTGTCCGCTTTCATTATTATGAGAGCAAAGAAGCCCTCACCGTTGCAACCCGCAACAAATCTCGCATAGACTTTAAACAGGCCAAAATACAGATCTTTAACGACCTTTCCCCTATCACTCTGGCAAAGCGACGTAGCTTCCGTCCTGTCACTACGCATCTGCTAAATCATCACGTGCCCTACCGCTGGGGGTTTCCATTTCGCCTATCTGTCCTAAAAGATGGAGTCCAGCACTCATTAAGAAGCCTTTATGAAAGTGATGCTTTCATGCGCAACCTAGGTCTTCCCCCTGTGCCTGAAGAAGATCTTCAACTTCCTGTAGCGAATCCTAAACATCTGATGACTCCGGCCAAAATCTGGACCCCAGTACAGCGCAAGTCAAGGAAAGCATTCTCCACCCCACAACGAGTCAACCATTCTAGATCCCAAACCTGAAATCATCCTGCCTTGTAGGATTCCTTGAGACCCCCTTTATTTCCTACCTCACATAGTAGGCTGACGTTTACCCCAACATTGTCGGAGACTATGGTCCCAGGGCCCGTAACTCAAGTTTCTCAGTTACTTTATTGTTGCCCACTTGTTTATTTTTCTCTTTCTCTGGCCCTATCCCTTCCGATCGTTCTTGTCCTTGGAAATGACTGCCATCCCAAGATGATATACCTGAGGTTTCTTCATGGTTCGGTGCAGACTGTCATGTTTGGAGTGGCGGGGACCCACTCCCCCTCGGTTCTAGTTGTCTGTCATGCCCCTCACCCTTACCCCAGACTGCTGTCTGGGTTCCCTGAAGTTTTTTTATCTTCAGGGCTTCTTGAACAAATGTTTTTTCAATTATTTTTTCTGTTTTCTTTTGAATTTTTTCTTTTCTTTTTTCCTTTTTGTGTTAGTCCTTCTACCTCTTTGCCTGTTTTACATAATGTTCTATCTGTCTTTGGTAATATGTCTGGGTTTAAGATCAATCAATCAAAGACAGAGGCCTTACCGATCAATATGTCACCGGAGATGCTCTCATCTCTCCAAGGCAAGTTCAATTATCATTGGTGCCCTACCTCATTAAAATATTTGGGGGTGTATATTACATCTTCATATTCCACCTTATACCAAGCTAATTTTCCCCCCATGTTTGCAGAGATAACTCGTCTCTTGAATCTATGGTCCTCTTTCCCAATCTCCTTATTAGGCAGGATCAATGTCCTAAAGATGTCCATACTCCCTAAATTACTGTGTCTTTTCGAGACGCTCCCTACTTCAGTCCCAATGTCACAGTTGAAACTCCTCCAACGGCGATGCCTCAAGTTTATCTGGAACAATGCCTCCCATAGGATTGCACAGTCAGTAGTATATGCTCCTAAACATAGAGGCGGGCTGGCGGCTCCGGACATTATTAAGTACTATTATGCCTCTCACCTCCGTATATTAACTTCGTGGGTATCTAGAAAAGCCCCTTCCAGGTGGGCAGAGATAGAAATGGGGATTACCGTGCCGGTACATCCCTGTTATATGCTTTGGCCAACCTCCGCTAAATTCATGCCCCAGCTGAGATCTTTATGTCTGGCTCCAATGCTGTTTACCCTGGCTATTTGGAGGAGATGTGTGGAGCGGTTCTCCCTTTCCTCCAAGTGTTCCCCCCTGATGAATATCCTTTTTAATCCAGATATACCTGACGGCCTGTCATACGGGAGGATGAATCCCTGGATCCAAGCTGGAATTTTTCAGCTACGACATTTAGTCAATCCGGTCACACGCATTTTATTATCTTTTTCAGATCTACAAGCGAAATATGACCTACCATCCTCCCTTCAGTACTCTTACCTACAATTCAAGCATTTTTTTCTTCACGCATTTCCTTCCTTATCGCTAGAGAAACCCACAGATTTTGAGCTTTTATGTGTAGCGGGTGCCTATGAACTTAAGCAGATTTCATCCATATATAAAATTTTACATGAAACCCCCCCTCTGACGGACTCTACACATAACTATATGCAAAAATGGTCCACTATACTAAAGCGCCCGATCTCGTTATTGGATTGGGGGAAAATATGGGCTAACGCTTCGAAGATCTCGCGGTGTGTAGTGCAGAGGGAGACGGCCTTTAAAATTTTGTTATTTTGGTATAGGACCCCGGATTTGTTGCACGCTCGTGACCCTACCCTCTCTAAGTTTTGCTGGAGATGCATGGGGTCCGTGGGCTCTCTTTTTCATATTTTCTGGGAATGTCCTCTCATTGGCCCCTTTTGGATAAGGGTTCAAGAGCTTCTACAATCACTGCTTTCTCATCCCGTGCCCTTGTCACCTTTACACTTCATATTGGGCCTGCCCCTTTCGGGTCTGTCCAAGACATCACAGAAACTCATGTCTTTTGTCCTTTTAGCTGCGAAGAGAGCCATTCCTAGGCTCTGGCTTTCCACTTCACCCCCCACTATTCACCATGTCCTTTCAATAGTAGTAGATACACGTAGGATGGAACACTTAACTGCTAAAATTGAAGACACTTTGCCTTTGTTTGAGAGCATTTGGAAATTGTGGGATGATTCCGAGTTCTCATCCGGTCACATATCTGATCCCCCTCATGATCCTTGACTCCCATGGTGCATGTTTTACGTTTGTTCTCTTTTCGTTTTTTGTTTTCCCTGTTCATTTTCTATTTTTTCACCTGGTATTAGCTGATTTTTTACGAGTTCTGTCTGCCTTGGATTGTGGCTAGCTTATATTGCCTTGATGCTGGATTATCTTGCATGATTTTGTTGGATAGTGCCTGTATCTTCACGTTGTCTAAGGTTTGATTGATGTGTATTACCAAAAGTTGAATTTACTTGTCACAATGTCATATATTGTATATTGTCTTTGAAAATTTCATAAATAAACAATTTAAAAAAAAAAAAAATCCTAGTGGAATGCAGCACCAAATGAATGTATTTTATTTTTTAAATGGCCAATAATAAAGTAACATGGTAAATTAAGTTTCTATTTTTCTTATATATATATATATATATATATATATATATATATATATATATTAAAATAACTGTGTCATTTATAGATTATTCTTATTATTATATTACGGTAATCTGCTGTGGTCTGGTGGTTTTCTATGATTGTCAGCCCCATCTAGTGGCCATAATGCGGTATTTTTCTTTCATAATACCTCAGTCACAAAAATATTTCTTTATGGGCACTAGCAAGAGCTGATGATCATAGGAAAAACATATTAGACCCATTACAGGGATTATCCATTAAGGCTCTTCAGGTTTACCAAAACAGGCGACATGATCTTCAAATCCCCCTTTCTATTTACTATGTCTTGGCCCATGGAGATGGTCCACCCTACATATCTCCATCGGTCAAAGTTATAATTTTATGTGTCTCTTGTTAATAAAAAAAATGTTCTGTACCCCATTTTTTGTAGATTGTCTCCTGACGAAGCGATTAATAAATCGCGAAACTAGTCGAGACCCGAGACTGTCTCTTAGCGCCTCTGGCTCACCCGTATCCCCTCCTCCTCTCTGAAGGGATTGCACATCTGGTGACCTAATCGCTGTTTATGTACTGTATTTTAAATGTATCATGTGTCTTGTTTTTTAAGAAAAATCTTTCTTTTATGTATATGTGAATAATTTTTTTCAAAAACTACCTTCTTTACATCACTCTGGTTGAGTTTAAATACCTTACCTTGTACCGGTATAGTCCTCCTTGCCCATTTATTTTCTGTCGGCCTTTAGGGTCTTGGGGTATTCCCTGAACCCTTCAATTTAATCTTTACCAAAACCATGTAGTGCAAGGGCCTGCCTGATTGCCTACAAATTAAAACTCGTAGGCCCCTTTCAGACATCCGCCTCCGTTTGTCCGTTTTTACAAGTCCATAAACGGACTTGTAATGCATCCCTGTGGGATCGCGTCCGTTAGCGGATGATGCTTTCGCTAACATCCGTAAAGATTCGTGTCCGTCTGGATCCGGTTTTTCGGACGGAAGAAAGCCCTATTTTTCTTCCGTCCGGCGGATCGGATCGGATGAATACGGACAAACGGTCCGTATTCATCCGATTCCCCATAGGGGAGAGCGGAGGAGAGACAGGGCAGTCCCTGCACAGTGTGCGGGGACCGCCCTGTCCACTAACAGCTGAGCGGGATCCCTGCTGAGCCGTGTGAAAGGACCCTTAAGGTTTGACTTCATATTATATGGTTTTGGTAAACCTGAAGAGAAAAACCTGCAGGAAAACTTATAGTGTGTATGGGGCTTTACAAAAGGATTTTAGGTCGCACTGTAGAGCCCAGTGTGAGAAAGCTGGGTTTGTGTCCGAGATCTTGGGTCTTTCAGCAGGACAATGACCCCAAACATACGTCAAAAAGCACCCAGAAATGTATGGCAACAAAGCGCTGGAGAGTTCTAAAGTTCCCAGCAATGGAGCAGTTTTTAAAGGAAGAGTGGTCCAAAATACCGGGTGAGAGCTGTAAGAATCTTATTGATGGTTATAGGAAGCGACTGATTTCAGTTATTTTTCCAAAGGGTGTGCAACCAAATATTAAAGTGGTAGTAAAGTCTTTACTACCACTTTTACCTACAGGTAAGCCTATAATAATGGTGTTTTTTTTTTTTTTCGTTTAAAAGATTTTATTGGTATTTCAGAATAAATAACATAGTAAACATATAATTAAATGTAGATAAAATAAAGTATCATAGGTAGTAGAATTGTAATATCAAATAAGAGAAAACAAGAATAGCAACAACATCAGTACATATTTTTGTTTAAAATTAAAGTAAATGTTAACTTATACATCAGTAGTTTTCGAACTTTGGGGCAACAAAATAAGAGAATTAAAATTGGAAATCATGGAATGATTCTAAAATAACAATATTAAATTAGAAATTTAATAAACAAAGGGTAAGAGGGGGAGGAAGTAGGGGAAGATAAAAAAATAAATAAAAATATCACCTCAAATCTGATTCGAGGAAGGCTGAAGAGACATTGCCTTAAATTCATCAGTTTTAGTAAAGAGTGTCCAGCAAGCCCATTTTTCGTAAAACTCTGTGGGAGAGTCTTTAGCCTGTAGAATTAGGTCTTCCATTTATAATGGTCGTTTTTTGTGATGAAATAAAACAACGTTTTAAAAAACGTAATTTAAAATGATTGTGTGTGGGCAAAACTTCGTTTTATGTCTTCTGAAAAACGACCAAAAAAAAAATTCTAACATGCTTCAATTTTTTATGTCGTTTTTCAAAGAGTCGTTTTTTGTGTCATAAAAAATTATCGTGTGTGGGCAAAACGACGTTTAAAACTAAGTTTTTAAACCCGCGCATGCTCAGAAGCAAGTTATGAGACGAGAGCTTCAATGGAACAGAGAGCCGTCGAACATGGTGTAAGTAACCGCACTTTGCAAGAGCATTTTCAGAAAACGATGGTGTGTAGGCAACGTTGTTTTTTAAAATGAAGTTTGAAAAACGTTGTTTTGTTTCGTGAGATAAAACAACCTTTTTTTACATCACAAAAAGTGATCGTGTGTACGCGGCATAAGGCTTACCTGAATGTATAAAGAATATCTCCTAAACCTGTACGGTTTAGGAGATATTCCCCCTTAGCAATGCTCCGCTGATTGCAACAGCGCATGGGCAGGGGGAGTCCTCAGCTAAAGGGCCGGCAGCAGAGATCTTGACTTGTCACAGCACAGCTCTGCAAGCATCTGCCTATGTAGAGGGGGTGTGTGCCTTTCCTCCAATCAGCTGTCTTGGCTGTATGCCCATAATCCACTCTCAGTGCTGAACAGGAAGTGAAAATCTGTAACATGATGTGCACATTCTAAAGAATATATAAAGCTGAATACAGCAGATATACATGTAAAACTTAATTAGGAAGATTTGTTTAATCTCTGTATCATCTGAGGTTGTTCACTTCACTGGGTATAGGAGAGGGGGTTTACATCCATTTTACATTGATCCAAAGCTATTACTATACTGCTTTACTGTATGTGGTTCCACAGCAATGTAGTTTGTCATCACTAGAGGTCTCCTGATTACAGCTGTTGTCGCTGTTCACTTATTTGTGCTTGTAGGCACTTTCTTTATTACACTGTCATGATGGATTTAAGGCTCTGCTCTCACTGTAGCACAGCACAACACATGGCAAATCATCAATGTGCATTGCTATGTGCTGTTAAAAATGCAACCTGCACCTTTTTGGGTGCATTTAGATGTGTTAGGCAGCTCATTCAAATACATGGGCTACCTCAACGTAACATACATCATAACATGCATCAGTATCCTAACTCAGTGCAGCAGTGTGAGCCTACTCTAAAAGTTCCACATTAATAAATCTACACATAAAAATATATCAAAATGTAGAAATGTAAAACTTTTATCCCAAAAGAAAAAT
Source organism: Rana kukunoris (assembly GCA_029574335.1). Lineage (NCBI taxonomy): Eukaryota > Metazoa > Chordata > Amphibia > Anura > Ranidae > Rana > Rana kukunoris. The sequence continues at coordinate 133,794,461 of CM056052.1, forward strand.
ACAGGCATACCCCACTTTTAAGTACACAATGGGGTTTATTTACTGTCACTGGAAAGTGCAAAATCAGGCTCACTTCTGCATAGAAATGAATGAGCTTCTAACCCCAGCTTTCTCAATTAAACCTGGTAATAAAACCTGGAAGCTCATTGGTTTCTATGCAGAAGTGAGCCGTATTTTGCACTTTCCAGCTTTAGTAAATAAACCCCATTGTGTACTTAAAAGTGGGGTATGCCTGTAATGCTGTTATAACTGCTTATAAAGTAATAGGTGGAGTTTGGCTACAATTTGGTAGTGTATTTAAATATGCTGCTCCCCTGCCCCCGGACTGACAATACAGCTGTCCAAAGGTGCCCCCTGTGCTCCTTCATCCAGAGTGGGGCACTCTAGTACAGGAGTTGTGTCACTGGCCAGATCACCAGTTGAAAACAGAGGGAAAAAAGCCTAACAAAAAATGAATGCACCAACCACATCTAATGATTGGTGAGCCGCATTATATTACATTGTTAGTTTTGAGTTTAATACCGCTTTTTTAATGCACAATATGTACAATAAAGTTACACATACAGCATACAAAAAATACATTTTCCCTTTTATATTATACACATAGGGGGTTATTTACAAAAGGCAAATCCACTTTGCAGTACAAGTGCAAAGTGCACTTGGAAGTGCAGTCGTTGCAGATCCGAGTGGGGCATACAAGGAAAATAAAAAACAGTATTTTAGCTTGCACATGATTGGATGATAAAATCAGCAGAGCTTCCCCTCATTTCAGATCTACCCCTCAGATTTACAGTGAGTGCACTTCCAAGTGCACTTTACACTTGTAGTTTGCACTTGTAGTGCAAAGGGGATTTCCCTTTCGTAAATAACCCCCCATAGTTACATTCTTTTAATAGCTCAGGGAATACTGCTCCTCTCAGATTTCAGGAAAGCATTGTTCTTTTTTTTTCTATGTTTCCAAATTCCTTGTACAGCTGTCCACTCTCACTGTCACTTTGTATATTTATTCTTTTTTGTTTTACAGTCTCCTCTTTTCATGTATTTGTTTCCATTTTATTTTTAGCATTCAGTATATTAACTTGATACTTGCATTTTATGTTTGTGTTACACTTTATTAGTTATATCAAATGCAAGAAGATGAAATTGCTTGGCTCATTAGAGACAGCTTAGTATTCTACATTTCTGGATTTTGTTTGCACTGACTAGCATCCAGTCATGGAAAGGATTTCTCATGCGGTTTGATGTAGGAATGAATTTGGCTGTGACTGCGTTCATCTGCAATAACACAAGGAAGACAATAATGGGCCATGTGTATCTGTTTGTTTGCTTGTTACTGAGAGCAATAACTTCTATGCTTAGCTGTAGATGGTTTTAGTTTGAGCAACGCAACCATTCTGTGCATTTGAGTTTGTAGGGTTTTAGTAGTCAAAATTGCTGACATGCTAAAAGATCTATGTGATTGATAAAACAAACACATTCTTTTCCCCAGACTGAAAGTAATGGCTGTATTTTTCTACATGTGTGCTAAACTTCACCTTATCTGAGCCAGGAAAAACAAATTGTGGTTGGGTTTGTCCATGTAATGATTGTTACATACAGGGGTGTATTTAAGTTTTGTGCTGCCCTAGGCCTGACTAAACTCGTGCACCCCCTAATTTAAATATGACACACCCCTTCCTGTCAACGCCACACCCCTTTTGTTTAAGACCCGTCCCCTTTTCAAGTGGGGACACTAGTTTTGAGGGCCTGGGGGCAATGGATTCCCTTAATTTGCATAGATTTCCTCTCACTTCCTGTTTGTCTATGGAACAGGAAGTGAAGGGAAATCTCTGCAATGGGACAGGGATGGTAAAAAATAAACTGACATGGGCTATAACCCTCCCTTACTATATTCAAAATGAAAACAAAAAGTGCTGCGTATAGTTCTACTTTAAGCACAAATTTCTGATAATTTTATGGAGAGGACTAAGAAGATATAATCATGCCAATGGTGCAGAAGAAAACATATAGCACAGTGAGAACGGTTTGTGGTCCAGGATGATAGAACAGTCAAAATTAGAAGCAGCGCCACCCCCCTCCCCACACACAGTTGCGGAATGCCGGCCGCCCGCATACCGGAAGAAGTTTGGCCGCTTTATGGGGGCGCTAGACTAATTTGCCTCTCAGCCCAGTCCGGCCCATAAGACTGGCACTACACTAACAGTGTAGCACAAGCAGGTGGGGACTCTTTCCATGCTGCCCCCCTGCAGAGTGCTGCCCTAGGCCTATGCCTTGTTGGCCTAGGCCAGGATACAGCGCTGGTTACATATAATAACCAAGTCGACCAGTTATGTCAATGGTAAAGCCACCTATGATCACCTTTAACCACTTTACTACCGCCCGCCGTCAATTGACGGCGGGACGATAATGCTCTAGTTCTGGGAGGACGTCATATGACGTCCTCGCCTTGCTGAGCCACTAGGGGGCGCACGCGCAGTCGGCAGCATGCGCGCTCCACTGCGTTACTGCCGCGATGTAGGCCGGGCACCTGCAATTGCCCAGTAACTGAACAGGACCGTGGGTCACTGTGTGTAAACACAGAGATCCACGTCCTGTCAGGGAGAGGAGACAGATGGTGTGTCCCTTTTACATAGGGACACAGTTCGGTCACCTCCCCCAGTCAGTCCCCTCCCCCTACAGTTAGAATTACTCACTGGGGTACACATTTAACCCCTTGATCGCCCCCTAGTGGTTAACCCCTTCCCTGCCAGTCACATTTACACAGTAATCAGTGCATATTTATAGCACTGTTCGCTGTATAAATGTGAATAGTCCCAAAATGGTGTCAAAGGTGTCCGATATGTCCGCCGCAATATCGCAGTCATGATAAAAATCACTGATCGCAGCTATTTCTAGTAAAAAAAGTAAAGTAAATAAAAATGCTATAAATCTATCCCCTATTTTGTAGCCACTATAACTTTTGCACAAACCAATCAATATACACTTATTGTGATTTTTTTTTTTTTTATACCAAAAATATGTAGAAGAATATGTATTGGCCAAAACTGAGGAAATTTTTTTTAATATATATTTTTGGGGATAATTGTTATAGCAAAATTGTTGCTCTTCTTTTGTTCCACCACCTCTGGCTCAGACCCTTAGGTGCCTGCTCACTACAATCACTTGTAAACACAGAAGTCCGGTTTCTGTGTTTACAAGTGTCAGCTCTGCACTCTGTGTGTAACCCCCTGAACTCTGCACTCTGTATGCAATGCAATACTGGTATTTAATGCCCCTTTAATACCCTTCTACTGTTTGTGAAATTTGAACGGGGTCGTGGTTCAGTTCCTGCACCTATTTTCTGAGAAAAAAAGCTCTGACTACAGCCCTGTGTGAAGATGCTCTCTTATCCATCACAGGCATGGAGGCTAAGCCTAATGGGAACTGTAGTTCCCATTAGGCCGTGATGTAGCAAGAATGAATTCACACCGCAAAACAGGAAGTCAGTGAGAATAACGATTCAGGAGTGACGGAGGTGAATAAAACAGCTCGATTTCAACAGGTATCAAACTAGTTATAATGCAAAACATTACTTTTTTACTTTATCAGCTACCGTCAGACTTTAATTTAAGAGGAAAACATTTTTGTCTTTACAACCCCTTTACATTCCCCTTTGGGTGATCTATGTACATTGCAGGAATTTTAACAAACTTTGTTGCAGATTCCTACCTTTTGTTATTCTGAGGGAATGGGAAACGAAAGTGAGTAGCCGTTTAGGCTCTCCTTTCCTCATGGGTCCACGGCAGGGGCATTCAGGTAAGGTTTAATTAGGTTACAGTAAGGGCAGGAGGTCATTTGGAGGTCAGGTAGCTGGTTAAAGTATACAGGGTTAACAGCGGGTCAGGAGTGAGTTAATGAGGAACAGCTGGTAGAGAGGGTTCTGGAGGTTTGGTAGCCTTGCGCAGCGGTTGGCTAGTGAAAGTCAGGTGACTAGCTGGAAGGTTCTGGATGCCGGCCCGGGTCTATTTAAAGGCCCATTGCGGTATGGGTCAGGGCCGGTGACCAGGAAGCAACAGCTGGAGGAGCTCCCCGGATGGCGTACGCTATGGAGACCCTGATTCGGCAGCTTTTGAGGAAAGCTCAGAGTGCGGGCGGTGCAGAATGGATTCAGCAGTGCTTGACATTACCTTTGGAGGAGACAGCGGACGCCAGCAGCATGGACACCTCTCCTGCAGCAGGACCAAGCGGTCTGTGGATGGCCAGCGCGCAGCCATTGATGTTTCCTGAGGCGGAGTTTCCAGCAGTCAAACCCCCCGGAGATGACGGCCCAGGATGACGCGGAGGAAGAGGACGGCGTCGAGCAGAGGACAAGCAAGAGGAGGCGTTCCCAGAGGAGGAGCGCAACCCCGCCTTCCCGCAGGTCCAGCGATGGTGGCCGAGATTCTCCCCTTTTGTTTTGCAGGAACCAAGGTGCTGGCGCTGCAGCTCCCCCTGGCGGTCGAGGAAAGAACAGCAAGTCGGCAGCACGCCCAGCTAATGCACCTGCTCCACAATGCAGCATACCTGAGAGAAGTCAGACCCCCCGGAAAGGCAGCAAAGGAAGCCGCAAGATTGCTAGCCCACCTATACAGCAGAGCAGCCAGCAAGCCGGCAGCATTCCTGTGCGGTGTGAGGTGCCTGCAGCATTCCCTGGAGCGCAACCTGCTCAGGACAAGGAGGGTGAGTGCCAAACGGCGTCACAATTATTGATTTTATCTGCAGCTGTTGAGAAATTAGTGTCTGTTATGAAAATACAGGCTACCCCCCAGTTTTGAGTACAGTCAGCAAAGAAGCAGGGGTCTGGTCTGCTGACTCAATGTCTGTACCGCAAAACCCCTGTAGTAGTAAAAATTTTAGTCAAACTGACAAAGTGTCCAAGGAATGTATGCCATGTATATTGTCACCTTTGGGTTTTCATTTACAGTCGTCCATAAAAGAGAGAATATGGAACAATGAATATGTGGATTTATCCACTATTCTCCCTCCCTCCAAAGAGGTTTCTAGGTACGATAGGAGAGAGGAGAAGCAGGATGAGTGCAAGCCAGCTATTAAAACCTTTTACAGTTGGTTGCAGGCGTTTGTCATCTACGCCAGCGTGCTTTGTGAGAAATCCCCTGATAAGAGCCCCTTTTTGTTTCAGCATGTATATATAATTTTGGAGGCTTACAGAAGTTTCAGTGAGTTGTCATGGTTAACTTACGATGAGGCCTTCAGACAAAAATTGGCAGTGCAACCATCACTACAATGGGGGTCTAAAGACGTGGGTCTGTGGCTAAATCTATTTTTGCCCCAGAAACAGCCCCTGGTACAATTAAACACAGCTACTGCACAACAAGCACCTACTGGTAGTGCTTATAAAAAAAAGGTTTGTGTTTTGCGTTCAACGATACTCAGTGAAAGTGGGCTAATGCCTGTAAGTACAAACACAAATGCGCTTTTTGTTCTGGGAGTCATCCAGTCTCAAAGTGTTTTCGTAAACAACAGGCCCACACAAGAGAAGGATTTTCCAAAAGCTGCTACCCCAGTGATATTCCTAAACATGTTCCCTTGGTTGCGGCTGTATCCAAACCGGCAGATGGCTTCCCTACTAATTAAAGGTTTTTCCGAGGGTTTTCACGTACCGAGTTTTGAAGGTAGTGGTTGCCATATTATAGAAAACTTAAAGTCTGTCAGAAAAGCGCCCAGTTTAGTAAAATCAAAACTTCTGAAGGAAGTAAAGGCGTTAAGGATGGAGGGTCCTTTTGACCACCCCCCCTTTGCAAACTTCAGGATCTCCCCGTTAGGCCTAGTCCCCAAAAAAGAACATTTTCAATTCCGTTTGATTCATCATTTATCTTTTCCTTTTGGTCACTCGTTAAATGATCAGATCGACACCAGTGAGGTCTCGGTGTCGTACTCATCGTTTGACACAGCGATCGACAAGCTATGCCTCCTAGGTAAGGATGCATTAATGGCTAAGGCAGACATTCAATCTGCATTTCGGTTAGTCCCCTTGAACCCTAGGAGTTTTAATTCACTAGGCATTTGCTTTAAAGACAAGTTTTACTTTGACAGGGCACTGCCCTTGGGCTGCTCAATCTCGTGCTTTTATTTTGAAGCTTTTGCAACCTTTTTGGAGTGGGTAGTTAGCATGGTATCAGGTACCGGACAGTTGATACATTATTTGGATGATTTTTTTATTTTTTGGTCCTGGAGGTTCATCTGAATGCTCTCAACTCTTATATTTTTTCCAAATGGTATGCAAACATTTTGGTATTCCTTTGGCGGACAGGAAAACTGTCCCTCCGACAACTTGCATTGAGTTTCTGGGTATAACGATAGATTCGGTCGCAATGGAATTCAGGTTACCAGACAACAAAATTTATAAGTTATCCCAAACCCTAAAATTATTCTGTAGGAAGCGTAAGGTGACGCTGAGGGAAATGCAATCCCTCCTGGGTCAGCTGGCTTTCGCATCAAGAGTGTTACCCATGGGCAGGGTTTTCTCCAGAAGTCTATACACTGCAATATCCAGTCTTAAGAATCCAGCAGCGCATATCAGGTTGACAGCTGACATTAAGAGGGATCTCTTGGTTTGGCTACAATTCCTGGAATTTTTTAATGGGAAAGCCGTATGGCAACAGGATTTTGTGCCAGACAAAGATTTTCAGCTGGAAACAGGCGCAGCAGGTTCAGTTGGCTTCGGGGCAGTTTGGGGAAACCATTGGTGTATGGATACCTGGCCTAAAAGGTGGATCACCAATGGTTTCTGCAAGAATATAGTGCTTTTGGAACTCTTTCCTGTAATCGTATCCTTAGAAATATGGGGTCACCAGTTTGCGAATAAGAGGTTGCTGTTAAGCACTGATAATAAAGGTGTATCCTTTGATGTAAACACACTGTCATCAAAATCTCCCATAGTTGTTGCATACCTACGCCATCTGGTCTTTTTGTGTTTAAAATGGAACATCTGGTTAAAAGCGAAATATATACCTGGTAAGACGAATGTAATTGCTGACGCTCTTTCTCCCCTGCAGATGGACCAATTTTTCGATTTTCTCCTGGGGGCAGACCCAGTAGGTATGGCGTGTCCCTCCCATCTGTGGGATCTGATTTAACCACTTGCCCACCGGGTTTGTTTTTCAGATTCGGTGTTTACGAGACTAAAACTGTTTTTTTTGCTAGAAAATTACTTAAACCCCCCAAACATTATATATTTTTTTTCTAACACCCTAGAGAATAAAATGGCAGTCATTGCAATACTTTTTGTCACACCGTATTTGCGCAGCGGTCTTACAAGCGCACTTTTTTTGAAAAAAAAACACTTTTTTGAATAAAAAAATAAGACAACAATAAATTTGGCCCAATTTTTTTATATATTGTGATAGATAATGTTACGCCGAGTAAAATGATACCCAACATGTCACACTTAAAAATTGCGCCCGCTCGTGGCAAGGCGTCAAACTTTTACCCTTAAAAATCTCGATAGGCAACGTTTAAAAAATTCTACAGGTTGCATTTTTTGAGATACAGAGGAGGTCTAGGGCTAGAATTATTGCTCTCGCTCTAACGATCGCGGCGATACCTCACTTGTGTGGTTTGAACACCGTTTTCATATGCGGGCGCTACTCGCGTATGCGTTCGCTTCTGTGCGCGAGCTCGTCGGGACGGGGCGTTTTACATTTTTTTTTTTTGTTTTCTGATTTATTTTTAATTAGTTTATAATTTTATACATCGAAATAAATAATAAAAAAAAAATTATCACTTTTATTCCTATTAGAAGGAATGTAAACATCCCTTGTAATAGAAAAAAGCATGACAGGTCCTCTTAAATATGAGATCTGGGGTCAAAAAGACCTCAGATCTCATATTTAGGCTTAAATGCAAAAAAAGAAAAAAAAAAAAAAAAATGTCATTTTTCAAATTTCTGAAAAAAATAATGTTTCTTTAAGACGCTGGGCGGGACTGACGTTTTGACGTCACTTCCGCCCAGCAGAGCTGTGGGGGACGGGTGGGGGCGATTTTTCCCTCACTCGTATCCCAACACAGCCAGCAGGAGGACCCGATCGCCTCCGCCGTTACCGACGGCTCCGGTAAGCGGCGGAGAGCGCGGGAGAGCGGCGGGAGGGGGGGGGGGCCCTCTCCCGCCACCGATTGTAGCAGCAGCTGCTGCCGTTACCGAGATATCCATCTTTAAAGTCATGACGTCTTTTGACTATAACACCATGGGCAAGTGGTTAATTGCGCAAAGTATCCGTAATTCGGTGGTCTCTACCTGGAAGAATTACACTTCCTCTTGGTTACTATGGTTGGCATTTTTAGTTTCTTTGTGTACACCCGTAACAGATTATTCAGAAGCTCTGGTGATGTTGTTTCTCGAGTCTCTAATGCGGAAGCAATATTCCTGGTCCCATATCAGCAAAACTCTGTCCGGGGTGTCATTTTTTCAGCGCCTTTATAACCTGCCTCCTTGCCATAGTTTGTTTGCGGTGAGGCAGGTGTTGAAAGGTTATAGGAAAAGCTCATTTAGGAAGGATACCAGGTCACCGTTTACCCTGGCTATCTTATCCCAAATCTGCGAGGCTACCTCAATAATATGCTTCTCGGCATATGAAGCCATCCTGTTTAAATCAATGTTTGTCATTGCATTTTTCGGTGCATTCAGGATCTCAGAGTTGCTTCCCACCTCCGGTAAGGATGTCTCGGGAATCCTATTGTCCGATGTACTCTTACTAGGGAATAGTCTAAAATTATTTATAAGATTTAGCAAAACAGATGCTTTGGGAAGAGGGGCCTGGGTATCGCTAAAAGAATATAGTATTAGGCATATTTGCCCGCTGGCAATTATGCAGGAGTACCTGCATATACACCCACCTTTTCCTGGTTTATTATTTATGCACAAGAATGGCTCTCCAGCATCCAGCTACCAATTTTCAGCAGTATTGAAGAAATGTATGTCGCATATTCACCTAGGTCATGTTAGGATAACATCGCATTCTTTCCGTATCGGAGCGGCCACAGAAGCCGCCAGGATTGGTTTGGAGGAAAGTATAATCAAAAGGATTGGTAGATGGAAGTCAAGTGCTTTTAAACTGTATATTCGCCCTTATTAAAAGTTTTGATTTATTTCAGGTCATCATCGTTCAGTTTGGATTTTAGGTCACTCATTTGTTTTTTGGGCACAGAGGAGAGCCACGAATAGGATCTATTCAGAAAATCTGGGCCTGGATCCTTCAGCGTTCAAAGTATACTGGCATGGTCGCAGAGGAATGGTGTGGGATGATGAGTTGTGCAGGTTATATACATTTTTTTTCTCCCCCAGACATATTGTTACATCTAGGAGGTAATGATATTGGTAAAATAAAAACATATGAGTTGGTAATCAGGATGAAGGATTCTTTTAATTTTTTGAGGATGGTTTCTCCAAATACGGTCCTATTTTTTCCCGAAGTAATTCCGCACCTGCGCTGGTTGGAATCTTTGGTTTGCAAACCGTTGGAGAAAGTCCGTAAACAAGTTAATAGAGCAATAGAAAAGTTCTTATCTCCCGAGCTGGGTTTTTCTTTTAGGCATCGGGAACTAGAGGGCGGTTGTCCGGGCCTGTATAGGATAGATGGGGTCCATCTGTCAGACATAGGACTGGATATCTTTAATATGGGCCTTCAATCGTGCATAGAGGCGGCCTCAGTTTGGGGTGGGGACAGAAGGGTGGCTATGGCCCCCCCTTCTGTCGTTTGGGAGAATTGAGGATTTGATGAGGAATCAGCTCGAGTCTCAAGTGGCTGAGCTGGGGTTGGTTATGGTGGATTAATTGACTAAGTGATATACAGTTATGTTTTACGGTTATGGATTATTACCTGTATTAATTATTAAACCAATTAATCAGGCCGTGGCCAAGTTATTTTCCAAAACAATTATATGTACCATTGTTAAATAAATATTTTCAAGGATTATTGTTGTTGGGCTCTTTTATTTCTCTATGCATGATTGGGTTTTATGCATAATGCCTGTGGTCCCATAGCTGTTTGTTTGTCTGTGTCCATGTGCAATCAGGCTGGGGGATCAACTTAGGTACAACCAGCCTGCCGGATTCTCTTGCGATTATCACTAGTGGCTGCTATAGCCACTAATGATAATTATTGTCTTCTCCTGCCAAGGATGGTTTCCCCTGACCCTGCCGGGAGAAGACAATTGCTTATTCCCCTGTCAACACTGACTGTGTTTATGGGGGAATTGTGCACATTTCTTTACTGCAACCCATGGTTGCATGAATGAAATTCACACCATATATGGCCGGCCTAAGGTTAGCCTGAACAAACAAACTTAACAAATTTTCTTGCTGAAAATAGATTTTTCGAAATCAGCAGGTGCCTGCACCCACCATGTTCTCACCATGGAAATCACTGGTCACATAGACAAAGGGGTGAAATAGGGGGGAGACATCATTAGCTAAATATGGCCATATTTGGGTAATCATGTTCCCATTGATTACACCTTTACCTTTCATTGCCAATGACAGGGGAGCTTCCTATTTTCAATAATCCCCTCATCCCCAGACCCCCACAAGCACTCTCCCATGTTGACGGCAAGTGGGCAGGCATGTTCCAGGATGTGTGTCACATGCCCTTTTCTTAGGGGTCTGCTATGGACTTTAACCACTTAAGGACCCCCGCACGCACATATACGGCCACAGAATGGCTCGTACAGGCACAAGGGCGTAAATTTACGTCCCCGCCTTCGTGCGGTTCGGGGGTCCCATCGGGACCCCCTCCGCGGTGTGCGGGGGTCCCCCTGCCTCTGGGAGCGATCGCCGACGAGCGGGCGGATGTCCGTGATTTCCGCCCCCCCCGCGATCGCTCCCAGCCAATGGGAGCGCGCTCCCATCGTGTCAGTTCCTCCTCCTGTGTTTACACAGGAAGGAGGAAATGATGTAATCTCTCATCGCAGCGCTGTTTCCCAGCGCTGCTGATGAGAGAAGACATCACAAGTAAGTGTGCACCAACACAACACTGACACACACTCACATAGGCAAATTAACCCCTTGTGATCGCCCCCCCCCACCCCCCTGTCACAGTGTCACTGAATGCAGTGATCTAATCACTGCATTTAGTGTCAGTGTGACAGGCAGTGTAAAAAACAGTTAGTGTTAGGTTCAGGATAGAACCCCCACCCCCCCGAATAAAGTTTTAACCCCCTGATCACCGCCCTAGTTAACCCTTTCACTCCCTATTGCCAGCATCACTAAGCGATCATTTTTCTGATCGCTGTATTAGTGTCGCTGTTCCCGCTAGGTAGCTATTTTTTTTTATTGCGATTTTTTTTTTTTACTAAAGACATGTGGCTGAATTAATTTTGGCCTAAATGTTTTACTAAAATTTAGTTTATTTGATTTTTTTTATAACAAAAAGTAAAAAAATTGTGTTTTTTTTCAAAATTGTGGCTCTATTTTAGTTTATAGCGCAAAAAATAAAAATCGCAGAGGCGATCAAATACCACCGAAAGAAAGCTCTATTTGTGGGAAGAAAAGGACGCAAATTTTGCTTGGGAGCCACGTCGCACGACCGCGCAATTGTCTGTTAAAGCGACGCAGTGCCGAATCGCAAAAACACCTTGGGTCATTTACCAGCGTATTGGTCCGGGTCTTAAGTGGTTAAAGGGGAATCCTTGCATTTTTTTTTGCATGGGTTTCCTCCTTAAAATTCTTACCAAATCTGAAGGACATGCAACATTTTTGCTGATGAGGCACACCAATGCACTGTAGTGTGTTTCTATGTATCGTTCAGGAGAGGTTGTAAAAACGTCCCGTGTACATGAAGCCTTAGAGGAGAGAAGGCCCCTGTGCTAAAACTGTGTGCTACTTTTTTGTTGAGGAAAACTCTCCTCTATTTTGCGTAACTGTTTCAAGATAGTATCCTCATTCAAGTTTTTTTAATTCTGGGCATCATAAAGCTTTTCCCAATCCCTATCTCAGTTCTACAAAACAATAAAAACAAAAAAAGATTCTATCTGCCTGGTTACTGTTTTAGGACTGAGTGAGTTTGGATGCATCTGATTGAAAATACACTGTGCTTGGCTGCTTGCACCATGAGGGATTAGAACCTGGGATCAAAAACTGCAAACCAATCCGGTCTGTCCACTACACTGCTGTAACAGACTTTACTGGGCTAGTTATATATTCCACTGCACATTTCAGTGGAGGGCTCAAAACACTTTATTTCTGTGATTGCTCCCTCTGCTGGATTCTCTACAGGAATATTTGGAGAATTACTACAAGTGTAGTTTGCCAAGCATAGTCTGCTACTGCTGTGCCAGAGGAAGGAGAAATGTCTGCCAGAGTCCTAGAAAGCACTGAAGATCCGGAGAAAGACTAAACCGTACCATTCACAAAACTGAAATACACCTTGGATGAATCTGTTCTTCGGACTGGGTTCACACTAGAGCATGCAACGGTTCACAGCAGAAGTCCAGTGCGTCTCCATTCATTGTTTCAGGTCTGATTTCAGCCTGAATTTTGGGCTGAATTCAGACCTGATATGGACCAAAAGACGCACAGGGCTCCTGTGCAATTCACTGATCACAATCTCCTTCTATATGCATTGGATGCATGGAAAGCCGCATCCAATGCACACAAGTGTGAACCCAGCCTTACATAAACATTATCCTTTCTTATCTATTGATAATTACTTTATGGCCTTACAATTTCATGTTTAGTTCCCAATTTGGGCTTGTAAATAGCTTGTTTGTGCGTCTTGTGTGTACTCATTAAATTAGATTTAGTTTATGCTTATGTGCCTTTTTAACGTAAAAAATATAAATAAAATGGCTCTAGTATGTGTACCTATCTAAGTAACTGCAGTTGGAATATTGGGGGAAATTGCTAATGTGAATGATTTAACGTGGCATATCTGAGAACTATATTAACAGGTAAAATAAAGATTTGTGACTATTTATAATCCACAGTGACATCACAGTGAGGTCAGCAAGGGCTCACCTACAATTTCCATGGCTATGGCAAAGTCTTATTGTCTGAGTCAGAAGAAATTATTTTTATCAGTCTGTAACAGCACATTGTGGAAGCTTTCTCTGCTAAAGATAATTATTCTATATTTGTTGTAGCCTGCAGAAAACACATGATCAGTAGACAATGTGGACACCCTGGGTGTTGTGCTCAGAATGTAGAGAATTATCTTTGTAAAAGTCCTGTTGAAGCCGTATTAATAGCATTTCAGATTCAATTTAGTTTATCAGAAAAGACCAGGTGATCTGTTTAATACTATGAGGGTTATTTAATAAAGGCAAATCCACTTTGCACTACAAGTGCAAAGTGAACTTGAAATTGAAGTGCAGTCGCTGTAGATCAGAGGGGGACATGCACTTGTGTTTGCACTTAAAGTGCAAAGTGGATTTGTAAATAACCCACAATGTATCCTCTGTGGAGATGCAAAATAAACAGTAAACAAATTAAAGCAGAGCTCCACCCAAAAGGGGAAGTTTGGTTTTAAGGACTCGTTCTCTGCTCCTCTTGAACAATTAGCACAAAATGCGTAGTGTGACTTGCGCAGTGCGACTTGAGCAAGGGAAGTGCGCACCCAGCTGTGAAGCCGCAAGCTGTCAAAGCAGGGTGCCCATAGTGAAGATGCTGGCATCAGGGATCAAAGACAGCGGGTAAGACTGGGGTGACCACACCGCTGGACAGGTGAGTGGCTGTTTTTTAAAAGTTAGCAGCTACAGTTTTTGTAGCTACTGACTTTTCTTATAAAAAAATGTTTTTCCTCAGTTTAGGACGATACGTATTCTTCTACATATTTTTGTAAAAAACAAATCACAATGAGCATTTTTTTGCATTTTTATTAATAATTTTTTTTTCTAGTAATGGCGGCGATCATCGATTTTTTATCATGACTACAACATTATGGCGGACACATCGGACACTTTTGACACTATTTTGGGACCATTGTAATTTTTACAGCGAATGCACTGGTTACTGTAAAAGTGACACTGGCAGTGAAGAGGGTTAATCAGGAGAGGGCGCTGTAGGGGTTAAGTGTGCCCTAAGGGAGTTATTCTTACTGTGGGGGGCGTGGCTGGGCGTGTGATGTCACTGATCGTCATTCCCTATGACAGGGAACAGACGATCAGTGACAGGCTCACTAGGAAGCACCTCTACCCGTTCTTCAGCTCTGTGACTCGATCACAGGGCACCGGTGGCGATCGGGTCTGCTGTTCCCGCGGGGACAGTCGCGCTCGCGACCCACGGCTGGGGTCTTAAAGGGGACGTACATGTATGCCCTTGTGCCCAGTCGTACCGTTCTGCCGACGTATATCGTCGTGCAGGGGTCCTCAAGCGGTTAATATCCAAAACTAGACCTACTTTAAGCTCTAATTCACTTCTTTTGGTCTTTGCTATACTTGAATTGCAGTTACACATTATATTTTATATATGAATATAACTATGAAAAATATATAGATTTTTTACATTATGTGGCGCTTTTTGTTTATGAACATTCACAAACAAAAAGCTCCACATAATGTAAAAAAAAATATATATAACACATTGCAGCTTACCCGTCTTTATGGTGTTCTTTTTAAAACAGTTTTTCTTTTTTTTCACCTAGTGATCTTGCCAGTAACACACTTCCTGTCCTAGAGGAAAACAACAATCTCCTTTGTGGTGGACTTTTAAGGCACAAAATTCTTTGAAGAGAAGTATATATGAGGTTTTAAATTATTTTTTGAATAAAGTATAAAGAAAACATGTATAAAAATACATTTAGCATATTTGAACATATTTACAGTATTGTCGTCATAGCATCAAAGTACAAACTGTAATTTATAATTCTTGCACCCGCCGCGTTTTGGAGTGTACATGTGCCTCCTTCTTCAGGGCTACATTTAAGCAAGAATATTTTAAGTTCTAGAATAAGTATTTGAAAGAATATATAAATAGATATACAATTATACAACATTCCAACATTGTTCATAAATATATGGGGTAGACAGGATTCATAGCGTTTTACTTACATGTACTCAGATGGCAGACCTTTTAATATGTTCTAATTAAAAACATGTGAGGGCGGGGTGTGCTCTCAAATTCCTAGATCAGAAATCCGACAGAGGTGGTGTGCCTCCGGGAAAATGCAGGTGTCAGGCAAAGCCCAAATGCTGACCCAACTCCCCCACTACACACAACCCTGATTTTAATTGATTTTTACAGATGCTTTTCACACTAAATGGATATATAATAGAATTTTATTTATGTTGTATTCCTTTGTAAAAAATCTGCAAGTAGTACGTAATTTCACATGAGCGTGTGGGGGGTTCAGTTATAGAAGACACTCACCACAACTTCTCTTATTTGCTCCGGTTTGGTCCATTGAAAGCAATTTGTTGCACACGTTTGATAAGCAATCCTGCACTTAGAATCACAAATTTAAATATTTTCTCCAAAATCTCTAAGCCTGGCAGCTGGAATGTCACTTTTAAATTGCTGGGAGGAACAGGTCTCTATTACAGACCTGGCTCGGACCTCTGCCACAGGCTTAGTACTTTAGTACTCAAGAGAACAATTCGGATTGAGCGAATCCTCCCAGTAAATGCAATGAAAGGGGTCACCGGTTGATAGCTGACATGTACCTGTCAATTCCAGTAACCAGATCCCCGATGGTTCGTTCAAGCCCTTTTGGATAACAAAAGCCGATCCCCCACCGAACGGCACACAGCCTGGGATCTTCTCAGTAAGGTTGGGTACCACTGGGGCCCCCATCGACATTCGGATGGGTCTCCATGGAACAGGTGGTTCTGGCCAGGTGGGCCATGCGATGCGGGGTCCGTGGATGCGCGCACCCTGAAGGTGGATGCCGCACCTGGAACGTGGACCCCGCACAGAGAAGAGGAACCGACCCAGAACACGCGGGAGCTGCCACAGATATACCCCTCCCCAGCATGCCCAGTGAGGGAAGAACTCCTCTAATTGGCTGCTGGAGAAAAGTGGCTCTGTCAGAACCCCTTTAGCGCCAACTGTCGCCCAGGGGTGTAACCAGGGCCGCAGACCGGCCTACAGGACATTTCTGAAATAGCAGCAGCCTACAATTTAAAAAATTAGGAATTCATCCGCTGAAAGTAAGGGAGCGCTACATATAATACTATAATACTATAATACTATGAAAATAAAAATAAAATAAAACCAAGTAAATAATTCTAATGCTTGCACAACACTATTATAACATTATGTCTTTTTTGGTTGAATAATGTTTGAATTAAATTGTAAATTTTATGTGTTTTTTGTAGTTGTGGTGAGTGTCTCCTACAACTGAATCCCCCCCCCCCCCCCCACACGCTCATGTGAAATTACTTACTACTTGCAGGTATTTAACAGTGGAATACAACATAAATAAAAATCTATTATATATCCATTTAGTGTTCATAGCATCCCTAAAAATCATATAAAATCATATATTTATGGTTTTTACTTTATATTCACAGGATCCCTTTTCCCAATTTTAGGCCCCAGCGAATCCTCTTGGCCCTACCCTCCCAGGGTTGTGTGTAGTGGGGGAGTTGGGTCAGCATTTGGGCTTGCCTGACACCAGCATCTTCCCGGAGGCACGCCACCTCTGTCTTATTTCTGATCTAGGAATTTGAGAGCACACCCCGCCTTCATATGTTTTTAATTAGAACATATTGAAAGGTTTGCCATCTGAGTACATGTAAGTGAAACTCTATTAATCCTGTCTACCCCATATATTTATGAACAATGTTAGAGTGTTGTATAATTGTATATCTATTTATATAATTTTTCTAATATTTATTCGAGAACATAAAGTATTCTTGCTTAAATATAGCCCTGAAGAAGGAGGCACCTATACACCCCGAAACGCATCGGTGCAAGAATTATAAATTACAGTTTGTACTTTGATGCTATGACGACAATACTGTAAATATGTTCATAATGTTCAAATATGCTAAATGTTTTTTATACATGTTTTCTTTTAACTTTATTCAATAAATAATTTAAAACCTCATATATACTTCTTCTCAAAGAATGTTGTGCCTTAAAGGTCCACCACAAAGGGCATTGTTGTTTACCTCCACTAATACTGGGTGTGGAACAAAAAATGCTCATTACTGTCGACTCACCAATTGCACTTCCTGTCCTAGGGTGAAAATACTCACATGTCCTATTGTATCAGGACAATAAAAACAGGACAGATCAACTAATAACTGTGAATGATAGTAAGTAAAAACTGTCTGCAAAGGTAGGGCAATCAACATTTATTGCTAGATTGATAGGTAGTTTTGCACTTATGAAACATGTACAACAAATTGCTTTCAATGGAACAGACCAAACCGGAGCAAATAAGAAAAGTTCATTGTTAGGCTTACTAATCATTTAAATCCACTTTAAAAACAGTTAAGCAAACTCACATGTCAAAGTTCTAAGCCCAGGAGCTGTAAACACGCATACAAATACACCTCTGTTCATTCACAGGCCTCGTTAATCTGCCATAACCTACAGTATGTCTGCAACATAATGATGTCATACATACACAGCCAAAGCATTTCATTTGTCCCAAGAAAGACAGCTTTAGGTATGCTGAGTTTGGGAATAGATTGTCAGCTCACATCACTAAAACAGCAACATATTTTGTAAAAATCAACTATATTTTCTCCAAATAATGTAGATTTTAGTACACTAAAGCTGGCTAAAGAAGGCTCAAATTGTGTCTGATTTCTTCTGAAACAATGCAATTCAAGCCATGGGGGCACTGTCAGTGCAATTTCCCACCCAGCTCCTTCAATTTTTCAAAGAACTGTCTCTATTCAATCAGATGCTATCCATACCTCCCAACATTTTTAGACACCTACTAGCAAACATATGTAGCCCTTAAAAGAGAATTAACCCCAAAAAAGGTAAATTAAATCCACAAGGGCTTTTTTTTACCACTACTATTCCTTTATATTGGCTTTTAAAATTTACAAATGCAGCAATTTAGAAATTGGATAAAAGGTTTAGCTCTGGGAAACAGATTTTGAAAGATAAAAAGTGCATTTTATATACAACTATATAGATCAGACCACAATGAGGGACAAATTAGGAGGAAAGAGGGACAGAGGGATATTTCTCCAGATCAGTGAGAGTCCCTCGAAATCAGGGACAGTTGGGAGCTATTGCAGTCTCTGTTCAAGTATTCAGACAGCCAAGGATGCTGCAACTGACTGAATACAATTGTGGGCAGGAGAGATTCCTTTGCTCAGTCTAGCCTAAGGCCTCTTACACACAGATCAGTTTTTCTTCAGGTTTTTCTTTTCAGTTTACCAAAACTATGTAGTACAAGGGCCTGCCTGATTGCATACAAATTGAGACTCTTGAGGTTTGACCTCATATTAGATGGATTTGGTAAACTGAAAAGAAAAACCTGAAGAAAAACTGATCTGTGTGTAAGAGGCCTAAGGCCCCTCTCACACTGGGGCGGGATTCGGCCACTAGCGGTGCGGTATTAACCCCCGCTAGCGGCTGATAAAGGGTTAATACTGCAGAGGCACATTGCAGACGGTATTACCGCGGTTTCCCATTGTTTTAAATGGGAAGGAGCGGTGAAGGAGCGATATACATACTGCTCCTATCACCACTCCAAAGATGCTGCTGACAGGAGATTTTTTTCCCTCCTGCCAGCGCATCACCTCAGTGTGAAAACCCTCCGGCTTTCACATTGAGGTTGCTGGGCAGGATTTTTTCAGGCGGTATAGCAGCGCTATTTTTAGCGCTGTACTGCCTGAAAAACTCCTCAGTGTGAAATGGGTCTAAAGCCTAGTACAGACAGGCCGAACATTTTATTCTCTAGGGTGTCTACTGAAAAAAAAAAAAATGAATATATATATATATATATATATATATATCTATATATCTATATCTATAGATATAGATATATATATATATATATATATATATATATATATATATATATATATATATATATATATATATATATCTAGATATAAAATGTTTGGGGTTCTAGTAATTTTCTAGCAAAAAGAAAAAGATATTTACATGTAGGAGAGAAGTGCCAGAATTGGCCAGGGTAGCAAGTGGTAAATTACCATAAGTAAGTAATATACCAATAATTATTATATATTGTTTTTAAGGTAATTTGCTATATTTTCTAAATCTGTACTCAAGCAGGTGGTCTAATGGACAAATTACTGAAGTTTGAAGTTTAAACTTGAATCCAGTAATTTCACAGTAAATAGATAAATAATACATTATTATGTTATAAAATATAGCATAATAATATATTATTTAGATTAATTAGAAAAGTAAATTTTCAGCAGCAGCATATTCTCATTCTCCCTCTTAAAGCGGAGAACCCCACATTTTTTTTTTAAAAGCCAGCAGCTACAAATACTGCAGCTGCTGACTTTAAAAAAATGAACACTTATCTGTCCAGATGGCAGATGAGGACAAGCAATCGCTCGGTCCTCAGATGCTGCCACCGCTATGATCGGTTAGGGAATCAGGAAATGAAGCCTTGCAGCTTCACTATCCGGTTCCCTACTGCGCATGCGTGAGTGTACCGCATGCCGTCACTGGTCCCTGCTCTCTCCTGGGAACACTGTGTTTCCCAGAAGACAGTGGAGGAGTGACACGAAGGGGCGTGACTCCCGCGGGAGTCAATACCCGAAAGTGGAGCAAATACCTGTTTTATACAGGTATCTGCACCCCCTCCCCCCTGAAAGGTGTCAAATGTGACACCAGAGAGGGGGGAGGGTTCGAAAAGCAGAAGTTCCACTTTTGGGTGGAACTGTGCTTTAACTGTGTGAGAAAAACATGGGATTATGGGTAAACCCTATACCCATAAACCCATAATTTTTGCTTGTAGTTAGGAGGGCTGTGCTGGAAGGGAGCATGTGTCTTTTAGACACATGCCTCCTTCTATGACACTGCAGTGAGAGGAGAGCCTCTACTGCAGCATTTTTATTGGACAGCTTGGACCAATGATGCTTTACTATTGGTCCAAGGCTCCAAGCTGTCCATTGAGCTCAGTGCCTCTGACAAGACGTCATCCTCTCAGTCTGCTGCAAACAGCGTGTGCCAGCTTGTATTTAAACGGGCTGCGCTGTATGTAGCTTTTGACAGGCTGCACAAGAAGCCTTGTATCTCTAGAACATAGGTGCCAAAAGCCCCAAATTGTGAGCAGTGGTGGGGCAGGCTACCTACCCTCCAGATTTGGGGTCTCTGTGACCTCAGGTTGCTGAGCTACGACCCTCGAAGCTTGAACTTTTTTTTCCTTTTTAATGTCCATGGTAGGTGAGGCTCTTCCTTACCTGCCTTCCCTGACTGCACAGAATGTTTACAGAACGTTTAGCATTGGCAACATGCACATACTATGTATAGAGAGGAGGAATAACATATTATGATCATTGCCCTAGAGCAATGTTTTGCCTCCATAATCAGAAGTCATGTGCCATGTATTGCCAGAGTCGCATAGCCCCAGGTAAATACACAAAGGGAAGACTAAGAAAAAAGAAAAGAGGGGGAAAGAAAATAAAGAAGAGATTAAATCAGTGAGAAAGAAGTGATAAAGAATGCCCCAAAATCCAACATTTGTGTGGATTTATTATTTGCCTGAAATGTAATTTATTCATGGATCCCATTTTTTTTTTAAATAAATGCATTTTATCATTCAAAATTGATGTTCATGTTTCATTCACCATTATCCAAGACAGTTTAGTGTGTGTCAATGCAAAAGAGACAAGGGCTTACAGGACCTGGACACTTTTTAGCAGGACCTGGATATTGCTGTCCTAGCAGCTAGAAAAATAAACAAAAACAATTTTTGGTGTGTTTCTGCTCTTGCTCTATGGGTTGATTCAGAAGGGCTTGCCAGGGTGAATTCTTAGGGTTAATCTGTGTTAAAGAGTATATCAAATTGTAAACACAGATGTGGTCCACCTCTGGTTTGACCCCCCTCACCACTTTTTGTGCCTCAAACCATCAGGTCTATATATTCATTTGTTCTTATTATGTTTATAACAGATACAACCCATATGCATCCACCCCTGAGGAAGCGAGCTTGCTCGTGAAAAGCGTAGGGCATACACGATGCATTTGTATACCTGTTTACGCTGAGGGCCCACGTTGTCGGCTGTATACTTACACTTTGTCCCTACACCAACAATTTCATTATATATATATATATATATATATATATATATATATATATATTAATTGTTGTCATTATATGGATGCATCATATCTGCAATGTATTAACATTTAATTGTATTATGTATATGCATGTTGGCTATTATGCCTGGCGACCCACATTGATTGCTGTCTCCGTTTTTGTCATATTTAATTTGTTGCCATTAAATTGTTCTTCATTGCAATGTGTGTGAGCATATGCCCACTTTCCTCCACCTCATTTAAAGTCCCAAGGGCGACCTCCTTGTTTTTGTACTGTTGTACTATAGGGATGGAGGTGGTTGAGTGGTTGCAGCAGACCTTATTTTTCTTTTTTTCTTTTTGATGTGTTTCAGCTCTTGCTCTATGGGTTGATTCAGAAGGGCTTGCCAGGGTGAATTCTTAGGGTTAATCTGTGTTAATCAAATTGTAAACGCAGATCCAAAATCTTTTGACGTTTGGACAGCTCCACCATGTATGATACTCTGACCTTTCTTGGTTGAAATCTTCTGAAGCAACTAGGGTAACTGCCTGGGACATAAGAAGCAATTCTCGTAGGCACCATGTACGATCTTAATGTTACTTTATAATTAGCTTCTATGACTGAAGTATTTATATAAGACTTGAAAGCATTGAGGACCAGTTTATGCTATTCACCTGGAGCCAATTCCTAATTTAAGTTCTGTTCCCATCGAGTCATATTAAGTAGTTTGTCTAAATTTGAATAGAGTAGTACATTCAGCATATTTGTGAGATGTGGCCAGGGATGTAGATATATAATTGTGCTCATATGTTTTCATACGCTGGCAGAATTTATGATTTCTTGGCCATTTTTCAGAGAATACGAATGATAACACAAAAACTTTTCTTTCACTCATGGTTAGTGTTTGGCCGAAGCCATTTATTATCAATCTACTGTGTTTACTCTTTTTAAACCATAATGGCAACAAAAACTTCCCAAATGACCCTGATCAAAAGTTTACATTTGGAGAGGAGTCAACAAGGCCTATGATAAAAGGTATGGAGGTGGCTCGCTGATGTTTTGGGGATGTGTGATCTAGGCACAGGAAATTTAGTCAAAATTGTTGGTAAGATGAATGCAGTATGTTATCAAAAAATACTGGAGGAACATTTTGCATTCATCAGCCAGGAAGCTGCACATGGGACGTACTTGGACATTCCAACATGACAATGATCCAAAACACAAGGCCAAGTCAACCTGTCATTGGCTACAGCAGAATAAAGTGAAGGTTCTGGAGTGACCATCTCAGTCTCCTGACCTCAATATCATTGAGCCACTCTGGGGAGATCTCAAAGGTGCAGTTCATTAAAGACAGCCCAAGAATTTACAGGAACTGGAGGCTTTTTGCCAAGAGGAATGGGCAGCTTTGCCATCTGAGAAGATAGAGAGTCTCATCCACAAATACCACAAAAGACTTTAAGCTGTCAAGCTGTGGTTGAAAGTGTGTGCCACTGTCAACCACCATGATTTTTTCTGCCCAATTTCTCCTTGAATGTGGAAAACAAGACTTTGAGAAAAAAAAAAAAGAAGAAAACAATTGTCTAGCAATAGAGTTGAGCAGACACCTGGATGTTCGGGTTCGACGGTTTCGGCCGAATTTCGGAAGAAAGTCCGGGTTCGGGACCCGAACTTGACCCCGAACCCCATTGAAGTCAATGGGGACCCAAACTTTTCAGTACTAAAATGTCTCTAAAAAACTAATGTAAAGGGCTAGAGGGCTGCAAATGGCAGCAAAATGTTGGTAAGAGCATGGCAAGTACTCTGCAAACAAATGTGCATAAGGTAATAACTTAAAATAACATAAAATACATCAAAATAAAAAATCTTTACCTGGGAGGACGAGGTCCATATGGAGTAAGAGGTTGAGGTGGCGGTGGATGTGGCGGTGTAGGTGGACGAGGTAGCCAACACAGGTTTTTAATTTATTTATTTTTTAAATTAGGGTACATCCCAAAAGAGTGAGAAAGTTCAGAAATACAAGAATGGCTGGGTAAGGCTGGTATACGTGTCTATTCTGCACAAGGTACGGACAAGTGGAGGAAAAACTGCAAAATATTTTTTTGTGCCCTAAATGGGTGTTTTTTGAATAGCAAAATAGAAGAACAGTAGCTAAAGTGTTTATCTCACACGTACAGATATGGACAAAACACTGCAAACACTGGAGGAAACACTGCAGAATATATATTTTTACCCTAAATGGGTGCTCTTTGAATAGAACAACAGAAGAACAGTAGCTAAAGTGTTTATCTCACACGTGCAGACATGGAGGAAACACTGCAAACACTGCTAGCACAATAGAAGAAAAGTATCTAAAGGGTGTATCTCATAGTAACATATGCAGTGCTGGTATAATTTGATTTCTGAAGCAAGAGTGACTCCTATTTCTTTCCCTAAAAGCAAAAGCAGACAGGAACCTTTCCCTAAAGCATTTAAAGTGAGTGAGAAAGTTCAGAAATACAAGAATGGCTGGGTAAGGCTGGTATACGTGTCTATTCTGCACAAGGTACGGACAAGTGGAGGAAAAACTGCAAAATATTTTTTTGTGCCCTAAATGGGTGTTTTTTGAATAGCAAAATAGAAGAACAGTAGCTAAAGTGTTTATCTCACACGTACAGATATGGACAAAACACTGCAAACACTGGAGGAAACACTGCAGAATATATATTTTTACCCTAAATGGGTGCTCTTTGAATAGAACAACAGAATAACAGTAGCTAAAGTGTTTATCTCACACGTGCAGACATGGAGGAAACACTGCAAACACTGCTAGCACAATAGAAGAAAAGTATCTAAAGGGTGTATCTCATAGTAACATATGCAGTGCTGGTATACGTTGATTTCTGAAGCAAGAGTGACTCCTATTTCTTTCCCTAAAAGCAAAAGCAGGCAGGAACCTTTCCCTAAAGCATTTAAAGGGTGTATCTCACAGAAACATATGCAGTGCTGGTATAATTTGATTTCTGAAGCAAGAGTGACTCCTATTTCTCTCCCTAAAAGCAAAAGCAGGTGTTCCACTATTCATAATGCTGATATTTGTACAATGGAAACTTCCCAGATAGAAAACCTCTAAATGGGATAAGTACGCATATCAAACTTATACAAGAGGGTATTAATACTAATAACCGGCATAAATTATTCAATAAGTTTCATATTGACAGGGCACACAAAAGTGTGAAATTATTTACCTGTGACTTAGGCTACGGCGGAATAGATTTCCAGCAAAGAAAGAAAAAGGCTTCACCAAAATGGTGCAGATACCAGACTTCCACACGGCCAGCTGGCGGTGTTCTGTCCTTGTACTCCAATAGCGTCTGACATAAGTTTTGTCAGCGCCATCTTAAATACCCCGCTTTCACCGGAAGTGAAATGTCACTGATGAGCTCTGACTTCACGTCCAGTCCGTGCTTCCCTAAATGCGCGCGCATATGCCGCGCCCATATGCGCGGCGCACAGATGGAACGCACACGTGGAGGACATGACGCATGGATGCATGACGCACACACACAGGACGCAAGCCATACACGCGGGTCACCTAGGTGCACAGCGCGTATGGTTTACAATTGCGCGCCCACCCTGTCATAGATGGAAAAAGAGACAGGGAAGAGATGATAGAACCCAAAGGGATTCTCACTCTCTGTTGGGACCCACAAATAACTGCACAAATTATGTGTCATAGGCACCCCTGAGTAGCATATCATCGGGCACACCCTGGGTCACGCCAGGCACAGTCAACCCTGCAGAATAAAAAAATATATACATGTAACTGTTTATTAAATTTTTATATCATAATCCAAAGTAAAAAAGTTTAATTCATTAAACAGTATATATTGGCGCCATAGTAATGATTGGCACCAATATATAGAGCACTAAATTTAACATGGGCCAAAATATGCAGTGCTGATATAATTTGATTTCTGAAGCAAGAGTGACTCCTATTTCTCTCCCTAAAAGCAAAAGCAGACAGGAACCTTTCCCTAAAGTATATAAAGGGTGTATCTCACTGAAACATATGCAGTGCTGGTAAAATTTGATTTCTGAAGCAAAGGCAAAAGCAAAAGCAGGCAGGAACCTTTCCCTAAAGTAACTATTTAACCACTTAACCCCCGGACCATATTCCACAAAGACCAGAGCACTTTTTGTGATTCGGCACTGCGTCGCTTTAACTGACAATTGTGCGGTCGTGCGATGTGGCTCCCAAACAAAATTGGCATCCTTTTTTTCCCACAAATAGAGCTTTCTTTTGGTGGTATTTGATCATCTCTGCGGTTTTTATTTTTTGCGCTATAAACAAAAATAGAGCGACTATTTTGAAAAAAATTCAATATTTTTTAGATTTTGCTATAATAAATATCCCCAAAAAATATATAAAAAAACATTTTTTTCCTCAGTTTAGGCCGATACGTATTCTTCTACATATGTTTTGTAAAAAAAATCGCAGTTAGCGTTTATTGATTGGTTTGCGCAAAATTTATAGCGTTTGCAAAAAAGGGGGTAGTTTTATGGCATTTTTATTAATATTTTTTTTTACTAGTAATGGCGGCAATCAGCATTTTTTTTCAGTACTGAGACATTATGGCGGACACATCGGACAATTTTGACAGATTTTTGGGACCATTGGCATTTTTATAGCGATCAATGCTATAAAAATGCATTGGATTACTATAAAAATGCCACTGGCAGTGAAGGGGTTAACACTAGGGGGCAGGGAAGGGGTTAAGTATCTTCATGGGTGTGTTCTAACTGTATGGGGGGGTTGACTCACTAGGGGAAATCACTGATCTTCTGTTCATACATTGTACGTGTTCATACATACATCACGTACATACATCACGTGCACGGGATTTGGGGGACGAGCGGGGGCGCGCGCGGGCCGCCGGCGGCCCGCGCGCGCCCCCTAGCGGACGCTATATAGAGGACGTAGAGCTACGTGCTCTCGCCCAGCAGTGCCACCGTCCCGCCGTATAACTGCGTTGGGCGGTCGGCATGTAGTTAAAGCAGAGTGACTTGCTGTGCTATGTAGATCGCTGTGTAATGTGATTTCTGAAGCAGGACAGTCTGACTTCTATCTAATTCTCTCCCTCAGAAGAGCAGCAGCCTTTCCCTACCCTATCTAAAGCAGAGTGACGAGCTGTGCTATGTGCCTCTAGCTTATATAGAGGCTGGGTCACATGCTGCACTGGCCAAACACAGCAATGCCATTAGTAGGCATGGCTGTGATGGCTTCTAGGTCACACAAGTAAAACAAATGGTGATTGGCTGCCCTGCAGCATGCCATTACATTGCCGAACACCGAACCCGAACTTACAGTAAATTGTTCGAGTTCGGGTCCGTTTACAAAAAATCCAAAAAGTCGTGTACAAACCCGAACTTTACAGTTCGGGTTCGCTCAACCCTATCTAGCAACAAAAGAAATTATTTAATGTGTACAACAATTTATGAGAGATTATCAAGCATTCTATGATGCTCACTCACTTTTTCTGGCATTATACTTAATTTCTATATGCTCCCTGATCATCAGAACTCAAAACTGGTCACAATGCAAGCACATTTCAGGTATGTATAAAAAGTCTAATGATGCCCACACATTGATCAATCTTTTCATGTTCTGCATCTGATTGGAATCTTAGTTTTGACAGACAGGACTTGCTTATTATTAGACACAGAGATTTAAATGGAGAATAGTGAATAAAACTTTAATGTCCACCGTTACCAAAAACACTGCCCATGAAGATAAGGGGCATCTGTAGATAAAAAAAAAAATTCAACTATTCCCCCCGTAGATTGGCAGCAATCTCTCTCTTCTCCTCTATGCTGGAGACAATGGGGTTACAGGGGGACCTTAATACATGTCTGGTTACTTTTTGGTCTGAGGTTTTTAATTTCCTATCCTCTGTTACCCATATTTCCTGTGCTTTAGACCCTAAATTAGCCTTCCTAGGAGTGGATATAGAAATATGGCTGACTCATTTTCAAACATTTACAGTATAACCCATACTTTCATTGGGGCTAGACTTGCAATTGTGAGAATGTGGAGAAATGTATGTAGCGCCCCCTTATTTTCAGTATGGGCGCTACGCTAAAGTTAATGGGGAATGGGAGAGTTATTTTTGCTCCAATTCATAATTGTGCAAAATTTGGGCTGCTGTCATTCAGAACTGTCCTGTGGGCTAGACTGCGGTCCAAGGGTGATGTTCACACCCCTGGGTGGCAGGTGGCGCTAGAGGGGTTCTGACGGAGCCACTTTTCCCCAGCAGCCAATTGGAGGAGTTTTCCCTCGCGGGGGAGGGTATATCTGTGACAGATGCCATTTTCTTTGGTTCTTCACGGGTTCCAGGTGTGGCACCTACCTTTAGGGTCCCAGGCTGTGTGATGCTCGGTGGGGGATCAGCTTGAGGAGAACCCGGAGGCAGGTGATCCAAAAGGGCTGGAACGAACCATCAGGGATCCAGTGACCGGGAGATTGACAGGTGCACCTAAAACTGTCAACCGGTGACTCTGACTGAACTTATTGGGAGGATTCAATCAAGAATCCATTTAGCTCACTCAAGTACTAGGCCTGTGGCAGAGGCCCGAGCCAAGCTTGTGAGGTCTGTTCGTCCTAGCAAATCTAAGTGACACTTCGGCTGCCAGGCTTGTGGCAGGAGTCTGTCTGGAGGCGCTTCACCCACTCTGGCTAGAGTGGCGACGAACTGTGCTATTGATGAAAGCAGGCTTGCTTTCCATAACTATCCTGGGCCTGATACTGCAAATGTTCTTCTTCTGCTTCATCAACCTTTACTATCCCACTTCGTGTTGATGTTGGCCGTGTTGGGCCTTGGAAATAAAGCATTTGAAAACTCCATTGCTGACTGGACATTCATTCACTACTTGTACTCACAGCTATCACCCCTAGAGAAGCCACCGAGGATAACTCAATGTGCTGATCCCAAAAACAACCAGCAGCTCCTGAAAGGGCTAACGCTACACGTACCAATACCTTCTATCTCCGCAGTTGTCCAGACACTCAACACCAATGTGCTATATGAATACTCATTTGCCAAAGCACATTAGAAAGAAAACACCTTCCTCCAATAGTGGGAGCCCCAGTTGCAAGACTACAGGTGCATCGCCCTTACCTAGACCATGGAGTATTTTACTTTTCAATAGAAACATTCTACCTGAACCCATTATGTATACTCTCACTGACGTAGGTCGACAATTAACATATATTGCAGCATCCCAGAAAAAATGGAACTTCCTATTATTAAACATTCCTACCACATACAGCCTTTTTTCTGTTTGGAGAACATTCTTCTCCTGTTCAATTTGAATTACGCTGTAAAAGGATACAAGATTTTTTATTTACTTGCTCTATATTTAATTTTTCTGCCACAAACCCCAGATTAAAATCTTATTTTACCAACTCGATATCTCTCAAGTACAAACTTAAATGTATGTTTATGTCATGAGATGTTTACTTGCTTTTTTATGTGATACCCTTTCATGATGCGTTGTTACTTATGTACCTGCCAATTAAACCAATAATGATATAAAGAAAAAAAGAGACGCCTAATGTCAGGGGAGAGAAGGAACATATGAGAGAGTCTGAATTAGAGAAATAACTTGTTCCTGTGATGGTGAAGTTGAGCAGCAACACAGTCTTCATGAGGTACATTAATGGTCTACACCTATAGCAAGGGCATAATTCAACTTTGATCAAAGCTGAACACTTTGTTAGTATCTACAGATGTCCCTTATGTGCATAGTCAGTTTTGTCTGGCAAAGATTAACTATGACTTTAAGATTGTAAGCTCTAACATGCAGGACCCTATGATTCCCCTCTTTATTGAATTGTATTGTAACTGTACTGTCTCCATTTTGTGAAGAGCTGCACAAACTGTTGGCATTATATAAATACTGTATAATAATAAAAGGTTTACTGCATGTGCACTACATGCATCTGTCAAACTTGCTTCTATATAATAGAAGACAGACAGATATCTCCACGCCTGGCATTCTCAGTAACAATTCTGCCTGCCTAAAGCAGCCAAAGAGAATATCTTGGTTTGAGTTGCAGGGTTCTATTGTTAACCACTGGTAGATATTGGCAGCCCAACAGGACACATAACATTAGTAAGATTGCATAAACATAGTGAATTAACTGGGTACAAATACAATTTTTTCTTTACATGCTCCAGTTTATTTAAGGAGAGACACCTGTGGCTGTGGTCTATATATTTTGAATTCACTGTGTGGTTTGTAATGCTGAACACTCTTCTGTTATCCAATGAGACTGGTGTATGTTGGTTGTCAACTCAGTTAGTTTAAAGTTTCCTGTTTTGAGTGTGACAGTTGTAGATAACTTTAGAGCCATAGGCAGGAAATCCGTTTTACTTGCTAAGTGTGACCTAACTGCATCTAAAGAAAAGACCCAGACGTACCACACACAGCGTCACAACAATGGGAGAATCTATGGAAAACAATTCAGGCAACTTCATCATTTCCCTCAACAGCGAGTGTCCCAAAGAACTGGGGGAGCTCATTGAAAAATCGAGTGGAGACATCCGAAAATTTGATGATACTGAATTTACATTAGCTCTTCAGAATGGACTGGAAAACCTCAGGCTCGAGAAGTCCCTGACCGATGTAGTTCTGAGTGTTGGAACCAGCTTGTTTCCCTGTCATCGAGTTGTACTGGCAGCTGCTAGCAATTATTTCAGGTAGGAGACACAGCTTGCCCAAATATCTGTCTGATACTTTTCAGTGTATTGTCATTTAGGAGGTAACAGTTTATAAAGTACAGATGCTGTCTTTTAAGTTTAGTCCTCTTAAACAATAACTTAATTTTTGTGCCAAATTCAAAAACAGAAAGCAGGAGAGTAAAATAAAATGTGCAAATAATATTCATTTACCATACGCTGTTTTAATTACATTGTTTGTGAGTATTATACTTGTTTTAATAAACAACCGCTTTTTACGGAATTACGCAATGGCACTTTTTTCTTTTCACATTCCTGCATATCGGATGAGGTTGTGAGTGCATCTTAAAAGCCTATTCCCTGGGACCTGTCTCCCCCTGTGAAATCTGTGAGTCTACCAAAGGCCGTGGCTGGGCTATAGCCGATTGCACAAAAAGCTTGCCCTCTGGTAAGCTGCCATTTTAATCGGTGGAGGGTTACCTTTATCACACTTTGGTACATCATTACAAGTCACGTTGGTGGTGAATTAAGGATTCCATATTTGCATGAACTTCTATTTATCAGTTAACCTCAAGAGTTTATTGCTTAATGTGGACTTGATTTATATGACCTACTGAATTATTTATTTTATATTGGCGCGGCTTTGTTTCTGTTTTTAGTATTCATTGCTTCATTATATTGTTAAGTCTGTTTAGACTTTTGAAATATCTATTATTCCCTAATATAAATTCTGAAACTTTACTTGAAACCATGGGGTCAGGTTCAAGCTATGTTATCTGTGGAAGGTGGACACGGACATGGTTATTTTGTTTCCTATAATTCCCACATAGCATCAAGCAAAATGTATACATTTTTGGTGGACATAGTTGAATGTTCAACACCCTGTACAAGCTTATTAAATGTTAGTTCATGGTGCATATCACTAGTATGTCCTCTGTGAGTATTATGTGTGGCTGCTCCCAGAGTAGGATGAGAGGAGTATACAGAGGAAAGGGTTAGTTTAGTGTTAAGACTTAGTTTAGGGGTTACATTAGGTCACTGTCTGTGTTAGGGATTAAAGGATATAGTTAGAATATTGGTTAATCCAATACTTATATCCTCACAACTGGCAAGTGGTTGAAATAGAAAATGTATCACTTTGGGGACTTTTAGGGTGTGAAATGACCAAATGTATAACATTTTAAATTGTTATTAATGTACAATCTTGTAAAAAAAATCTATGTAAATGGTTGTTCACAACAGGTCTAAAATGATATGAACTTGTATATTTATCACATATATCCATTGAAGGTAGCCTGATGTAGTCATCTTAGCATTGTATACAACAAAGCAATTTGTTGGTGGTTAGATGCCTTTCAACACATTTTAAAACAATGGAAATCTTAGTAAAATTTGATTTGTGTATTTTATACTTTGTCGGTGAATACATTTTTCATGTAAATGTTTTAAAAATGTGTAAAAATATTTGTAACAGATTTAATATTTCGGGGAATTTTGTCTTCACTTGTCTATTTAAGATGTTTTAAGTAATTTATCAAGCTAGAAAAAACTATAAGAATCTATCAATGTTTTCACACTATATTCACACAACCTTCACTGAGGATTCAAACATTTTTCTAATTCGGTCTATTTATCAATGTTTTCTCCAAGGATTTACACATTTTTTAACCAAAACATAGGTTGGAAAATAAAAGAACCTTGAGGATAGTGGTGAGAGAATTGGGTAAAAACATAAAAAAATAGACCCCCAGTGTTCTCTTCTAATTTTTATCTTACTTTTTTGATGTTCAAAAGATTTCAAACTGTTTAAATATATAATACTGATTTTAATATAAATGTTATTATTTGTAAATCCTTATTTAGAAATAAGTAGTTAATATAGTGTGCTCCCAGGCTATTTCCCCAACAAGCCGCTACCAAACACTAGGTCTGATAGAATGTATTAAGCTGACTGTCTTGGTACACAGCTACACAGTTACTGGGCATGTTGTGTTATGCATTGGCCCAAATAATGGATTTAACATTCTGGACTTTCCTCTGTTGGTGTCCCAGCCAGGACAGGATAAAGAACAAAAAGCAGGAGGAGCATTGTACAAAAAACTCTCCTGTATCCAGCAACTATGTGAACCGTAAATTTTGTATTGCTGCATCATATTAATCTAGACACAGACCAGCTAGGCAAAACATATTTTACCAACATACTGTATTAAAAGCAATTTTGGGAACAGATTCTCTTTATATCTAAATAGTATTTGTTTAGCTTTATTAATATTTTATAATTTCAGCATACTACATAAATACTGTATTAATAGTTTTTATAAGTTAATTCCACCTTATTTTATTCAACTATCTGTCCTCATCAAGATAATGCTGTGTACAAACGATCAGAAATTCTGACAGCAAAAGTTCTCGTCGGAAATTCCAAACATCTGTATGCATTTCCGATGCGCAAAAATCCTACGCATGCTCGGAATCATTGAAAGTAATTTTTATTGGCTCATTGTAGTACGTCACTGCGTTCTTGATGTTCGGAGTTTCCGACAACATTTGTGTGACCGTGTGTATGCAAGACAAGTTTGAGCTAAAATTCAGTCGGAAAAAGATCCACGGTTTTGTTGTCGGAATTTCCGATTGTGTACGCAGTATAACACTACCTATTTGCCCTCATAGTGCAGCATTTTTTTCCAATCAGTTGCACCTCATAAAAATGAATGCCATATATAATCTTCTTTTTTTTTTATAACAGTCAGGCTGTCACCTGAGCTTTTTGTTTCCATTTCCTCTATGTTCTTATCAATGGTTGCCAATTTTAGTCTTACTGGAATAAACAGTGAAGATTTTATTAAACGGTTTTAGTGTTTTTTTCCTCTTTTGCACAGGAAAGTATGAGTAAATGGTTTTAGCTTGACTGTCCTTAATTCACTGTATGCTAATAAATGTCACGGTTCCCTCCCAAGCCAATGGGTTTATGTAGATAAGGTAACGATCTAAAACCTAAACATGGCTTTGTGTATTTAAAGCATGAGAAGTTCTTTATAACCACTGATATATGACACTTAGGGCTTGATTTACTAAAGGCAAATAGATTGTGCACTTTGCAAGTGCAGTTGTGCCAGAGCTCAGAAAATTAGGTGGAACCCTGCTGGACTTCTATCATCTAATCATGAGGAAGCAAAAATGCATTTATTTTTTATTTTTTGCTTTGCATGTGGTTGGGTATACTTTGCAAAGAGAAGCTTCAACTCACTTACTAAGCTCTAGAGCAGGGCTATGCAATTAGCGGACCTCCAGCTTTTGCAAAACTACAAGTCCCATCATGCCTCAGCCTCTGGGTTCATGCTTGTGGCTATCAGAGTCTTGCTATGCCTCATGGGAATTGTAGTTCTGCAACAGCTGGAGGTCCACTAATTGCATATTCCTGCTCTAGAGCAAATGCCCTTGCAGAGTGCAACTTCACTTGCAAAGTGCTCAGTCTTTTTCCCTTTAGTAAATTAACCCCAAAGCTGTAAAAAAAAAAAAAAAGCCACGTACATGCACCTACACTGGCATAGATCTGAGTATGATTCATATCAGTGTTTCTGAACCTTTTCTCAGTCAAAACACCCTTTAAAATTATGGACAAACATCAAGGAACCCCATTCTAAAATGTAAAAATAATATTCTAATATTTTTCAACAATACATCAACATCCACACATGTTGGACACCCAATGTTAGAGGTGATTTATTCTTCCAACTCCAATACATTTTGCACACTGGTACTGACTAGTTTTCTAATGTTTCCCTTCTCCCTCAGTTTTTCTCCATCACTCAGCTGATCCCGGCGCTGACAGAGAGGGGCAATGGGGGGTCATTGCTTGTTAGGACGCAGGTGGCTAGAAGGTTGTAATGGTGCACAATGAAAACCTGTGGCTTTGTGTTACTAAAAGGCAGGCTTCATCATGCTGGTTTGTAGGACATTTTTAGGCATTTTTCCAAGGCATCCCCGAGGAAAGCCCAAGGCACACCAGGGTGCCTGGGCACCCTACCTGTAGTTGAAAAAGGCTGATCCTGATTGTATGATAGTTTTACAGTTCATGTTTGTTTTCTGCTAATGTCCTGTGCACACTTTTTACATGGAGTTTATTTAGGGTGTATAAAACCTTTAACAATGAACTTCTCTTATTTGCTCCCGTTTGATCTGTTAAATATAACATTGAAAGTGTTTTGTTATATCTGTCCAATAAGTGGAATAAAATACCTGTTGATAATGTCAGAAATTCAGAGCTGTCCTGTATTCTCTGTATGCTTCATATGTTATCTCAAGGAGTCAATTTAGCCATCTTTGTTCTTGTTGTGGGACTGCAGAATGATTAGTCCCTATGCTGTGGAGATGGGAGGGTAAGTGGGCTTGAGTAGCAAGAGATAACTGAGCAGGGCTGACACCATTCAGTCCATAAAAATGCCAACTTAGAAGTGCTTTTCTGGCAGACGACTGGAATTTTTTGCACTTGAAGAGTCTTTAGAAATGTGCATGTATAGCAATGGTGTATTACACTTTTTTAAATTTTGCCCTTACATACACATTAAGGGTGCTACAGTGCCTTGAAAAAGTATTCACACCCCTTGAAATTTTCCACATTTTGTCATGTATTTTATTGGGATTTTATGTGATAGACCAACACAAAGTGGTACATAAATGTTTTTCAAGAAAATATGTAAAAAGTGCGTCATGCATTTGTATTCAGCTCCCTTTACTCTGGTTCCACTAACTAAAACCGAGTGGAAACAATTGCCTTCAAAAGTCACCTGATTAGTAAATAGAGTCTATCTGTGTGTAATTTAGTCTCGGTATAAATAAAGCTGTTCTGTGAAGCCCTCAGAGGTGTGTTAGAGAATCTTAGTGAACAAACAGCATCACAAAAACATAGTTGAAACATATATACACACTGCTTTGCTTGCTAAAATATTGTTAAGTCTGTTCAGCCAGTCTTGTGATCAACTGCTGCCAGACAACATAGACAAGGAGGTGACCTTACTTTCTTCATGGTAAATAACCAGTACAATTTAGTCACTGATCTACCTCAGCTAGCTTTCACCACAGGCGTTTCAGCACATTGTTCAGGCCACCACACTGTTTTCTCGTGTCGGCAAGCTTCTAGTGTTATATTACACTTTGCATTGCAGTAGAACCTGGATGTCTCACAGAGATGGCTCTTCCCAGGTTAAGTTGCTAATATAAAGGCAAATGTAGGTATTTACCAGGCACTTAAAGCGGAAGTAAACCCATCGATCTAACAGTTTCAAAAAGCAGTTACATTTCCTGCATGCCAGGATTGCTAACTGTCACATTGGTTGTGCTCTCAACCAAACTGTCAAACCATCCAATGGCTGGTGTCATAACTGATCACATGTGCAGCATCATGGCAGTTGAAGATTAAACATAGGCCAAGATGGCAGCTTCCTTGCCTGAAAATGATAGGTGGGTTTACTTACACTTTAAGCACCTTCCTGTCCAAGCCAATTTTCAGCGTGTCGCAATTTGAAAGACAATTACGCGGTCATGCTACATTGTACCCAAATTTTTATCATTTTGTTCCCACAAATAGAGCTTTCTTTTGGTGGTATTTTATCACCTCTGCGATATTTTTTTTTTGCGCCACAAATAAAAAAAGACAGAACATTTTGAAAAAAAAGTTTTTCTTTGTTTCTGTTTTTTTTTTGTTTGTAAATAAGTAAGTTTTCTTCTTTAATGATGGGCACGGATATGGCTGCACTGATGGGCACTGATGAGGTGGCACTGATGGGCACTGATAGGTGGCACTCATAGGCGTCACTGATGGGCACTCATAAGCAGCACTGATGGGCACTTATGGGTGGCACTGATAGGTGGTACAGATGGGCACTGATGGTTACTGATAGGTGGGCATGGATGGGCACTAAAAGGTGGCACTGATGGACTCTGATGGATGGCACTGCTGCCACTAATGGGTGGCATTGCTGGCATCACTTGTCTGTAGTTTTCCATAATTTTGCCAGTCAGTGCCCATGTACCTGGCCATTCACATTTTGGGGGCTTCCCTGGTAGTCCTGGCGGCTTCCCTGGTGGTCCAGTGTGGGCATCCATGGGGGGGGCTGCGCTGATAAACAATCATCGCAGACCCCCCCTGTCAGGAGAGCTACCAATTGTGTCTACTCGTGTCTGTCAGATGCGAGTGAGGAAAAGCCGATCAATGGCTCTTCCTGTTTACATCGTGATTAGTTGTGATTGGACATGGCTGATTACGTGGTAAAGAGCCTCCGCCAGAGACTGACACACTGCACCACCGATCGCCGCGATGCGCGCCGCCATGGGCGAGCGGTGGCTGTTATCCTGCTGGATGTCATATGATGTCCAGTCAGGATAACGCAACCATTGTCGGCTGTCATTTTGCTATAGGCCACGTGGTAAGTGGTTAAAGTGGAAATTGACCCTCAAGGGCATGTTGTCTCTCATCCTCCCCTCCTCCTGCAGAAATTGGGCTTGGCTCGCCCCCTGTGCATGTCATGTGGCTAGGCAGCGCATCATTGGTGAAACCATCAGAGCTGGCAGCTTACCAATGATGTCATAGAAAAAGATAGCTGTGTGAGACTGAGGGGGAAGCAGAGAAGAAGCAAATCTCAGCAGGTCAACACTGGGCCCGGTGGTTGGGTGAGTACTTTAAAGCGGAGCTCCACCCAAAAGCGGAAGCTCTGCTTGTTCGCACCCCCCCCACTGCCACCTTTGGTACTTTTTGGGGGGGAGGGGGTACCTGGTTTTGACAAGTACAAACTCCCACTTACGGGTAAGATTGCCGCAGTGATGTTCGTGCATCTCACGTTATTATTTCAGAAAGCGATGTGAGACTTGCACATGCAAAGTAGGAAACCGGCTGTGAAGCCTGAAGGCTCCACTGCTGGCTTTCCTTACTTACAATCTCAGCGCCTGCACCCAAAGCCTGGACCCCGTAAGTTTTTGTAGCACCTGCTTACTTAAAAGGTACCGGTGCTAGTCAAATTTAGAGAGGGATCAGAGTTTTAACTGACTCTGATCCAGTCATTATGTTTGAAAATGGTCTCTGTCTCAGCTTGGCTATGCTGTCGGCTGTCTATTGTTACTGGGGTGTAGTTCCTACCCCAGGACGAAGGGTGGCAGCAGTGGAGTCGAGGTTTGGGTGCTCTTCCCCAGCAGCCAATCAGGAGGGTTGAGCCTCGCTGTGCATGCTGGGGGAGGGTATTTATGGGGCAGACACCATGGTTCTGGGTTCTTCTTCGGAGTGCGGCACCCACCTTTAGGGTGACCACGCATTACAGCACCCCGGTGTAATGGCCTTCCAGGCCGGGGTGTGCGTGCCACGTGGTGTTCTGGGACCATGTTGGCCTGGAGCATTTGAGCCGTGGTCGGGAGCTCAGTAGTCGACTGGGTTCCCAATCCTGAAGATCCCAAGCGAGTTAGCTGTTTGTTGGGGAGTCCATCTGAGTAGAGCTATTGAGAGGCTGGCGATCCAATAGGGTCTCGACAAACCACCGGGGATCCAGACGCAATTTAGGAGGATCATCTCTGTAATCACAAACACAGAGAGGGCCTGTGGCAGAGGCTTTTCCTTGAGTTCAATTTAGGAGGGTCTGTGGCAGATTAATCTGGGCTAATGAAATGGACTTTAGGCGGTACAAGTAGATATGGTAGAAAATCTATAGATATATTTATTCATAAAAAGAGAGGGTATACGAAGAAAAACATGATATACAGAACTTCGTGAACACAATAGTACAATATCAGCATATTATCACAGTACATCATTTAGGAAATGTAACATAAAAGTTTATATTAGTGCACATATGCTTATAATGCCAAAACCATACAGCACCAGGGAGTATAAAAAACTTTTAGATCCTTAGGACTGGATTTGATATGCGGAGTAATGGATGTTGCTTTTACTCGCTTTTACTTAACATGTTTCGCGTTCAAACCACTTCATCAGGAGCATAACGGTAAGTAAGATAAGACTCCGCAGGAATGTGTGCAACAGACCATTGGGAATAGGTATATAGCATATACAATGCTGTCACCTGACTAGCCGTGTAGGCATATGAAAGGTTATTTAAAACACCATAGTATATGGATTTAGAAAACTTCTGGCTGATGCACAGTTTATAAGGTGGGAATTGTTATCGTTGTTAGACGACAGAGGATACTCCAACTGAGATCCCTAGATCGAGTCACGGAAATAGTAGTAGCTGGAAAAGCTGGGTAGCTTGTAGGCTTAATAGCCAGCGGAGCTTAGAAACTGGGCCCAAGGGGAGCAGGGAAGGAGTGTATGGTTTCCTTGTCGCACATATATGTACATACATGTACATCCAGGTACTCTATACCCACTCTGGCTAGAGTGGCGAAGAATACAAAGTATTGTTGGGAGCAGGACTGTTTCCCTATTGTTGCGCCTGAGTCTGCTACTTCTTCCTTTACTTCACCTCTACTCTTCATCACAAGTTTTAATGTCTTTACCCGACGGGTAATAAAGAGCACAGCAAAAAGACACCTGTGGACATTCCGTTACTGCTATATGCACCAAACACCCTAGGATGGCAGAAGAGCCAGAGGTAACATGCCGCCCAAAACAAACCAGCAGCTCCTCCGGGGGTAGTGCTACATGTCCTTATAGTAAAAGTCAGCAGCTGCAGTATTTGTAGCTGCTAAATTGTAATTTTTTTCCAGACTTGAACTCTTTAAATGTGCAGGACCTACAACCAGGTAAGTGGGGGTTAAAAAAAAGGGGGGTCGGGGAGCTTAAAGTTCTGCTTTAAGGCTGGTACACACAGGCCGAATATTGGCCAGTTCAATAGGAACACTGGTCAATTCACTGGTCAACATTTCTTTTTTTTATTAAGATAACTAGTAAGCAACCGCTGTCAAAATGGAACTGCTTAGTTTAGGTACATAGAATAGTAATGAAAACTTGCCAAAATGTTCAACAGAGGTACATTGTAGTATAAAAATATTACACGAATGACTGGAATTGGTGAGTATTCGGTATATAGGACTGCTCAGGTAATTGTAGACTGGTTATTAAACATGAAAACCAACAGCTTTGCTCAGTATGTAGCTGGTTTCTGGATAGTAATACTTATACAACAGTTGTGTAAATGTTGTGTTCCCCTCCCAGTTGCACAACAGGAAAAGATCCAGTTTACCAAGAGATTTTTGTTCTCAGTGTGGTTAAAGCATTAGGGGCCCTGTTTTCCTCCTTTATCCTTTTTGGATTTGCTTTTTACTTTGATCTTATTTATAGTAATATTGCACTAGTCAACTGACTTAAATATACAGAGACCATCCCAAAATTTTAAACCAGGATATTTTTACCCCTGGAAACGTGCCCACTTTTTACAGAATCGCTTAATCCCTGTTCTACACTGTAGATTTAGTCTGAATCATCTATTAATAATCATCATTTGATGCCCCTATTAACTTAAAGTGGCACTAAATAGTATCCTTACTCTCTAAAAATAAACCATACCCATTCACTACTTAATGGCCCTGTAATCTTATTTTAATGAAATGGTTTCTTACTGTGTTTTCTGCCTCTTCTGGACCTCTTTTCCCCCTCACTTCTGTTTATTTGCAAAGAGCATTTCACGTTAGTCGCAGTAAAGTGAACAGCTCTATGAACACTACAAATCCCACTGTCCATAGTTTATCTTTCAAGGAAGCAAGAGGGGGTAGCTACGTTAATACAAATAGTGGGACCATGGAAAAAGAACGTAGCCATTCTCTAACAGAAAGTCGGATTACAGCAGAAGAAAATAGGAATTAGGAAATTTAGAGGAGGCTGAGTATTGGAAGATACTTTTATAAGAATACATACGTGAATAGACACCACATTGCACTGGCATTTAAAGTGTTGTTTATAAAATGCGTTTATAAAAAGCGAGTGTGGTGTGGAGCATACAGGGTCTATTGAAATGTTCTCTGCATAACGATGCAGAAATTAGGCTATGGCAGGGGGAGAGCCCGGTCAAAATGTTTTCTTCCTCATGGCACTTTTTCTTTTTCTCATAAATGAAAATTCTACAGAAAATGAAGCAAAGATTTTTACTTTGAAAAGCAGCACTATGATCATCTTAAAGAGGAAGTAAATTCTCTGAAAGTATTGCTAAAAGAGAAAAAAAAATGCTAGCATGCATAGCATACTAGCTCATTATTAATTACTTACCTAAGTTCGAAGCCCCAGCAGCGACCCTCGTTCCTCTTCTCCGCCACGATACCCGGAGAGACTTCTGGGTATCGCTGCTCTGTCGCTGTGACTGGCCAGAGCACCAATGACATCACTCCCCCGCTTGCACGTCTGAGCCATCAGGGATGGCACGGTCCCATTCATTAACGGCACGCGCTCGCGCCTGCACTATTGTCTACGGCGCGAATGCGCCGTAGACATCGGTGCAGTCTACTTTGCAAATATCTCCTTAACCGTGTAGGTTAAGGAGATATTTATTGCACCTACAGGTAAGCCTTAATCTAGGCTTACCTGCAGGGCCAGGTGGTCTGTAAGGGCTCTTTCACACAGAGCGGATCCGTAATGGACCCGCTCCGTTAGCCCGTTTGCTCAGCGGGGATCCTCCGTAAAATCCCTGCTGAGCTGTCGTCGGCAGGGCGGTCCCCGCATACTGTGCAGGGACCGCCCTGTCTTTTCTCTGCTCTCCCCTATGGGGAATCGGATGAATACGGACCATGTGTCCGTATTCATCCGATCCGTTCCGCCAGACGGAAGAAAAATAGGGTTTTCTTCCTTCTGGAAAACCGGATCCAGACGGAGACGGGTGATTACGGACGTTAGCGGATATTCATCCGCTAATGCCCGTGATCCCATAGGGCACCATTGTAAGTTCGTTTACGGACTTAGAAAAAGCAGACCGTTCGTCCGCTGGTGTGAAAGAGCCCTAAGGGTTTACAACCACTTTAATGCTTTCAAAATCACCACATTCTTAAAGTGGTTGTACAGGCTAGAGTTTTTTTTTTTTACCTTCAGGCAGTCTATGCTGAAGGTAAAGAACCTTCTGTGTGCAGCAGCTCCCCCAATCCCTACCTGAGCCCCCCTCCGATCCAGTGATGTTCACAATAGCCTTGGTTGTATGAGGACTCTTTCTCTTCATTGGTTGAAACAGCTGTGGGAGTGCATTGAGCCCAGTGTTAGCCAATGGCTCGGGAGCAGGCATGCAGCAGTGCCCCCAGGGCAAGAGGCTTTCTCTGGGGGCACTGCTTGAGGGGGAAGAGCCAGGAGCACCAGCGGGGGACCCAAAATGAAAAGGATCAGGGCTGCTCTGTGCAAAACTAATGAGCAGGTAAGTGTAACATGTTTGTTGTAAGGCTCTGCTGGGGTTTTTTGCCTTCCTCTGGATCAACTGTGGGTATAGAATTGGGTATATGGGATTGTACGATATTTTTTATTTATTTATTTATTTTTTATGGTTGAACTGGATGGACTTGTGTCAATTTTCAACCTGACTAACTATGTAACTATGTAACCTCCCTGGCGGTATGATTATGTCAGATTTTAGATGCTGAAAGAGGTACCATTATTTTGCATGGAAATTTGGCGTTTTATATTGCAGGCTTGTAATTCTTAGGAATAACTCACTTAAATCTGTCCAAACAAGAGTCTAGTAGACATCCCGGGTATAATAAAGTTTGAAAATCATAAATAATAATAAATAACTATAAATTATTATTATAACAAATAAAAATGTAATCAAATAAGCCTGCAGCTTACGCATGTATTTGCAAATGCGTGTAACCAAACCTCTGTTTTTAACGCACTGTTAGACAGGTGAATTTGGTTGGTTGTTTATTGGTTGCTAAGTTGAGCTTGGTTATTCTTTGTGTTTGTTGACATGCGTCCGCCCTTCCAATGCTCCTCGCTGTGAAGACCAGTGATAGGTAGGGGCAGTAACATTTTTTTTTTCTTAGCTAAGTAACTATGTCTGGATACTGCGATGTGATCCCGAGTCTGGATCGGGGTTACCGCTTTTAGTAGTGAAAATTCACCCCGAGCCTGACTCAGGAATACCGCTCAGCAGGTTAAAAAAC
The DNA here is from genome assembly GCA_029574335.1 of Rana kukunoris. Classification (NCBI taxonomy): domain Eukaryota; kingdom Metazoa; phylum Chordata; class Amphibia; order Anura; family Ranidae; genus Rana; species Rana kukunoris. The sequence goes on from CM056052.1 coordinate 133,836,414, forward strand.
AAAACAAAAAAATGATACTTTAGTATCACTTTTTAAGCCTTGGTTTACACTAGGAACCACATGTGAATCATACAGGACCTGTACTACATTCCTGTTGAATTTACCCATTTATTTTGAAGAGACCTAAATCGTACCGCCTCACAGCAAAGTCATGCATGCCCAAATTTTGAAACTGCACTGCAACCGGATCGCATGGTACTTTTGTAATGTAATCTGGTGCCATCCGGTGTGGGCAAACACACTACATATGCGACCTGTGTTTGGGGTGTTGTTAAGATTGCACTGACACCTGCTGCAGATCGCAAGGGCAATGCAATTTGAATGCGGTTTCCAGGAAAACGTGCTTGGATTGCGGGATTTCCAGCACCACATTAATGTGAATTTAGGCTAATAGATGGCATACAGTAATGGGTGAAAACATATCAGCTGAACTGAGTAAGTATTGTCACCTTATGAAAGGAATTTACCAGGGGCTACATCTGGCTGGTAGGATCACCAAGAATCATTTCAATGGAAGAGGGAAATAAAGAAAGAATTTAACGGTTTCAGATTACATGAAGGATAACATTTACAACATCACATCCAGTTTAAAGTGTATGCCAGGGCAAAAGCATGCAGTACATCTCTGCAGTAGATGGACATTTACCGCAAGTTGTATCGCTTTAAAGACTCTGTAAGTACTGAAAAATGTCAGTTGTTCTTGCCAAACTATTTAGACTGGTCTACTTTACCATCTCTACAACAAGGCTACTCATTCTGTTGGTCCTAAGATAAGGACTGGGTGGGCTACAGTAAATACACAGGAACGCAGGAGAGCTCCAAATTTCTGATGTGATCAACATGTATTTTTTTTGCACTTAGACATAATTAAGCATTTTCAGTGGTACACTGAAAAGACCAAAAGGGAGCAAATAAGTGTAGTTCATTGTTGGAGTTTACATACACTTTAACGATTCGGCACTGCATCGCTTTAACTGACAATTACGCGGTCGTGCGAGATGGCTCCCAAACAAAATTTATGTCCCTTTTTCCCCCACAAATAGAGCTTTCTTTTGGTGATATTTGATCTCCTCTGCGGTTTTAATTTTTTGCGCTATAAACAAAAATAGAGCGACAATTTTGAAAAAAATTCAATATTTTGTACTTTTTGCTATAATAAATATAAAACAAATATAAAAAATGTTTTTCCTCAGTTTAGGCTGATACGTATTCATCAGAATTTTTTTGTTAAAAAATTCGCAATAAGCGTTTATTGATTAGTTTGCGCAAAAGTTATAGCATCTACAAAATAGGCGATAGTTTTATGGCATTTTTATTAATGATTTTTACTAGTAATGGCAACGATCAGCATTTTTTATCGTGACTGCGACATTATGGCGGTCACATTGGACACGTTTGACACCAGTTTGAAACCATTGACATTTTTACAGCGATCAATGCTATAAAAATGCACTGATTACTGTAAAAATGACACTGGCAGTGAAGGGATTAACCTTTAAGCGGCGCTGAAGGGGTTAAGTGTGACCTAGGGAATGCTTTTAACTGTAGGGGGCGAGGCTTGCCGTGACATGTCACTGATCACTGTTCCCGATAACAGGGAAAAGACGATCAGTGACATGTCACTAAAGCAGGTGACATGTAATATATAAAAGCAGCGCTTGAAATAGTGAAAAATGTGATTCCCACTAACTAAATAATGTGACTAAATGTGATACATAACATATATCATATAATATAAATCACCTGATACAGTGAAACATGAGCATACAAAACAGAAATATTAAGCAAAGAGCGAAAAAAAGTTCAAATCCTGTGATAGTCAGTGAAAAGTTGAAGAAGAGTTCATAGATGAGTTGTTAGTGTCAATCTTCTCAATCTTCCACCACACCGCCTGTGCTCAGTGAATCCTTCACCCTTCCAAAATGCGCACTCACCACAATTAAATGCCCAGCACTCTCGTGTTGAGGCACAAAAGCAAAACTCCAAATCTCTCCAATAATCGATATCAATATCCAATTCAGTGATAAGCTCCAACGTGTTCACATAAATAAAGAAAAAATAGCACTATAGTGTAATATTGTAAAACCAGTTTTAATCACATAATCACACCACTAAAAAATCTTCATAAAATGCACTCACAAACGTGATCTTTCACCAAACTTTGAAAAACAAGTGACAGCATAGGTTTCCAAGTTTCCAAAACAACAAGCCAGTGGTCACGGCGGACCCTCGATCGTTCGCAGTGTACTCACAGCACCCTGGACGCTGCTCGATGTAAGGATGGTAATGGAGTTGGCCAGCTAGAAGTGTATCGTGCGTCCGTATGGTTTACACAGGATCAATGATAAATTACCACGCCCCCGACATGTTTCGTCAAACCGACTTAGTCATGGGAATCCGTGACCACTGGCTTGTTGTTTTGGAAACTTGGAAACCTATGCTGTCACTTGTTTTTCAAAGTTTGGTGAAAGATCACATTTGTGAGTGCATTTTATGAAGATTTTTTAGTGGTGTGATTAAAACTGGTTTTACAATATTACACTATAGTGCTATTTTTTCTTTATTTATGTGAACACGTTGGAACTTATCACTGAATTGGATATTGATATCGATTATTGGAGAGATTTGGAGTTTTGCTTTTGTGCCTCAACACGAGAGTGCTGGGCATTTAATTGTGGTGAGTGCGCATTTTGGAAGGGTGAAGGATTCACTGAGCACAGGCGGTGTGGTGGAAGATTGAGAAGATTGACACTAACAACTCATCTATGAACTCTTCTTCACCTTTTCACTGACTATCACAGGATTTGAACTTTTTTTCGCTCTTTGCTTAATATTTCTGTTTTGTATGCTCATGTTTCACTGTTTCAGGTGATTTATGTTATATAATATAGGTTATGTATCACATTTAGTCACATTATTAAGTTAGTGGGAATCACATTTTTCACTATTTCAAGCGCTGCTTTTATATATTACATGTCACCTGCTTTAGTTTGATGGTGTAGTACATATATATATTTTTTTTCACATTTATATTCCTATAGCAGCAGCTAGGTTTTAGGTTCTCAACCAAGCGCAGTGGGTGATAATTAAGTCGGAGGGCTGTTTCTTTAATTATCCATTCATACCCAGTGATATGTCACTACAAAGAATGGGAAGATGTTGTGTTTACACTGACATCTCCCTGTTCTTCAGCTCTGTGACCCGATCGCCGGATATCAGCGGACATCAAGTCCGTGGGTCCCGCCGGTACGGTCACGAAGCTTGTGGCAGGGGCACGCACACACCCACACGGTGGGACTTTTAAAGTGACGTATATATACGTTACTCTGCCCAGCCATGCCATTCTGTTTATGTATATGTACAGGAGGCGGTCGGGAACCGGTTAAGGGCACATGTACGACAACATATGTTGCCTGCGTTTGTGAATGGCAACCCAACAGACCTTGGCAATAAATGGGTGTTGCAGCTGTTATACTTCCAGATATCCTGCATGCTTTTGGCTGCATTAAGCAGCCCAATTAAATGAATGAACTACCTAATGTATGCACGTTACTGTGCGACATAATGTGCACTGATGCACCACAATAGTGTAAGTAGGCCCAGTGTTTGGATTTAGATACAATTTAATATTTGCTGGAATTATTTCAAAAAGTCAGGCTGTACAAAACTAATATTTTGCTTAAGGGTGGACTCCAATGTGTGTAATCAACCAATAGATTCTAATATCCCGTGTAGACTACACTTGCGAGATCCTTTTGTGTGAGAAACCCTCTCTGCTTCATCAGCGTACTCTAATTCCTCCTATTGTACAAGGAATGTGAACTGGAGAATCCACCAATAGCTAACTTTATCTCTCGTAGACTCCATTGCTTTTATACTTCTGTGTGAGATACTTCCACAGTGTTCTACAAGCTGTTGTACTTTTACATGCATTTTAGAAGCATGCAAGAAGATTATTGTCACTGTTGAATGCTATTGCACAACACAACTTCTTCTTGTAGTGTTTCATGACATTACATGAGAGCTCATGACTGAAACTTTCACTTCATGTGTTTCTTAGGGCCATGTTCTGTAATGATCTAAAAGAGAAGTATGAAGAAAAGATTATAATCAAAGGGGTGGATGCAGAAACCATGGAGATTATTTTGGATTATGCATACACAAGCAAAATGGTGATCACAAAACAAAATGTACAAAAAATATTGGAGGCCGCAAGTCTTTTTCAAGTAAGTGTAATGCAAATTAAAGATGTCAATATTCTCACATGAAAATGTAATTTAAACTATATAAATATACTGTATTTATAAAAATATTTGATGACAGTTGTCGTACTGCTGCTATTTTGGAGACTGGAAAGGCTGTTGTGTTACCAACTCATCACCAGCACAGTTGTTGGGTTTCTGTGAGGACACACATACTAATAAAAACACCACCAACCAGGAAGCAATGGTACCATGACAAAAACATGACAGAACTGCCTTGTAAATGGGGGAATGTAACCAAACCACAGGTACCGCTTGATTCACACCTTTCTTCATTAAAAGGTAGCTGCCTTTGTTTAATGAAAGAAAATGGTTCTAAACAAGCTTCTCATTTCTAGTTGTAACATTAGACCTGGATAAAAGACAGTGTTTAGTCACACTATGAGGGTTATTTACTAGAGGCAAATCCACTTGGCACTACAAGTGCAAACTACAAGTGCAAAGTGCATTTGAAATTGCACTTGGAAGTGCAGTAGCTGTAGATCCGACGGGGACAGGATTTTAACTAGCACATGATTGGATAATAAAATCAGCAGAGCTTCACCTCATTTCAGATCTACAGTACCCCTCGGATCTACAGCAACTGCACTTCCAAGTGCACCTTCAGTGCAATGTCAAGTGCATTTTGCACTTGTAGTTTGCACTTGTAGTGCAAAGTGAATTTGCCTTTAGTATATAACCCCCCATATCTGTCATATGACTGCAAAAATGGGAATACACTTTACTCAGGCACAGGTACTAGAGTTGCTTTTGAGCACAGAACTTTCCACCATAGTGGGAATAACGAGTCTTCTCCAATTATATCTGTCCCCGACGTGGCCTCCAGTGCATTCTGCATAAAAACTGAATCTTGCAAAGAATCATACCTGGTGATGACTGCAGAGAACACAGTCACATGAGTAAAAGCTGAAAGGTTGTAACAATTTCTCTTTATTTCTGTTGACAAAGTACAGAAAAGCAGGAACTTCACACCACTTTGTGGGACCATTGCCCGACTGGCACTCTCCACTGTGTGCTTGCTTGTTTTTGATGTGAACATTTAGAAACTCTCATATATTGAAAACTTTAGAGTTGTAGGTCAAGCAGTATTCAGATTTCCATTAAAAAAAAAAAACACACTTGTCTGATCTACTGCCCAGTGGTAAACATTCTGCAGACATTTGTAGACCTTTGGATTAGTTTGGTGTAATCCCTCTCTGTAGCTGCTCTTTGGGGAAATAATGTTTTGCAGCAATTTTTTTTCTTGAGCTAAAAGCATAATTTCCTGTTGCGCTCCCGGTTTATGTACTATCGCTGTGTATTCAGCTAGTGATTGCAAATCTAAAGACTCCTGTAGTACTTCCTTATCTATAATGGCCATATGATAAGGGCAGAGTGGGATAAGTTGCAAGAAAAACATTGCACACACAGATAATTCCATTCTAAATGCTCTTCAGGCTTTATCTCTAGGTATATTGCAATAATCCTAACATACATATGTGGAATTTATATTGTTGTTTTATATTTTACCACCTTGCAGACTATGGACATGGACAATTATTTTTCTTTAAGCAGTGAACCACAAAGAAATTGTCAAAATTTGCTTTGCCATTGATGTTTGAAGTGATTGTAGCCGTGTTAGTGCCCTTGCACCAAGAACAATTACCGTAAATACTGTCCGTGATACTTTTATTTACACTAACATCCACATTTTCAGGCTTTCGGGGTGTGTCCCCTTCAAAGCAGTACTTAGTGTTTCTTTGCCATTGACAAACCATATAAGTTACTACATTATGGGCCAGATTCCCGTAGAATTGCCGCTGGCGTAGCGTAAGCCATTTACACTACGCCGCCGCAATTTAACAGAGCAAGTGCCGTATTCCCAAAGCACTTGCTCCGTAAGTTGCGTCGGCGTAGTGTAAATGGCTCTGCGTATCCCGGCGTAATTCAAAGGGGGCGGCTTGTATTTAAATTAAGCGCGCCCCCGTGTCGATCGAACTGCGCATGCGCCGGCCTCAAAAATAGCCCAGTGCACATGCTCCAGCTCACGTCGGAAAAAGTGAATGAAACCGACATGAGCGTCGTTTACGTAAATCCCTATTCGTGAACGACTTAGTAAAACAAAGTAACCGATGGAAAAAGATGACGCTGACCCGACGCCATACTTAACATGGCAACGACGGAACTTCGTAAGGTTATCCCTCATATAGTAGGGGTAACCTTACGCGTACGGAAACGACGTAAACGACGATGGGGCGGCGTAAAAACGTTCGGGAATCGTTGGATTAGGCTCATTTGCATAGGCAAATGAGAAATCAACGTAAAGGCCACCTAGCGGTCAGCGATGCCATTACATCTACGATCCGACAGTGTAATTGTTTTACACATGTCGGATCTTCACTGTATCTATGCGTAAGTGATTCTAGGAATCACACGCATAGATACTCAGGAAAAAAAACAGAGATACGCCGGTGTTTCCTACGAAATGCCAGCGTATCTCTTTTGAGAATCTGGCCCTATGTGTTTAGTCAAGTTTAAATCTATTCAGCTTTTCTGGGTTATTCTGCTGCTTCCTTTACTCCATGTGTACACTAGGGTTGCCACCTTTTCCTCAAGCCAAACCCGAACACGCCACTACATATGGTGGGTGTGGCCATATTGAGGGAGGGGCCTCACGAGGCATGATTAAATTAAACAAAATAATTATTTTACCTATAAAATATGCTTACTTTGCTGTGCCACAAGTAAGAGTCTCACTGACATGAATAAACCTTAGCACAATCATTTAAAAAAAATAAAACTCTTCCATTACTACAGAGGTAAGTGCAGTGGAGATCAGGGGCATTAGTTCAACTTTTAATTTTCATTAAGTACAGAGGGTATTACAGTATGTGCAGGGAGGGAGTGCAGAATTTACAACAGTATATACAAGAGTGTTGCGCGTATGTTGGTATGTGTAGGAAAGGAGTGCAAAGTGTAAGACATTATGTACAGGAAATGAGTGCAGAGGGTAGGTATTACTTGCAGGAAAGGAGTGAAGAGGGTGTAACAGTGACCAGTATATGCAGTAGAGGAGTGTGGAGGGTATGATGGGAGCACTATGTACAGGAGAGGAGTGCGAGGGTATGATGGGGGCAGTATGTACAGGAGAGGAGTGTGGAGGGTATGACAGTGGGCAGTATGTACAGGAGAGGAGTGCGAGGGTATGATGGGGGCAGTATGAACAGGAGAGGAGTGTGGAGGGTATGACAGTGGGCAGTATGTACAGGAGAGGAGTGCGAGGGTATGATGGGGGCAGTATGAACAGGAGAGGAGTGTGGAGGGTATGACAGTGGGCAGTATGTACAGGAGAGGAGTGTGGAGGGTATGACAGTGGGCAGTATGTACAGGAGAGTAGTGTGGAGGGTATGACAGTGGGCAGTATGTACAGGAGAGGAGTGTGGAGGGTATGACAGTGGGCAGTATGTACAGGAGAGGAGTGTGGAGGGTATGACAGTGGGCAGTATGTACAGGAGAGGAGTGTGGAGGGTATGATGGGGGCAGTATGAACAGGAGAGGAGTGTGGAGGGTATGACAGTGGGCACTATGTACAGGAGAGGAGTGTGGAGGGTATGATAGTGGGCAGTATGTACAGGAGAGGAGTGTGGAGGGTATGATAGTGGGCACTATGTACAGGAGAGGAGTGTGGAGGGTATGATAGTGGGCAGTATGTACAGGAGAGGAGTGTGGAGGGTATGACAGTGGGCATTATGTACAGGAGAGGAGTGTGGAGGGTATGACAGTGGGCAGTATGTACAGGAGAGGAGTGTGGAGGGTATGACAGTGGGCAGTATGTACAGGAGAGGAGTGTGGAGGGTATGATGGGGGCAGTATGAACAGGAGAGGAGTGTGGAGGGTATGACAGTGGGCACTATGTACAGGAGAGGAGTGTGGAGGATATGACAGTGGGCAGTATGTACAGGAGAGGAGTGTGGAGGGTATGACAGTGGGCAGTATGTACAGGAGAGGAGTGTAGAGGGTATGACAGTGGGCACTATGTACAGGAGAGGAGTGTGGAGGGTATGACAGTGGGCACTATGTACAGGAGAGGAGTGTGGAGGGTATGACAGTGGGCAGTATGTACAGGAGAGGAGTGTAGAGGGTATGACAGTGGGCACAATGTATAGGAGTGGAAGGATGTTTAGGGACTGCGTAGAGGTTAAGCGGGTCATACATGAATTGAAATTACACCAATTATGCAGAGACCAGCCATAGTCGATCTATGTATGGACTAGCTGGTTTTACACGAATCAATCTATTAATTGACTTGAGTACAACCAGCCTGTTTTTCCAAAAACAATCAGTGCTGCCAGCTATAGATAGCAACACTGATCATTGTACTCACTGGCAGAACACAATAACACTACAGGAGTGATTCCCCCATCCACAGGTCAGCAGGTGAGAGGGGGTGTGGGGGGGGGGGACAGGCTAGGGAGAGATACCAGTCAGTGGCTGGGTAGGCACTGGTTAGTATCAGAGCCAGATACACACAGGTTACATACGTCACGATCGTTAGAGTGAGAGCAATAATTCTAGCACTAGATCTCCTCTGTAGCTCTAAACATGTAACCTAAAAAAATTTAAAGCATCGCTTAGGATACCAAAAAAAATCATGCTAACTTTAGTGTTTTTTTTTAATGAATGAATAGTTTATTTCCAAAAAAAAAACACGTTTGAAAAATTGCTGCGCAAATACAGTACCGTGCTAGAGCTGCACAATTAATCGTTAAAAAATTGTGATGTCGATTCCCCTCCCCCCCCTGACATCTCCATCCAATGCAGAGTTTGCTGATTCTTTCATATAACAAGTGGAGAGACTTTCAGCTGTCAAAAGAAAATATCTGGACAGTCTGACAAGTTCTTATCAGGAAACATTGTAACTAACACTTTCTTCTTATATCAAAGGGATAAACTTCTGTGTGTAAAGAAAATATCCGGGCAGTCTGCCAAGTTTGTAAACAACATGAAACATTGTAACCAACTTCCTTTTTAGATCAAACTTCTGTGTGTAAATGCAAGAAATGTAACCACTTAAAGTCCAACACTTGTTAAAAAGCAATATTTTTTGCTAGAAAATTACTTGGAACCACCAAACATTATATATATATTAGCAGAGACAAAAATGGGAATTGCTGCAATATTTTATGTCACGCTGCATTTGCCTACTTCAATGAATAATAAAAACCATAAAAACAAAACAGTAAAGTTAGTCCATTTTTTTTTTTTTTCATTTTAATGTGAAAGATGATGTTATGCCGCACGAATCGTGAGAGAATCGTCATCTATCTTCTAAGCAAAAAAATTGCAGTTGTCGTTTTAGCCAGAATCGTGCAGCTCTATGCCGTGCAACATAAAAAGTTGCAAAGACCACCATAGAGTAATTTTCTAGCAAAAAATTAATGATGATTTTTTTTTCTCAGTCTGCTGCAGTGTGTCAGCTTGTATTTATACTGGCTGCTCTGTATGTAGCTTCTGACAGGCTGTGCAAGCAGGTCCGTATCTCCGGAACCATAAATGATAGCCATCCCATATTTTGACCAGTTGTGGGGTAGGTCTTCAATTGACTACCCCCCAAATGTGGGGCTAACGGAGAGCACTGCTGCGGGCGGCACACCTTCTACTAACACTCAGGCAAGCTGGTGGAGCCGGGGATGTTCAGCTCTGTTGCGGCCGGGCCAGGATGGACAGCTAAAAAAAAAAAAAATAAAAAAAAAAAAAATTTTTTTTTTTTTTTTTTTTTTTTTTTTTAAATGTGCCCGGGTTTCAGGAGGCTTCAAAACCGGGCACATGTGTCCAAACCCGGACTGTCCGGGTCAAAACCGGACAGGTGGCAACCCTAGTGTACACAGAGACTGTAATATGCAAATGCTGATCTTCACACAGGGCGGAATCCTTCTTAGCAGACTTGCCTGCTCAGCGGCGGATTTCTCCGCTGATCCCTGCTGAGCAGGCGGATGAGGGGTCCGTGTCTGCTCCTCTAAGCAGAGTGGACACAGACACAGCTCACCGTTCTCTATGGGGCAGATGGAAATGGACTGCATGTCCGTTTACATCAGATTGTGATCCGTTCTGCCCGGCGAATGGCAAACGTATTGCTATACGTCGGTTTTTAGCAGACGAGATCGGATTCTGGCGGGTGACAGCGGACACTTGTCCGCTGACATCTGCTGGCTCATAGAGAACAATCGGTGATCTGACTGGGTCCATCTGAAAAACAAACAGACAGACAGAACCATTCCTGCACTGTTACACAGCCACAAGATTTTCCATATCTCGCTTGGCTTGGGCAGAATTTGAAAACCATGTAAACTAAATGCAAACGCATCAAATATACCCCCTGACAATTTGCTTTATTGCAGAAACATGAATCTGTAAGAACTCCACATGTGCAATCACATCCATGAACCAGCAGGCTGCATCTAAATACAAAATTTAAAGTATTTGAACCCCCATAGAGCAGAAAGGAGAAATCTTGCAGCTTTTCTATAGTACAGAGTGCACTATGAAGACTACCTGAACAACCCATTAACCCGTACCCATGTGTTCGTCTCACCCCTTAACCATAAAATAAAGACTCGGACAACATGTTATCCTTGAATGGACGTAGGGGTCGGCCACAGCTTTATTTTTTCTTTAACCATAAAACATCTGTAAACCTTTAGTACCATCTCATGGTAAGATTACAAGGGGGAAGCAACCAGCCAGCCGCCGGCCTAAACCGACAGGCATAATAGCCTTCCCCCGTTCCTTCATTAATATTACCGCCAGCTGTGACTTAACAATAAATATCTCACATCATAACGTGAACAAACAATGCCTGTAAAACCAAAACCTTAAAATTGTAATAAAATACAACAATAACCACCGTCATAACTCCTCAGTAAAAAACTTGCTTGACCAATTTTTTTTTTTTTATAACTTTATTACATTCGATCCTCTTTTTTTTTTTTAAACACCTGAAACTGTGTAATAAAACGGGAAACAAGGGCGGGAGGGTGGGAGCTCACTTTCTGGGGGGCTGCTGCGGGTAAGAGGAAGAAGGTGGGAGGGAAACCCACCTTGAAGCCTTGGTCACATGCCCACCCCAAATACCTCCCCCTTGGGCATCTTTAATTGGCTCTATCTGTCAGAGCACCACCCTCCCAGAGGGAGGGGGATGGAGGGGGGAACTCAAGAGGGGAGAGACTCATTTAACCCCTTTCCTGACTGTCCCATCTCCTCAACTAGTCCGTGGCACCTAGCCCTATTTGGGCCGGTGCCAGCCATTGTGTACACTAGCTGCTATTTAAAGGCTCATTGTTGCATCTGTCTTGAGGCGTGGAATGCGGCCTGGCCAGTCCGAGCCCAAGTGTAGAGGTTTCCAGGAAGAGAGGCAGATTCCTATGCTTTCCTTACTCGTCTGGAACCTTTCTCTATTGCTAATACTGCCCCTGACAGACAAGTGACCTGTCATTAACTGTTTGCCGGACAGCCGCCAGCGCCGTCATTATATACGGCAGGTTGGCACGGCTGCGCGAATCGCCATATGTGTACATCGGGTGCTTTAAGAGCTATAGGGGGCATGTGCCTGCAGCGCGATGCCAGAACCAATGCACGTGGCCAGCAACCAGTCTGCAGGCAACCCGCAATCGCTCCTTACAGAGTCAGAACAGGGATCTGTCAATGTAAACAGACAGATCCCCGTTCTGTCAGGGAAGTAGAGAAATCTGCTGTTCCTAATGATCAGGAACAGCGTTCTCTCTCTACTCCCTGTCAGTCCACTACCCCCACAGTTAGAAACACCTCCCTAGGGAACACGTAACCCCTTGATCGCCCCTATTGTTAACCCCTTCCCTGCCAGTGATATTTATACAGTAATCAGTGGCTATATTTAGCTCTGATCGCTGTATAAATGTGAATGGTCCCAAAAAAGTGTCAAAAGTGTCTGGCCTGTCTGCCGCTATGTTGCAGTCCCGCTGATCACCGCAATTACTAGTAAAAAAAAAAAATTATAATAAAAATGACATAAATATATCCTCTACTGTATTTTGTAGATGCAGTGGGCCAGATTTAGAGAAGGGGGCGTACATTTTTGCGGGCGTAGCGTATGCTCTTTACGCTACGCCTCTGCAACTGTTATGGGCAAGTGCCTTATTCAGAAAGCACTTGCTCCATAAGTTGCGGCCTAATTAAAATTAGTAATGTGGGGGCGTGATTCATGTAAATGAATCATGACCCCACGTAATTTACGTTTTTTCTGAACGGCGCAAGTTGTCAATGTAAACGACGTGAACGTAAATTACGTCCAGCCCCATTCCCGAACGATTTACGCAAACGACGTACAATTCTACGCTGTCCCGACGTCCATACTTAACATTGGCTGCGCCTCATATAGCAGGGGTAACTTTACGCCGGACTAATGCTTGCGCAAACGACGTAAACTCCCTAATTTACATATTCAAGGCGTAAAACGACGGAAGCGCCACCTAGCAGCCAGCGTAAAACTGCAACTAATATACGACGGTGTAGCTGAATTCTGGCGTATCTTGTTTTCTGAATACAGAAAAAAGATACGCCGGCGCAGAATAGACTTTACGCGGCATATCTATAGATACGCCGATGTAAAGGCTATCTGAATCTGGCCCTATAAATTTTGCGCAAACCAATCAATATACGCGTATTGCATTTTTTTTTTTACCAAAAATACATATTGGCCTTAACTGATGAAGAAATTTGTTAATTTTAAAAAAAATTGAGGGATATTTATTATAGCAAAAAGTAAGAAATATTTTTATTTTTTTCAAATTGACTCTCTTTTTTTGGTTATAATGCAAAAATCAAAAACTGCAGAGGTGACCAAATACCACCAAAAGAAAGCTCTATTTGTGGGGGAAAAAAATACATACATTTTGTTTGTATACAACGTCGCACAACAGTGCAGCTGTCAGTTAAATCGACATAGTGCCATGTTACGAAAAATGACCTGGTCATTAAGAGGGTTAATCCTTCCGGGGCTAAAGTGGTTAAACTATCCACACACTAAATTCACCCAAACCCAGGAGCCAGGTCTTAAATAGACCCTGCCTGACCCAAGATGGACACCAGCGTCACATGGGCTGTCAGCATCCAACCAGCTTACTACCCCAGTGAGCCAGAAAACCATAAAGAAACCATGTTCCTCCTGACTTCCTCTCCTTTGGCCCTGCCCCTTCTTTTGAGAACCACCTGCAGTGGAGAAAATAGACTGCACCTGCCTACATACCTAATGCTCCTCTATGAACATTCATATTTAGGCAGGTGCAGTCAACCACAGCAGCAATGCAGTAGGGGGAGTACGTTTTGGGGAACTTGGTTCCGCTGATTTCCTCAGTCACAGGGAGACAGCTATTCAATTGGATGCTGAGGTCACATGTGACTTCAACAGACATCTGGGTGAGGGCAGAGCCTATTTAAGGCCCTGGCTCCCTGCTTGACACACATTGTGTGAATGGTTAGTGTAGAGACAGGTTCTCAGTCTGTCGTATACAGTGTATAGTGGCCGGAAGAGGTTCCAGAGGAGTAGGAAAAGTGCACAGATTAAAAAAAAACATGTTATACTTACCTGCTCTCGTGCACATCACTGGATCGCAATGCTGCTCAGGTAAGTATTAGGGGGCTGCTGCATAGAAAAGATTGTAACCTTCATGCATAAAATGCATGGAGTTAAAAAACTTTGAACCACTTTAGAACCACTTTAAGATCATGCTATGATCACTGCCCCAGGTTCCCTGTTTCAGGGTGGCTCCTTTCTCCTACACATTCTGTGGAGCCACCCTTGCATGTAGGGACTGGAGTTGAGGCTCTCTCCACTGTGTGCAACACACAGCCCGATAGCCTAGAATGGCAAGACACTCGTGCAAACCTGCAATCTCTTCCCCCCACCCCCTTTTTTCTCCAAGTTAACAGAGTGGAGATTGCACTGTCTACTGTAAACTCTTTCTTGTGAAGACCAGAAGTTCAGAGAAGCAGCTTTTAGAGAGCAGGAGCCAGTAGCATTGCAAGATGTAAACTACAAGTGATTAGCTAAGAATTTTGCCAGTTTGCTTGGGAATATTTATTTTATTGTGCTTAATGTATTAAACTAAAAAAGGCTGAGGGTTTAATTCTACTTGGTCTTTTTGTCTGTAGCTGCCACAAAAGTAACATAAACATGAAATACTGGTCATCCAAATCCTGCCATAAAAAATAGTCAGTGTATGGGGCACCTTATGCACTCAAGGCATATGAAATTATTAAAGAAAAAAGCCAGTTGATGAAAAAAACATTAAGAAACATTAAGGTCTGCAATACTAAGCTGTTTGAGTAATCTGACATTAAACTGTTTGTACTGTATATGTTCAAATATACCATCAGCAGCACCCCTCAGTTTCCTGTTTTCCTTCCAGTTTTTGCGGATGGTCGATGCTTGCTCCAGTTTCCTCACCGAAGCACTTCATCCTGAGAATTGTGTTGGGATCTTAAGACTAGCAGATGCTCATTGCCTGGAATCTTTAAAGCTGCAAGTTCAGAACTACATCATCCAGAACTTCTCCCAGGTTGTAAATTACGAGGAGTTTCTAGAACTACCATTTGACATCCTTTATCACATTCTAAGGAGTGATGAACTTAACGTGACAGAAGAATCACAAGTGTTTGAGACTGTCATAAACTGGGTGTGTTATAAGCAACCTGAAAGAATTTCACTTCTTCCAAAAATGTTGGAATACGTTCGTCTTCCCTTACTGGACCCCTGGTACCTTGTGGGCACAGTAGAAGCCAATGCATTGATAAGGCAATGTCCTGATGTATTCCCGTTAATGCAAGAAGCACGAATGTACTATTTGACTGGAAATGAGGTAAGTGACTCTTCCTTGAATTAGTTATAGCTTTATATTTAGAAATTAGACCATATATGGCTATCTCTTGTTCATCAAAACTGTAGAGTTTATTCTGCTCCAGGAATAGGTCTATGTGAAGAATGATATGTACCACCCAATTCTCACCAATTATTTGACATCAATATCACCACAATGTGAGCAGATTGCTATACTAAAGCTAAAGTGGGACTTTAAATGAGGCAAAACCTAGTATATTACCACAATGATTAAACTAGTAAAAAGTGCATGAAAACAGTACCTTAAGGGAGATTGTAAAACTCAATCAGCAATGGTAAATGGAAGAGTTCCTCCCTTGGACCCATTTCTATCAAACTTAATCAGCTATGGCAAATGGAAGAGTCCCTCACTTGGACCCCTTTCTATCAAACTCAATCAGCTATGGCAAATGGAAGAGCCCCACCCTTGGACCCCGTTCTATCAAACTCAATCAGCTATGGCAAATAGAAGAGTCTCTCCCTTGGACCCTTTTCTATCAAACTCAATCAGCTATGGCAAATGAAAACATCCCTCCCTTGGACCACTTCCTACAAAATGGCCACAGTTTCTGCTCTGATAGGCACTTCCAAAACACACCCACCGCTGTTATTCAACAGGGGGCAGAACACCTGAATAGTGGGCGGCAGCAGCGACAATACATGCAATGCATGAATCTATGTTTTGTTGATTGACGGGTGCAGGAGAGAGGGGGCCACGGTCCTGCACCCACTATGGACACACCAACACTGATTACAACACATGACATTACTCACGATTTTTTTTTCTGTCGTATGAGAATTTTCGTGACTTTAGTAACCTATTCAATTTCTATAAGCAAAAAAAGTTGTATGATCTGTCGTACGATATTCGGATCGTGTGTAAGGGGCCATTAGACACAACCAATGCTGTAGAAAGAACATTTGTCACAGTGCTTACACTTTTCTTATTACTACATGCTGCTTGATTCTTCCGAATAAGATAAAGGTTTGCTGCTTCCTCATTTTCTACTCACAGGAGGTAGGTTTGTGTGCACACTTTGAATGTCTAGACTGGTTGATCTTCCCCTTTCATGTAACTGATTTATACAGCTGTTAATTTGTTTTTGTTTTTTTCCAACCTAAATATACTTTTTTTTTATATGATTATCTGACTGTGCAAAGGGGAAGTCCCAGTGACCACAAAATATACAGGCAATGCAAATGCTCACCTACTGTAATAGGCAAAGCCTGACATGTATGACAGTAATGTTGTTTGGTAATTTGTGGACAAAATTGTATGCATTTGCACTGCCAGTAAATCTTGTGGACACTGGGGCTTTCCCTTTGCACAGCCAGATAATCAAATGTTTTTAATAAGTAAAACTGAATTCAAGCTGCGACACTGGATAACTTCCCTCCAACATCATGACACCTTCCCATACCAAACAACCGCCTTCAAACACACTTTCTTGTCTGGGTGTCCACGGCACTATTTCTTTGATTTACTCCTCGCTTATTGCTAACAGAACCTCTACCTCCCTCTCTTATGTGCTTAAATGGGAACGAGACCTGTCTCCTATCGATCTTGCAGACTGGAGCCAGTATAGCGGTCCAGTATAGCGAAGTGCTCCTATAACGCAGCCATTTCGGAGGCAACCTATAAGGTCCCCCTACTCTGGTACTGGGTCCCAGCACGCATTGCCCAGTTAACCTGCCTGGCGGTATGATTCTTTCAGATTTTTGGTACTGAAAGCAGTACAATTGTTTTGCATGAAAATTTGGCATTTTATATTCTAGGCCTTTAATTCTTAGGAATAACTCATTTAAATCTGTCCAAACAAGAGTCTAGTAGACATCACAGGTATGATAAAGTTTGAAACACAAAATCATAAATTATAATATAATAAATGACTATAATTAATTCTAACAAATAATTATATAATAATAATAATAATAATACAATTATTACTTTTAGTGTTTGATGATGAATTTCCCCACAAATCGCTATCGCTCAATTCTGCAAGTGATTTTTATTATCGTTGTTTTTTAGCTGGTCTAAAACCACTTTTGACATACATGGACACTTTTTGGTTGCTATGGACAATCTACAGTTTCAGGCAGAAAGAACAGTCTTTATTAGAGGTGCACCGAAATGGAAATTTCAGAACCGAAACAAAACCGAAATAAATAAAAATGTCAGGCCGAAGCCGAAACCGAAAATTACTTTTCTTTTTTAAATAATTGTATGTTAAAACATACACTCATTTTGCCGCCTCACTGTGCCCCCAATTGCCGCCTCACTGTGCCACCAATTGCCGCCTCACTGTGCCCCCAATTGCCGCCTCTTGTTTCTTCTTTTTTTATTACTTTATCACTTTTTTTGTAGCTTGTCGTTTTGCTTTTTTTTATTTTTGTATAATTTTCTTATTTTTAATATTATTTTTCTTATTCTTTACTTTTTAATTACTTGTTTTATTAATTTAATTATTATTATATATATTTGTTTTACACCTAACTTTATTGCTATCACACAGGAGAAAATAATTCCCTGTGTGATAGCAATTTGGAGGTGACAGATTCTCGTTATTAACCCTGTCACCTCAGGAGTGGATTGGCGTCAGGGACAGGAGCCAAACTAGGCAGCCAGGGGAAGGAGGAGGGGGGGCGTGGGACAGAGTCCAGAAGATATAGCCAGCCATAGGGAGGTATGTGGGGGGGGGTAGAGGACGGATGGCTGCTAGAAAATAAAGCAACTCACCACCGCATGTATGCTGGAACTATCTCCGCTCTGCTCTCACACACCACCGCCTCCTCCTAACCCCACACATCTCAGCATTAGACCGGCATTCTATTTATCACAGCGTGGTTAGGAGCAGGCGGGGCTGTGTGCGAGCAGAGCTGAGACAATTTCAGTGTGTGTTTTACAGCTCTACAGCCACTAGTCATTATCGGCAATTTTAAAGCGGTTTCGGCATGTCCCCAAAACAGCTGTTTTTGGCTGATATGTATCGGCCACCGATATATATCGGTGCATCCCTAGTCTTTATTATATAAAAGTGCATGCAGGTCACTGGGCAGGACACTTGGAACAAAGGGGGTGTGTATTTATTTTATACAGTACGGTAATCTGTAAGATTACAGTATACTGTATGTGTACTGTGTGTTTTTTTATTTTTTATTTGGCGCCGATCTCCTCCCCGTGCGTGGTAACGTCGCAGGGAATGGAGCTCAGCGGCACACGGGCACTGTGTGAATCGAGGGATGAGACAGCTCGATCACACAGCGGGGAGACATTGCAGGATCCAGAGGACAATGTAAGTAAACTCTGCCTGGATACTGCGATGCGATCTCGAGTCTGGCTCGGGGATAACGCTAATGGTACTGAATTTCCACTCCAAGCCTGACTCAGGATTACCGCCAGGGAGGTGTCAAGGCACCAATTTTGCAGACTTTGATCGCGCGCACATGCGCAGTAGAACGACGCGACCGCACGTCTCTATTCAGCGCATGCGCGCGCATGTACGCGGGCACGGTCCGGCGGCGCGACGTGTGCGCGGCGCGAACTCACGCAATTCCGTCGGAGCCAATCACAGGGCTCACCACCCTATTTAAACCTGCCTTTGACACATGGCAGGTTGCTGGTTTGTCATCAGCTCCTGTATGTGTATCATCACTGCGAACCTGTTTGTCCTGAAAACCTTCTGACTTACCTGTTTGAATCCTGATCTCGGCCTGCCTTGGACTCTGCTGACCTCTCCAACCCTTGACCCCGGCTTGCACTCCTGGACTCTGTTAACCTCTCCAATCCTCTGATCTCGGCTCGAATCCTTGGACTTCCGCTGACCTCTCCAATACTTTGACCCCGGCTTGCATTACTGGACTTCCTTTGATCTATCTGACCCGTGATCCACAACCAGTACCTTGAACTAGTTTTGCCTATTTGGTCCTCTGTTCCTGTTGGTGCCACGGACTGTCTCCTCGGCCTGTCTGCAGATCCGGTGCCTTCCTTGATCTACACCTTGACCCAGTTTCCTGTTTCCGGTACCGGTGCCTCCCGGTGCTGTCACCTCTCTGTCTCCATCACCAGAGGGCGGTCAGCACTGGTTCGCAAGGGTGAGCCGTCCGCAGCATCTTGGCCTCGGTAAGTTCTTCAGACTCTGACTCTGACAGTACAAACCAGCCAGATGTCTGAGGCCGACCGGGCGCGCTCACCATTCGAAACTCTCTGCCAGCAAGTCTCCGCCCTGACCGAAGCGGTGCAAAAACTACAGGAGGGATACCTCCAGATGGACGGCCGTCTACAGCAAATAGCCACTCTACCAGGACCTTTAATAATAATTATTCTGTTCCTGTGCACTAGTATGAACCAGGCCTTAAACTTTTAAACTCCAACATCTTCAGTTTCCAGCTACTATACTAATTACAGTTGGTAAATTTGGGTGAGTCTTCATATTGGCTCAGGACCAAGTAGATTGCAATAGATGAGGTGTTCATGCACATGTAAAACTCTTGGGTCACAATTAGCCTGTTAGCGAGAAGAGCTTTTGCCCGGGAATCCCGGCCGTGTGTATGCTCCTCTCAGGCCTCGTACACACGACCGAGGAACTCGTCGGAAAAGACACATCGTTTTCCTCGACGAGTTCCTTTTTAGGCTTGTAGAGAGACTTGACAAGCTGTCTTTGCGTACACACTGTCAAGACCAAATCTCCTTGTTCTCAAACGGCAGGGGAAGTTCAACCCTTGGGGCTGCTTTTGCTAATCTCATGTTACTGCGTGTTAGGTAAAAGTTTGGTAAGAGACATTTGCAGTTTTCAGTCTGTTACAGCGTGACAAATGTGCTATTTCCATTACATCGGAAAAATATTGTTACTGCGCTGGTCTGAATAGGTGATGACACAAAATAATCTTAGTTTATAAGGTGCTGAATTCAGTGCAGTACTGTGCGTGATAAACCACAATAGGTGATTATCTGACTAAATGACAATGTCCAGCTCTTTCGAGCATGTGCAATTGTGTACTACTATGTGCGACTACTGTGCCAACAAACACAATACATAAATATATATATATACACATATATGTGTGACAGTGTTCAGCTCTCTCGAGCATATGCAAAAAAAAAAAAATATGCAAAAAAAATTATTTTTATATACCAATGTCCTACTCTCTCTCGAGTGTGTGATACTATGTGCAGCTATTATACCAGCAACCAACTGTAAATAAATAAATATGCATATCAATATCATAAACCATATGTGCAAAAAATATATATGTGCATGAAAGTTCATAAATGTTCATAACATATCCTGATTGACGTGGAAGTCACAACTTCACAGTTAGAGTCCAATAAGGGAATAAATGTGATAATTAATCCTGGTGTTGTGTTTCTACTTCTTCCACCCGACTGAAATAAGTGCTACCACCACCAACTGCTGAAATGCGCACTCACCAGACTCCAGCTGGTAATGGGCCCCAAACTTATTCCGTTCCTGTCAGTGGATATATGCTCCTTGCTCCTTTCACACAGTGTTCCTTAGTGCCTCAAAAAACAAGGGGCTAATCATGGTGTAGTACGTTTAAAAGGTTTTGTTTATTTAAAAAGATAAAATCAGACTACTCACAAGGGAGGTGCTTTGAACCAGCACCTAGTATCTTTGGCAGTATCGGGCATGGACAGCCGCTCACCAGCTTGTTTTGGGGTGCGTGCCCGGCTCCTGCTTCACTGTGGTTCCACAGGTCAAAAACACTCTCTCTATGCGTTATCCACCTGGCTTCTACTAGTTTCGCAAATATGCGTCATCAGGAAAGCTGGTTCAAAGCACCTCCCTTGTGAGTAGTCTGATTTTATCTTTTTAAATAAACAAAACCTTTTAAACGTACTACACCATGATTAGCCCCTTGTTTTTTGAGGCACTAAGGAACACTGTGTGAAAGGAGCAAGGAGCATATATCCACTGACAGGAACGGAATAAGTTTGGGGCCCATTACCAGCTGGAGTCTGGTGAGTGCGCATTTCAGCAGTTGGTGGTGGTAGCACTTATTTCAGTCGGGTGGAAGAAGTAGAAACACAACACCAGGATTAATTATCACATTTATTCCCTTATTGGACTCTAACTGTGAAGTTGTGACTTCCACGTCAATCGGGATATGTTATGAACATTTATGAACTTTCATGCACATATATATTTTTTGCACATATGGTTTATGATATTGATATGCATATTTATTTATTTACAGTTGGTTGCTGGTATAATAGCTGCACATAGTATCACACACTCGAGAGAGTAGGACATTGGTATATAAAAATAATTTTTTTTTGCATATTTTTTTTTTTTGCATATGCTCGAGAGAGCTGAACACTGTCACACATATATGTGTATATATATATTTATGTATTTTGTTTGTTGGCACAGTAGTCGCACATAGTAGTACACAATTGCACATGCTCGAAAGAGCTGGACATTGTCATTTAGTCAGATAATCACCTATTGTGGTTTATCACGCACAGTACTGCACTGAATTCAGCACCTTATAAACTGAGATTATTTTGTGTCATCACCTATTCAGACCAGCGCAGTAACAATATTTTTCCGCTCTACTACCTAGGCCTTCCTAAAGGCTTACACAGTACTGCAGCAGGTCAACTTAAATAATTATTTTGCGCCGGTGACAACCATCACACTTCCCTATATTTCCATTACATATACTACTTTTACCAAAGGTGCGCTAGTTTCTAAGCATACACACCAACGTGTTTCTCGTGGGAAAACCAGCCCGAAGAGGAACACGGCGACTCCCGTCGAGGAAAAAGAGATCTTTCCCTTTTTTTTTTTCTCGTCGAGTTCCTTGACAGTTTACTCGATGAAAAGCATACACATGACCGTTTTCCTCTGCAAAAAAGCTCTCCTACCAAGTTTCTTGATGGATTCTGTCGATGAAACCGGTCGTGTGTAAGCGGCCTTAGTTTTTCCGACAGGAAAAACTTTGCTCTCTTTTTTCCCACGGGATTCCCGACTGACTTTTTCCTGGCAGTTTTTGGCAGTTTTCCAATGGGAAAACCTGCGATAGAGCATACACACGGTCGGAATTCCTGGAATTCCTGACAAAAGCTCTCATCTGAGTTTTCCCGAAAGGAAAACCTCTCGTGTGTACAGGGAAAAGTTTCCCTGTTTCCCCCCATAATTTCTGATGGATCTTTTCCTGTCAGGAATCTCGGTCGTGTGTACGAGGCATTAGGGTTAGAGAAGATGAAATCTGCCACTGAGCAGTCGTTTTTTTTTTGCCAAAAATGCATCAAAAAGCAAAATGCAGACTCATGTAAACAAATATTCCTATAGTATATTAATTTATTGCTGAATTCTTGCTTTTCTCGTAGGTCTTTATAATGAGTTCAATGTGCTATTTACTGTCTCTTTGTCCTCTGTCTCCACCTGCTGACAGTTCCGAAGCATGAATGTATAATAAACAGTCAAATAGCGCAACCATTAATCTTAATAGCATTATGCATCTTCTAAATTATTAACTATTAAATATTATCAACATAACCATTTCATAACAAGGATATTCTTAGTTTGTATGTTATTGATCCTTGTACACTGTTTAATATTTATAAATAAAAACTTAGACACTAAAGTCATTCACACCTAAGCCTTTTATAACTCAAAATCTACAACAGCCTGAACAATGTTTTAAATGGTGCCTGTTTACACTTGTGTGCCACTTTTTGGGACAATTTAGGCATTTTTGGCTCCACAGACCTTAACATGGATGTAAACCCACGCTCATCATTTCCACGCTCATAGTTCTGCTCTAAAAGGATATACAAGCCTCCTGCATGTATCCTTACCTATCAAATATCTCCCCTTTAGCTGTTTGGAGCCCTGCAATTCTCCGGATTCTGTGGGCAGGTCTGTTGTCCAGGGCTCAGTGGGTGAAGTCATGATATCATTAGACTCCCCTCCCACCTCTACATTCCCCTTGACCAGGCATCATATTTTTTACACTGAACTTCTGCTGGTCTCGTGGATTATGCCCCATGATCACTAACATCCAGTCAAAACCCAGGAAAGTCACCACATGACTTCAGCATGCCCAATCATGCTGAGGTGTGGAGCAGCCAATCCTGTGAGAGTTTGAGAAGAAAGGAGGGGGGATGTGAAGTACGCAGAATGCCTCTCTCACACTTGTGAAAATGGCCTGTCTGTCACAGCAAGGGGGAAGAATGGACACCTATTTCTCTTTTTTTTTTTATCTTACTGAAGAAAGATAAGAGGATTGCTCAGAGCTTGAATACCTCTTTGTGGCAAGACTGGGCACAGATGACATGCCATCCTCTGCTGTAACAGATATGAGTCTTAATTAAAACATTTTTTTTGGGGGTAGTTTATATCAACTTTAATGGGCAAAATATTGAGTTATGTTATTTTTCAGGGCTTCCCTGTCCCAAAGAAAGTCCTGTATGGCACATAGCTTCTAAAACATGCGGGAAAAAAACTATACAATAAAACATTTTTTTTTTTTTTTAATTTCCTTAATACGCCACAATAACAAATGTGAATGTAGCCCTGTGGCGTGCAGCTGTGTCCGGCGGTGACCAATCATACCCATTACATGATTATATGTAAGCAAAACTGTCATGAATGGCTTCCATTTCTGAAAGTTAGCTTATTATTGTGATTCTGTGATTGGCCCATAGCTATCACATGGTACCTGGGACAATCACAGCACCCTGTAGCATGTGATTAGCTGTAATCAATCACAGCATCACAAAACAATCAAAGCCAGTCATGACAGTTCAGACAATTACTGTTACAGTGATCATCACTGTAACAAGCAATCACACTGTAAAAAAAAAAAAAAAATCCCTGATAATATCTTAAAAGAAATGAAAAAATGTTTAAAAATGTAATACATTTATTTATTTTGTACATACTGGTACCAGTCAGTATCACTGCCACAGCAAATGATGACACTGTACTACACTGTTGACAATATGTGGGGAAAAAAAACATTGTAAAAAAAAAAAAAATCTTTTTTTTTTTTTTTTTTATTGTGACAAAAAATTACAAATTCAAGAAACTTGCCATGCCTTTTACTAAATTCTTTGGACTGTCTATTTTACAAAAAATTGGTCATTTGGGGGGTATTTGTGCTGTCCTGACATTTTAGGGCCTCAATAAATGAGACCGTCAGTACATTAGAATATATTTTCAAATATACATACCATAGTTTGTAGACTCTATAATTTTCATACAGACTAAATATTATACACTGATTTGGGTTGTGTTCTACCAAAGAAATGTAGCCAAATACATTTTTATGAAGAAAGATTATTTTGTTTGCAAAATTTTATAGAAGAAACTCAAGAAAAACATGTTTTTTTTCAGGATTTTCTATTTTTTTCCGTTTATATAACAAAAAATAAAAAACCTAGTGCTGAATAAATACCACCAACAATTAATTTGCGTATACAGTTGTATTACCGAGAAATTGCCAGTAAAAGTAACACAGTGCTAAATGGCTAAAAATGCCCTGGTCATGAACAGGGTAAAACCTTTCGGAAGTCGAATGGTTAAAATACACTGAGCAAAATTATAAACGCAACCTTCCACAAACAACAGTTAACAACCTGATCAACTCTATGCGAAGGAGATGTGCTTCACTACGTGAGGCAAATGGTGGTCACACCAGATACAGATTGGTTTTCAGACCCCCCGGACCCCCCAATACAGTAAAACTGCACGTTTTAGAGTGGCCTTTTATTGTTGCCAGCCTAAGGCACACCTGTGTAATAATCATGTTGTCCAATCAGCATCTTAACCACTTAAGGATCAGTGCACAACTATATACGTCGACACAATGGCTCCTATGGGCAGATGGACGTACCTGTATGTCCCCATTAAGATACGGCATTGTGGGCACGTGCCGCAAGCTCTGTGAGTCCGACTGCGGGGATACCCACGATTGTGTCACGGAGAGAAAGAACGAGGAAATGCTGATGTAAACAAGCATTTCCCCATCCTTCCTAGTGACAGGACACTGATCACAGCTCCCTGTAATCCGGAGCGGTGATCAGTGTCATGTCACACATATCCCATCCCCCCTACAGTTAGAAGCACTCCCTAGGACACACTTAACCCCTTCAGCGTCCCCTAGTGGTTAACCCCTTCACTACCAGTGTAATTTTTACAGTAATCACTGCATTTTTATAGCACTGATCCCTGTAAAAAAATTGCCAAAATGGCATCAAAAGTGTCCGATGTGTCTGCCATAATGTGGCAGTCACGATAAAATGATCGCCGCCATTACTAGTAAAAAAAAAATTATAATAAAAATGCCATAAAACTATCGCCTATTTGGTTGACGCTATAACTTTTGCACAAACCAATTAATGAATGTTTATTGTGATTTTTTTTACCAAAAATATGTAGAAAAATACGTATCGACCTAAACTGAGGGGAAAAAAACTTTGTTGTATGTATATATTTTTTAGGGATATTTAGGGATATTTGATTATAGCTCAAAGGTGAATATTTTCTTTTTTTTCACTTGTCACTTTTTTGTTTATAGCGCAAAAAATAAAAACCGCAGAGGTGGTCTAATTCCCCAAAAGAAAGCTCTATTTGTGGGGAAAAAAAGGATGTCAATTTTGTTTGGGAGCCACGTTGCACAACCGCGCAATTGTCAGTTAAAGCAACGCAGTGCAGAGTTGCAAAAAGTGCTCTGGTCTTTGGCAAATGGTTCGGGACTTAAGTGGTTAATATGCCACACCTGTGAGGTGGATGGATTAACTCGGCAAAGGAGAAGTGCTCACTAAAGCCCCATACACACTATCAGTTTTCCTGACGGTTTTCTGTTCAGGTTTACCAAAACCATGTAATATGAGGTCAAACCTCAAGAGTTTCAATTTGTATGCAACCAGGCAGGCCCTTGCACTACATGGTTTTGGTAAACCTGATGAGAAAACCGTCAGGAAAACTGATAGTGTGTATGGGGCTTAACACAGGTTTAGCCTCGGTTCACACTGCTGCCCTTTGACATGCAAATTGACATGTTAACCACTTGGGTGTTTTTCAGATTTGGTGTTTGCAAGACTAAAACACTTTTTTCTGCTAGAAAATTACTTAAAACTCCCAAACATTATATATATTTTTTCTAATTTTAATAATTTTTATTGAAGATTTTCAAAATAAGAACATACATCACACAGAAAGGTACAGTGTAACGGTGTCAGTAAAAGAAACAGAACCTGCCCAATCTAGGAGGTAACAACCACAACGGCCAATAGCAAATTACATAGGAGAGTAAAATGTGCCAACATCATCCCACCGCATGCAGAATGAGTCTATCAATCTCAGGATAGATAGCCACCCCAAAGTAAATCAGCTGAACACAGGCCAGGCGCAGCGCTTCCCATCCCCCGAGAGGCCCCAACGGGGACACACTGCCTCTCAGGAAACGCGAAGACCACCCCCCCCAGACCAGCCGTCAACCACCAGTAGGTGGAAGGGGCGATGCCGACACTTAAATTAATTGCAGCGTCAAGATATGTTCTTCTCAGCAGTAGTAGATAAAAGTAACCACACAAAGAAAGGGAAAGAAAAAAAAGAGTAAAAAAGGAAAAATAAAGAAAAATGTTTAGGCAAACACCAAGTGAGGTGACAGAAAGAGGAATGAGAGGAAAACGTAGAGGAGAAATGAAATGTAGCGTGCCTGCTCGGTTAAGAATTGGCTCGGGCTGTCAAGTTGCCGGGTTGTACTCCCGGTATAAGAGAGATATTACAATATGTGGCCCATGCCTCCCAAGTGGCCAAGAATCTCTCCGATTTATCATTGAGTTTAGCAACTATCTGTTCTTGCATCATGATCCAGGAAACTTTTCTCCTGAAGGCACAAAAGGATACCCTTGGTTTCTTCCAGGCTTTGGCAATGGACATCCTGGCTCCCAGTAATATGAAGAACGTCAAAGCCTGGGAGCGTCTGGTTAAATTAGGAATGTCTTGATTTAAAAGAGCTATACCAGGGTGGGGGGTCACCACCACCGCCGTCAAGGAGCTAATTGTGCGAAAAACCTTCTGCCAGAAAGATCGAATACGAGGACAGGACCACCACGTGTGGAGCATAGACCCCTCCAGCTCTCACCCCCTAAAACATACCGGGGAAGTCCCAGGATACATTCTTGCCAGCCTGGAAGGAACGTAGTACCATCTCAGAACAACTTTAAGACCCGCCTCTACAAGAGAAACATTGAGAATCCCTTTAAACGCTTTCAGAGTAGCATGGAGCCAAACTGCAGTGTCCCACGAGTAACCCAGATCCTCCTCCCAGGCCCGGGCATAGGATGGCTTTTGCTCTCTAGTCACGAGTGCTGTATAGATCAAGGATATGCCTCCTCTCTGATTCACTGTGCTGGAGCACCAATGCTCGTAGGGGGTTATTGTGGGGGGAACCTTTTTATTGGACCAAACGGAGTGTAAAAAATGGGAGATTTGGGAAAATCTGAATAGTTCCGAATCCGGCATTTTTAATGTCTTTCTACAGAAGGACAGGGATATCCTCCTCTCTGATCCACTGTGTTGGAGCACCAATGCTCGTAGGGGGTTATTGTGGGGGGAACCTTTTTATTGGACCAAACGGAGTGTAAAAAATGGGAGATTTGTGAAAATCTGAATAGTTCCGAATCCGGCATTTTTAATGTCTTTCTACAGAAGGACAGGGATATCGGACCTGCCGGAGACAGAAAGTGACCTATACGATAGAGGCCCTTGTCTGTCCACCATCGAAATGCTTCCATGCACAGTCCAGGGGGAAATGCTTCATTGTGAAATAAATGTGCTAAAGGCTTCAGGGGAGACGTCAGGGCGTTAGATCCAAAGAGTTTGGAGCTTAGAGCAATCGAGTGCGAAAGGGTGGGGGACATTATCGCGGGCCTCGCCCGGTGATCGCAACAAAGGAGGTAATCAATAGTATTCAAGGGGGTAGCCTGTCTTTCCATCGAGATCCAATCAGGTTTTGGCCCCCGAAAGAAAACCGTTGAAATTTGGGTAAGTTGAGCTGGCTGGTAGTACCACCATAATTTCGGGAGACCCAAACCTCCCTGCGATTTTAAACGGAAAAGGATTCCAGAGGGGCATCTATACCCCTTCCCACCCCACACAAAGCGGACTATTTGCGACTGCAGCACATCTAGGAAATGTTTCCTGATCGGGATTGGGAGGGAACGAAATAGGTACAGTAGACGGGGAAGAAGGGTCATTTTTACCGCGTGTATTCTCCCTAGCCAGGACAGACCACACCTCGACCACACCTCCAGATCCCCCCTACATTTATGGAACATAGGGGGATAATTAGCTTTGAAGAGCCCCTGGATGTCTGACGTAAGTTTAATACCCAGGTAGGGGAGCTTCCCAGAAGCCCAGCTAAACTCAAAGTTATTAGAAATTTGGTTAAGGAGGTCCGGTGGCATAGTAATGTTCATGGCTGTCGACTTAGTCATGTTAACTCTCAGTCCCGAAATCTCGCTGAAGGTCCTTAGAGTCTTAAGGATCACAGGAGTGGAGGTCAGGGGTGAAGTGATGAAGAGGAGTAGGTCATCCGCGTACAAAGCACACTTATGTTCCCTTTGTCCACACGTCACTCCTTTAAAGTCTGGGTTAGATCTAAGAGCTATGGCAAGTGTCTCTATGGCTATTGCAAAAAGGAGGGGGGAGAGTGGGCATCCCTGTCTGGTACCCCTGCCGATATTAAATGAGTCTGAGTATCTGCCCATAAGACGCACCTGGGCCGTGGGGTGCGCGTGAAGCGCCTGTATCAAGTTCAGGAAACAATGACCGAAGCCCCACCTCCCCAAGATATCAGACAGGTATGCCCAATCTATTGAATCAAAGGCCTTGTGGAGGTCTATGGAGAGGAGAAAACCTTTTTGCGGGGTTCCCCCATCCCAGTGCGATCTGAGAAGCGAAATGATGTCAATGGCCCGTCGAACCTGGTCCGGACCCTGTCTCCCAGGGATGAAGCCCACCCGATCCTTATGAATGTAAGTTGCGATAAAGTCAGCCACCCTGTTAGCCAGGATCTTGGTCATAATTTTGATGTCGTTATTGATAAGTGATATAGGGCGGTAATTACTAACTTCACTAGCATCCTTTTCAGGTTTGGGAATCACTGAGATATAGGCGGTGTTCAGGTCCTTCCCCAAGGGGTTTCCTTCCCTGAGAAAATTAAACAACCGGGCCAAATGCGGAGCCAGATGAGGTCCGAATTTTTTGTAATAAGCGGTGGAAAAACCGTCCGGTCCGGGTGAGGAACCAAGCTTAAGGGATTTAATAGTGTCCAGTATTTCCTGCGGGGTGAAAGGACTCTCTAGCAGAGTCCTATGTTCCTCGGACAAGGTGGGCAATGGAAGATCATCTAGGAAGATATTACATAGAGAAGTTCGACGAGAGCTGTCAGTTTTATACAGATCAGCATAGAACCTCAAAAAGGCGTCCATAATCTTAGTAGGGTTCTGCGTCAGGTCCCCCGCGGATGTCCGAATTTTAGGGAATGTAAGGGAACGAGGCTTGGGAGTCAGTTTAACCGCCAATTTGGACCCAATCTTATCCCATTGGGAATAAAACCTAGCTCCAGTCCATCTAAGATGCCGTTCTGCCTCAGTTGTTAGTTTCAGGTTAAGTAGAGCTCGGGCCCTATCTAATTTATCAAGGGAGTCTGCCGTGGGATGTCTCTTATGATTTTTAGCAAGAGATTGAAAGTCCTCAGTAAGCCGGAGCGTTTCCGCCCTGTGTTCCGACTTAAGATTCGAAACCATCTGGATGATTTTACCCCGAATCACCATTTTGTGCGCCGCCCAGACGGTGGCTGCTGAAACCTCGCTTGTCGCGTTAATAAGGAAATATTCCTCAATTGCTTTCTCAAGGATTGTACACTGTATGGGATCACTCAGTAAGGATTCCTGTAAGCGCCAACGCGGGGGTACTCGTACGCCTGAGGTTCGCAGCGTGGTCAGAGTGACCATTGAGTGGTCAGAAAGGGGGGTTTCTATGATCTTGGAACTCCTAAGCAGCGGTATTGTTGAATCTGTAAAGATGTGGTCTATCCTGGCAAACGAGCGGTGTGGGGCAGAGAAATGTGTGTAGTCCTTTGTGTGGGGGTTTACTTCTCTCCAAACATCAATCAACCCGCCGAGTGTAATAGTTTAGCTATTTTAACGCTTTGTTTGGAGGGACGCTTGGGTATCGGTTTCCCGCTGCCAGATTTGTCCAGTGAGAAATCGAAAGCGGTGTTAGAATCTCCACCAATGAAAGTTGTCCCCTTAAAGTGGTCTCTCAATTTGTGCAGTAAGGATGCAAAAAAGGGTCTCTGGCCTTTATTGGGAGTGTAGTACGAAACAAAAGTATAAAGTTCTCCATTAATGTGACCAGAAACTAGGATGTAGCGCCCTTCCGGGTCCACCACCGTCTCCGGTTGAGAGAGGTTAATGTGCTTAGCCAAACATATTGCCACACCCTTTGTCTTATTTTCTGCTGATGCTAAAAAAAATTGAGGGTAACACTGGTGGAGAAAAGAAGGCTTAAACGCGGCTGGGAAGTGGGTTTCCTGTAGCAATAGAATATCTGCATGCATAGATTGATATTGTTGGAAAAGCTTTCTGCGTTTAATTGGGGAGTTCATACCCTGTGTGTTATGAGATATTATTTTAAGGGAGGGGGGAGAGGAGTGTGCGTTAGGCATGGATCAGAGAGAAAAGGACTAGGACAGCATATCGAGGTGCATCTTGATCTATAGAGCGGTACTCACCAGAGAGCCTGAGGGGTGGAAGTGCCGAGTCCTCGTTCCCTGTAATGAGAGCCCTGTGATGACTATGAAATCCATGTAGACTCAGACGAGCAGTATCAAGGGGAAAAAGCTAAACAGGCGTGAAAAATAAGAAGAGAAGAGAGAAGTTGGTTACTAACAGGTAACAGAAACAAATTACATGTGTAATAATTGAAAGAGTAAAACAATCAAAAGCCCGGGGATCCCCAGATCCCCCCCCACCCAGGGTTCGGAATGGACCAGCCATGTCCCAACCCAAACCTGAGATGTCCGGAACACCCCGGTTAAAGGGATGCCGTGTAAGAACCTAGGAGCGCTATAGGCACACCTGGTCTTAAATGAGGTGCACTGAGTCCACCACAGCCCAGCCACCTAAGACCCTATGGGCCAGATTCAGGTAGATGGGAGCATCTTTGCTCCAGAGTAACGCTTCTCATTTACGTTACTCTGCCGAAATTTTAGCAGCAAGTGCTGTCATTCACGAAGCACTTGCTCCTAAAGTTGCGGCAGCGTAACGAAAATGAGCCGGCGGAATTCAAATTGGGCGGGTACGGGGCGTGTAGTATTTAAACTAAGCGCGATCCCGCCGCCAACGTACTGCGCATGCGTCGAGTGTCAAAACTTCCCCGTGTGCATGCTCCAAAATCTGTGAATGAACGTCAATGACGTCACATTCCCATTCATGACCGTTTTACGCAAGCGACGTTTTTTTTTTTTTTTCCCGACGCGATGACGACGCCTATACCTAACATAGGATACTCCAACCCCATGTAGGTATATCTATGCGCCGCGTATCCCGTCCGGAAACGTCGTATCGTCATTGCGTCGCGCCGGAATTCGATCGTGAATTGCCGATTTCCGCTCATTAACATATTTTTTGAGCGTAAATCGGCGGGAACGCCCCCGGCGCCATTTTTAAGTTGAAGTAACGATGCGATGGCGAAACTCAGTTACGCTGCTCGCATCGGAACTTCAACCCGGCGTTTCTTGTTTTCTGGTTACAGAAAACAGAAACGCCGGCTCAAAGTCACAGTTAGGCTGGCGGATCACTCGATCCGCCAGCCTAACTGTTCGTGAATCTGGCCCTATGAAGCTGAGGGCTCGGACTGAAGCCCATGATAAACAAGCTGAACAGAGCGCCCCATCACCAAACATGAGTAATTAACCCGAAAAAAACAGACAACCCCCTCCCACCCCCCGCCCCCGACCAACCCCCCCCCAAAGAGCCAGAGGCCACCGGAGGGGACGGGAAGAGGGCCCAGGCGAAGTGTGATACAGCGCCATCAGATCAACCTGGTGAAGAACAAAAAAAAAAAACCCAGGGAGCAACCCAGACACCCCCCCCCCAGTCACAGGAGGCGGGCCCCCACCCAGCTCCCCATAGGGTTCCCTCAATAGGACATAACAGAATTCAAACAGTAATCTAAACACAAGGCGTAAACATAACGGTTGAAAATCGAACGTTTCCCCTTAGAGAACCATCAGCTCAAGCGGGGGCCAACGTGGAAGGCTGGAAACGTGGAGAAGACACAGGAGGGAGAACAATCCTTCAAAACGGGAGGTTTTCTTTGGAGCGCTTGGAACCTTTTTTCAGCCAGGTGTGCTGCAGCGGACTAGTGTTGCTCACGAATATTCGCATTGCGAATATTCGCTACGAATATTGCATATTCGAGTATTCGCGAATAACACGAATATCGCGGCGAATATTCGCTATTTCGAATATTCAAATGTTTTCAATTTTTTTTTTAGAACAGATCACATCCTAGAGATCCCCATCGACGTCTAAAAGCAATGCTGGTATGATTAGAGACCTTGGGCCGAGTAGCTGCAGCACTCATTTTATATTGCCGAAAAATCGCAATGCGATTATTCGGCAATAGCGATATCGCGCGATTATTTTATATTGTAATATATCACGAATATTCTGAGCCAATCAGAGTGCTCCATTCCGCATTTCTCGAATATTCGCAATTATTGTGTATTGTAATATATCACGAATATTCTGAGCCAATCAGAGTGCTCCTTCCGCATTTGCCGAATATTCGCAATTATTGTGTATTGTAATATATCACGAATATTCTGAGCCAATCAGAGTGCTCCTTCCGCATTTCTCGAATATTCGCAATTATTTTATATTGTAATATATCACGAATATTCTGAGCCAATCAGAGTGCTCCATTCCGCATTTCTCGAATATTCGCAATTATTTTATATTGTAATATATCACGAATATTCTGAGCCAATCAGAGTGCTCCATTCCGCATTTCTCGAATATTCGCAATTATTTTATATTGTAATATATCACGAATATTCTGAGCCAATCAGAGTGCTCCTTCCGCATTTCTCGAATATTCGCAATTATTGTGTATTGTAATATATCACAAATATTCTGAGATAATCAGAGTGCTCCTTCCGCATTTGCCGAATATTCGCAATTATTGTGTATTGTAATATATCACGAATATTCTGAGCCAATCAGAGTGCTCCTTCCGCATTTCTCGAATATTCGCAATTATTTTTTATTGTAAAATATCACGAATATTCTGAGCCAATCAGAGTGCTCCATTCCGCATGTCTCGAAATTTCGCAATCGCAATTCGCATTCGCAATAGCGAAAATTCGCAATAATTTCATTTCCAAAAAATATCACGAATATTCGTATTTAGCGAATATATCTCGAATATTCGACTATATATTCGAGATATATCGCGAAATCGAATATGGCATATTCTGCTCAACACTACAGCGGACTAGCAGGCGAGGGTCTCTTAGCGGAGGCCGGGTTGCTCCTACCAGACTGCATAGGTGGGGGGTCTTGGCACAGAATCCCCAGATGGGTCAGCAGGCGCTCGCCTTCAGACAGAGAGGAGAAGCCATAGCTTTTATTCTTGAAGGAAAAGTTGAGGCGTAGAGGAAACGACCATCTATAAGTGATTTCTCTCTCCAACAAAAGCTGCAACAGCGGTTTAAGCGATCGTCTTTTCTGTACAGTATATGGGGAAAGATCGGCAAAGATCTGAATCTTGTGACCGTGTAGCATTAGATTTTCTGCATACCTGGACTTCCTCATCACTTCCTCCTTAACCAAATAAAATTGAGGTTTCACTATTATGTCTCTGGGGAGGCCGTCTGAGCGGGGGGGTTGTAGGGCTCAGTGAGCTCTATCCAGCTCCAGGCGGTGATCGGCAATGTCAGGAATAAGGCTTTTAATTAACGATTTCATCGCTGCCTGGACCTCCTTCTCCGATTCGGGGAGCCATCTGACCCTTAAATTATAGCGTCTTGATCGATTCTCAAGGTCGTCGATCTTGGCGAAAGCAGTGTCCAATTGATCCTGTACATCCTGCAACCTGGCAGTGTTCTGGTTAATCCGTGCTACAGATTGCTCAGCTTTTCTCTCAATTGTGTCCATTCTCATCCCAATCTGCTGCAGGTCTGCATGGATGGATGAGGTGATCTGTGAAGCATTAAGGGCCAGGCTTTTGGATAACATCTGGGCAAAAGCCTCCATCATAGAAGGAAAGTCAGTGGGGATGGGGGTGGATTCTGCTACCTCACAGACTTCCAGCAGCAGGCCTGTATGAGGATCCAGCATAGGGGTGGAGGGGGTGCCCACATTCATCCTCCCAAGCAGGGATTCTGTGGAGGCTGGAGAAGCTACCTGGGGCAAGGGGGGATAGTCTGTACCTGGTGAAGGTGGTGGGACCAGGTCCTGGTCCGCAATCGATTCCCCCCGCTCGTCCGCCGCGTCCAGGCCTTGCTGCGCCGCCCGCAATTTTGGCGTAGCTGAGGGGACCGGGAGAAGCCGTCATCTTCCGCGTCAGGTCTCTCCTCGTCGGCGCTGCCGCCATCTACCTACTCCCTAGTGTTTCCCCCGCTGGATTAGCCCGGTGATGCCGTCGGAGGGGCGCCCTGTGAGCTCCGGTGGTTATAATGGGACTGTGGTGGAGCGGAGCTCTAGGGACCAGCGGCCATCTTGGAGCTGCCGCGCATGCGCCTCTGATATATATTTTTTCTAACACCCTAGAGAATAAAATGGCGGTCATTGCAATACTTTTTGTCACCCCAGTATTTGCGCAGCGGTCTTACAAGCGCACTTTATTTAGAAAAAATTCACTTTTTTGAATTAAAAAATAAGACAACAATAATTTTGGCCCATTTTTTTTATATATTGTGAAAGATAATGTTACGCCGAGTAAAATGATACCCAACATTTCACATTTAAAAATTGCGCCCGCTCGTGGCATGGCGTCAAACTTTTACCCTTAAAAATCTTGATAGAGGACGTTTAAAGAGATTCTATAGGTTGCATCTTTTGAGCTACATAGACAGCAGAAGGACCCGATCGCCTCCGCCGCTACCGACGGCTCCGGTAAGCGGCAGAGGGCGCGGGAGAGCGGCGGGAGGCCTCTCCCGCTACCGATAATGGTGATCTCGTGGCGGACCTGCTGCGGAGACAGCCATTATCGTTTACAGGACCGCTCACTGAAAAGATGAATATCTCGGTTTTGGCAGCAGCCGCTGCCGTTACCGAGATATCCATCTTTAAAAAAAGGACGTATATATACAGTGAGGGGTCCTTAAGTGGTTAAATCGCATGTGAAATCAGTGGCATTTTCCGGCAATTGCCCGCAATGACACTGTCCTAATCGGTGCAATGCCGCATTTGTGGTTATTTTATTTAGACAGGTTTTTATCTGGAAGTCTGTTAATTTTCACTGAACAATAAAAGAGGATTGATCAGAGCTGGATTAACTCTGTGTGGCAAGACTGGGCACAGATGGTAGGAAATCTTATACTCTACATTGTGGCATAATAAAATAATGTTTTGGGTTTACATCCACTTTAAGTTGCAATGGTCATCCATGAAAGATGCTTACTTTGTTTGAAGGTAGTGTAGCAGCTAATTGTGAATGAACATGGCAAAACAGCCATACTGTATGTACCAGAAGACGGTGTGAAAGATATATGTAGCTGTAGTCATAAAGATGGTACATGTTTCCTCCATAATACTTGCTCTAAACTGTAAACAGTGGTGCCTGGAAACAGAAACAGTTTTACGATGGTGCACATTGAATTTAAAGTACATCTACACAATAACTAGAGGACATGTATTTGCTAAAGCAGTATAATCAAGTGCAAAATCTTTTTCTACATAAATAATAAAAAAAAAAAATATCTCACCACTGCTGATCTCTTACAGGCTCTTTCTGACATTATTTGCATTTACATGCAGTTTAC
Source organism: Rana kukunoris (assembly GCA_029574335.1). Taxonomy (NCBI): domain Eukaryota; kingdom Metazoa; phylum Chordata; class Amphibia; order Anura; family Ranidae; genus Rana; species Rana kukunoris. The sequence goes on from CM056052.1 coordinate 133,872,600, forward strand.
ATTATTAAAGGATCACTAAAGGAATTTTTTTTTAGCTAAATAGCTTCCTTTACCTTACTGCAGTACTGGTTTCATGTCCTTATTGTTCGTTTTTGCTTTGAAGTTGCTGTAATCCTGCTTTGTTCTCCACACTTCCTGCTTGTCTGTTTCCTTATAACCACAGTGCTGGGAGCTTTCTCACTGTGGTCTAAGCTGTCATTACTGTGTGTTTAAAACTTCACAGAACCAATCAGATTCATTTTAAAAACAAAACACTGCCCTGGATTTGTTTGTTTTTGTTCTGTGTGTCGATTTATACTTCACAGAAACATGAAGCCAGTTCAAAGGTTAAACTAACCTGCAGGCACATTATATGATTGATTTTTAACTATTTTTAATCATTTTGAAAAGGAATCAGTTAACTTTTATGTCTCTATACCCTGCAAACAGTCATTTCAGCAAAACATTTTTTTTCCTTTAGTGACCCTTTAATGATTGGGTATACTGCTTTAATTTTGGGCAGCATGCATACATTGTCTAGGAAATCCTTATGAGACATATAGATTGAATCCACCCCTGTAAAAATTCTACTGTTATTCCTGCATTAAATTATATCCAATGAGAAGTTTCTGAATAGCTTCATATTTATGCAAAGTGTGTAAGCAGGAGCTAGAAGACAACAATGGGCAACTTGTTGGGGGCCACGTGTCTTTTTGACTAAGCGTCTATTGTTAAACCCAAACATTTATTTTATTTTTTTAGATAATTTCTGAGAGGACAAAACCACGGATTCATGAGTATCAGTCTGAGGTTTTCATGATAATTGGTGGATGCACTAAAGATGAAAAGTTTGTTACTGAAGTAACTTGCCTAGATCCCCTAAGAAGAAGTCGTCTGGAGGTTGCAAAATTACCAGTGTGTGAACAAGAAAGTGAAAGTGAACCGAAAAAATGGGTAGAATTTGCATGCATTACCTTTAAAAATGAAGTCTACATTTCAGGCATGTATGATGTTTTCGCAAACGTTTTTTTACTTGATTACCTGGCCATCTAACAATATGCAGTACTTATTTCTGCCAACTTGTAGATAGTTGAATAATTATCCATTCAGTTTTTTCTCTCTTTCATTTTCTGCTTTATTTGTCAATACATGTTTATTAAGATTTTCCAAGACAAAAAGAGAATACAGAATTACAAACATTGCATAATAGCAAAGGACAATTACAATACCTCAGATCCTTTCCTTGTATAGTTGAGTACTGTTTACATCAACAGTTAAAACAAATTGGAGAACAGGAGGTTTCCACTGGTAAGCTTCTTACAGGGAAAGAAAGCTAATGTAACCTCTAAGCAGGGCCAGCGCTAACTATAGGCAAGGTAGGCCCCGGCCTAGAGCACACATCGGTGTGGGCACCACCCCCCAGGCAGAAGGACTGCTGTCTGTGGACTGCTGTATGTGGGCTGTCAGTGGCACGGTGCTCTTTCCTGGGACACACTGTTCCCAGCCCCACCACTGACTCTTCAAAACTCTGCCAGAGCCGTTCTGGGGCGTGTTGTTGGCAGGGTTCAGTGGTGGGGCTCACCAGTTGAGTGGGGCTGTGATTGATGGGGCGGAGAGCTGGCAGGGGTGATAGCTGTGCCGAGCTGCTGCTACCTTGTGCTGTCAGTGCCAGATAGAGCAGAGAAGCTGCCGCGATGCAGCCTCCTCCACAGAAAGTGAGTGGGACTTTTCTTGGGGGTTTAGGATGGAGGGGAGGTGATGGGGCAGAAGGGAGAAGTACCTGGGCTCCAAACTGGGGGGCAGAGGGAACCTGATTGGTGTAAGCAATCACCTTACTGTCTGTTGTGACAGTCCCACATGGAAATGTGTGTGTGTTTATTATTATATGTAGAATATGAGCCACACCAGTGTCTGCTTACCAGAGAATCCCCTGAACACAGAAATATACTATGATCATAGATCAATATAGTGGAAGCCTTCCATTTACTACCCTAGCCTGTCTATTTCCTAACCTAGTCTGTCTATATATTACCCTAGCCTGTCTATATACTACTCTAGCCTGTCTATATACTATCCTAGCCTGTCTCTATACTACCCTAGCCTGTCTATACACTAGCCTAGCCTGTCAATATATTACCCTAGCCTGTCCATATACTACCCTAGCCTGTCTATACTCTAGCCTAGACTGTTTATATACTACCCTAGCCTGTCCATATACTACCCTAGCCTGTCCATATACTACCCTAGCCTGTCCATATGCTATCCTAGCCTGCCTATATACTACCCTAGCCTGTCCATATACTACCCTAGCCTGTCCATATACTACCCTGGCCTGTCTATGTATACTACCCTAGCCTGTCCGTATACTACCCTAGCCTGTCTGTATACTACCCCAGCCTGTCTATATACTACCCTAGCCTATTTATGTACTACCCTAGCCTCTCCATATACTATCCTAGCCTGACCATATACTTGTGGACCATGGCTAGCGTGAAAAGTGAGCCGGTGTCGCCACTATTTGTCTTTAGTCTGGGTCCAGAGGCGCAGGTGCAGGACCATGGATAAAAAAAATAAGTGAAGAGGTTTCTCAACCCTTTTCCAGGCATCCACCCCATTTTAAAATGTAAAAAATTAAGCTAATATTTTTACATATTGCAACAGCATCCATACACATAGAACACCCAATATTAGAGGTGATTTATTCTTTCAAAGCTAATACGCTTTTGTACACTAGTACTGACTAGTGTTCCAGCATTTCTTTTTCAGTTTCTCTCCTCCATGCAGCTAACATTGACCTCAGTGCTGTCAGAGAGTGGCGGGGGTCATATAAAGACAAGGATGCTGCATAGGTGCTTAATGTCCTCCTTATCAACCAATAACATCAACAATTGTTTGGATTCTGGCAGCTGGCCTGCACAGTGCCTAGGGTTGTAACATTACAGAATCAAAAACTGTTGCTTTATGTAACAAAAAGCGGTCTTAATCCACCCACTGGCTTTTACACAATTTTTTGTATCATTTTGTGGTGCTGAATAATTTGTATGGAATTTGTTAATGATAACAAGAAAAGCAGTAAAATAGATCCCCCACATCCAGCAACAATAGACCCCCCCCAGCAACAATAAACCCCTACCAATAAATCTCCCAGCAGCCAGCATCAATATACCCTCCAGCAGCCATAAACAATACAACCCTACTTTATTAGTAGATCTTTTCAAGCAACAATTAACCCCCCAAGCAGCAATAGATTGCCCTCAGTGACAAAAGATCCCCCAGCAGCCAGCATCAATAGACCCTTCACCACACCTAAGCACCCCTTGCCATTATATACATTCAGTGCCGGAGGTGCCGGAAATGCATTCCCCCCACATTCCTGTGGAAAAAAACCCTGAGTATCCATACATTGGTTGTTTTTCATTGTATCTATTTATCAGTATATTTGGTTTATACTCACTGCAAAAGGTGTATATCTCTAGTATAGTGGTGTACTGTATGTATTTATGTTCTTCTTATTGTCTTATGTGGTGAGAGTTTCCTATTTGTGTCACTGTCTAAATGCTAATGGGACTGCAGACGGGAAAAAATACCCTTAGGGTCCTTTCACACGGAGCGGACCGTTTTTCGGTCCGCTCCGTGTGTGTCCGTCGGCTCAGCGGGGGATCCCGCTCAGCTGTCGGCGGACAGGGCGGTCCCCACACACTGTGCAGGAACCGCCCTGTCTCTCCTCCGCTCTCCCCTATGGGGAATCGGATGAAAACAGACCATTTGTTTGTCTTCATCCGATCCGTTCCGCCGGACGGAAGAAAAATAGGGTTTTCTTCCGTCTGAAAAACCGGATCCTGACGGACGCGGATCTTTGCGGACGTTAGCGGATGCATCATCCGCTAACGGACGCGACCCCATAGGCGTCCATTAAAAGTCCGTAAACGGACTTGTAAAAACGGACGAACGGAGGCGGACATGTGAAAGGGGCCTTAAAGCTTTAAAACTAAACAAATAAAATAGATAAATAAAAACACAGCAGACATCTGTTGGAAGTTAAAGGCCGCGGCTGTTTAATATTGGTTTAAAAAATTGTGATAAATACTATCAACAAAATACAAGAATAAATAAGCATTAAAATAAGCATTAAACCTAGCCTAACCACCACGGCTCAGGCTGCCAACACAACTACCCAGCTGAAATACTTGAGATCAACTAATAAACTCATTTATATCATCATAATAAAATTAAATATATATTAGACATAAAGCTAGTCCCCCTTTTTTTTTTTTTTTTTTAAACAGGCAAAGGTGACACTACCACATAGAAAACAACCGCGACAGGTAAAATATTAAATATGGGGGGGTGGGAGGGAAAGAACACCACAGCTCCTAAGTCTTCTGAGGCGAATGAGCCTGGGCTAACGGAACCTGCCTTAAATAGCCCAGAATGCGCTACAAACTAGCCGTTCTGACCAGTTTGAACTGACCTTTCCTGGGCTTTCTGTCCAGACCCCAGGAAAGGTCATCCAGAGGCCAAGAAGCCCGCCAAAATGCCCACAGAAAAGGACACCTGGAGGCCAGGAGAACCCATTTGAACTGACCTTTCCAGGGCTTTCTCTCCATGCCCCAGGAAAGGTCACCCAAAGGCCAAGTGCCTAAAACTGTCCCCCGTCGCTCTCCCATGAGGAAAAGGGGGGCTACACTGCCCCCTTTTCCTGTCATTCTTAGCGCGACACTCTATTTACAATATCTCGTTATTTGCTTCTATCAAACAGCCGTGTCAGCTGCTTTAAAATTATTTCCTATTAGCAGCGCAGTGTTACGTACCATACCATTTTCTACTGTTTAAATGCTTTTTAATGTCCACAAACTTGTAGACCTTATTCCAAAATTGCTGTTTTAGGTGGAAAAGAAACACAACATGAAGTTTGGAAATATAACTCTTCTCTCAATAAATGGATACAAATAGAATTTCTGAATGTGGGCAGGTGGAGGCACAAAATGGCAGCACTGTGTGGTAAAGTTTATGCAATTGGTGGCTTTGATGGCAACCAGAGAATGTACAGCGTTGAAGCATATGATCCTTTTCACAACTGCTGGACAGAGGTAAGTGTGGTTTACGTGTTGCTTGTCATCTTCTGCTGTACACATGTTGGCTTGTTGATTTTTTTGTACCGTGGTCATTGAAAACCCTAATTAGTTGCTAGGAGCTATACCTTACTGAAAAAGGCTTCAAGTGTAACTTTCCTTTCACTGTTCAGATTTGCTGAACAAATCATAGGATCATATTAAAGTAGGACACCTCTCTTTTTCTATAGAGAAATATATTTCATGCTATGCTTCTGTGCTAAGCTAGGAGCCATGTCATGAAAAAATTAAATTGGGGTGTCATGCAGGTGTAGCACTACCCCTGAAGGAGCTGCTGGTTTGTTTTGGGTGGCATGTTACCTCATGTTTCTCCGATGTCTAGGGGTATTTGGTGATAGTTGCAGTAATGGAATGTCTTTTTATGTGCTCTTTATTACCCAGCCAAGTAAAAACAATAAAACTTGGTGAAGAGTAGAGGTTTAGTAGAAATGGAAATAGCAGATTCAGGTTCGAGTAACAGGGAAACAGTCCTGCTACCAATGACACTTTGGCCCAGATTCACGTACATCTGCGCATTATTGGACCGGCGTAGCGCACCGCCTTTAGGTTAGACTTGCGCAATTTTGTCGCGTAATCATCCTATTCTCGTAGCTTTTGCGCAGAAAATTGCGCATGCGTAACGTTTTTTCAGAGGCGTAAGGCGGAGTAATACAAATTGGGAAGGACGTGGGCGTGTTACATTGAAATGAGCCGTGATCCCATGCAAATGAAGGGCCGGCCGGCTCGCGCATGCGCGCTTGAAGGAGACCATGGTCAGCTCCGCTGTGCGCATGCTCACAACTCGGGAGCGGCGCAATCAGTGAAATTGGAAATGGACTAGGGCAACGTTGTGAACTACGCAAACAGCATAAATAGACAGACACAAACGCACTTGCATTGCAAAAGTACATCCCTTTGTCCCTTCCCATTTAACCAAGTGCTTTTGTCCTGTTGTTTGTTGCGTTGTGTTTAGTAGTTTAGATTAGTGTTCTGTGTGATCAAGTGTTTGTTAGTAGACCTTTGAAAGTTTTTTTTGATAAGTGTTTGAGAGACTGTTTGTTTGATATATTTCTGTTCGTTTGTTTTCTTGCTGTTTTTTTGCTGTTTGTTTTTGTGACTGTTTCTTGCTGAGTGCTAGTGTGTTTTTTTGGGTGTTAGTTTTCTCTTTGTGTGTGTTCTTGCTTGATTGGTTGTGCTTGTTTTTGTGAGTGATTTTTGTTGACTGGGAGTGAGTTTTTTTGGAAGTATGACAGAGAGAAAGCGAAAGCTCAATTTTACTGTGGGGGAAAAAATAATTCTTGCCCGGGCCATTAGCGAATATGGGCGTTTCCTCCACGGCCCAGACAGTGCCAACACCACCCCGGCCAGGAGGAGGGAGATTTTGGATATGATCACTGAGCAGATCAATTCAGCGGGGGAGGGGGAGACACGGACCCGGTCTGGGATTGACAAAAAAATCAATGACCTCCGGCGTCTGGTCAAACAGAAGCTGGCCAGAATGCATGCCCATGCCAGGGGCACAGGAGGGGGCCCACCATGCCGTATTAGGCTGACAGCGGAGGAGCGTGCGGTGGCCCTGACCTTTCATCGGCATGAAGTTGAGGGCCTGCCGGCTTTGACTCAAGTCCGGAGCCCGTGGTGCCAGGTAAGTATTTTTTTTAATATCAGGTGTGTAGCATGTGTGGGGGAGGGGGTGAAAGGGAATATGTGGCAAGTGTGTGGATCCTCCAACCTGTGAATGTTTTGTGTCATCCACAGATGTGCAGGAGGGTGCAGGGCCATCTGGCCTGACCGCACCATCCCCAGGACAGCAGCCTAATGAGGCCCCCCCAACAAGGCCGGAGTCCGCGGAGGAGGTTCAAGAGGAGGAGGAGAATCATGAGGAGGAGGAGAAACATGAGGAGGAGGAGTCCATGTCAGGCACTGGACGTTTGGTTTTTGAGGACTCTTCCCCTCTGGCTGGCAGCAGGCAGCCCTCCCTAAGGGGGAGCCCCCCCTCCTCCCCCAACATGGCTCCCCTCCCAAGGGCCTCCCCTTCTCCCCGGCCACAAGCATCAGCTGGAGGCAGGATTTCATCCCAGAACACCAGGGGGTTGGCCGATCTCCTGCCCGCCACTCTGAGAAGGGACCAGTTCCTCCAGACCCGCCATCTGGGACAGGTCAGCCAGACATTGGTGCGGATGGAGGAGAGCCTGTCCTCCATCAAGGATACGCTGGGGAACCTGGACTCCCACTCGCGGGCTTTCACAACCTGCCTAAACGACCTGCAGACTACATCAGCAGGCGTTGGGCAGGATGTGAGGGCCCTTACCCAGGCTATCCAGGCCAACACGGCAACACTTGGTGCTGCCCTGGAGGGGTTTTCCCCCTCCCCCTTGAGTCTCCCCTGAGGAGCCGGGGCCGTGGCCAGGGGCGCCCCAGGCGTGGCTCACGTCAAGGGCAATAATTTTTTTTCCCCTTTTTTTTTTTCTGGCAAATTTTTGATTTTGCTGGTAATTTTTTTTGGGTTGTGAATGCTGTTTGAATGTGGGGGTGACATTCCTGCCGGAAAAGGGGTGTCACCCTCAATTTTGGTGGAGAAGGGTTCCCCAGGACCAGGGAGAAGTGATCCCCAGGTCCGTGTGAATGGTGTATGAATGTACAGTGACATAATTGGAGCCTTGGCGTGGCGTTGCTGCTCACAAGTCCTGCATGGTGGACTGGTGCCAATCCAATTTGATGTGGATGTGGGGTGTGTGTGCTAGGGACCACAGTGGTGTGCATGCATGCATTCTCATTGTGCCTTGATTAATGTGTGTGTTTAACGTGCAAAGATGCCCAATGTGGGCTGTCTCCTGGCTGCTCTTCCCTCAGAAGATGGGGTAACCTCGGTTAGGGGGGGATTGTCTGGTTCAGGGGTCAGGTCATCACGTAGGTCAATCTGCAGGCCCTTTCTTTCTGCGAAGTTGTGCAGCATGCAACATGCACCGATGATCTGGCACACAAAGTTTGGGGAATACAAGAGGGTACCCCCAGACTTATCCAGGCATCGGAAACGTGACTTTAGGAGGCCAAAGGTGCGCTCCACCACTGCTCGTGTTTGGGCATGTGCTTGATTGTATCTTTCCTCTCCTGGGGTTTGGGGGTTCCGGATAGGAGTCATGAGATGGGGTCCCAGTGGATATGCAGAGTCACCTGTAAGGGAAAAGACAGGAGGATGTTAGCCATGCATGTGCCCCTTGTGATGTGTGCATCATGGGAGGGGATAGTCATGCCTGACTCCCATGTCACTCACCAACCAGCCAGGTGTCCCCATACACGTTCTGATCGAATTCCATTCGGATGTGGCATTGATTGTATATGTAGCTGTCATGGCTGGACCCTGGGTGTTTGGCACGGACGTGCCATATGAGGCCTTGGGCATCGACTATCACCTGTACGTTGATGGAATGCCAATGCTTCCGATTGCAGTACATGTGCTCTGTCTCATGGGGGGGCTGGAGTGCCACATGTGTGCAATCAATGGCCCCCACGGTGCGTGGGAATCTGGCAATTCTGTAGAAATCTGTCATTGCCTTCAGCCGCAGGTCCTCAGTGGTGGGTTTGATAATTTGGTTGGCCATGCGTCTGAGGATTGCAGGGACAACCTGGTGCACACATCTGCTCATGGAGGATTGTGACATCCCAGCCACCACTCCACTTGTACGCTGAAAAGAGCCACTGGCAAGGAAATGGAGTGTTGCCAGGACCTTGACCAGTGGCTGCACTGCATGTGATCGTTGTGTTGGGCTGGTGATGTCCTCCTGCAAGGTTGTGGTTAATTCCAGGATGGCATGAGGGGTGAATCTGAAGATGCGATACACCTCAGAATCCCTCATGCCAAACAGGTCTATGCGGGTGCGGTATATCCTCTCCCGTGCCATCCTCCGTGCCATCCTCCGTGCCCTCAACCTTCTTTGTTCATCTAAAGTCAGTAGTATAGCTATGTGCGACGATGCCCCTGGCATGTTGGCATACAGATTGTTGTGCAACACGTGTGACTGCTGAGCTCCTCACTAACAGTGTTGCTTTATCTAACAAGTAGACTTTTTTTCTCTTTTTAGACCAGCTTTTATATGCTCTAATTTTAGACAGGACATTTTGCTGTTGCGCACACTGCGTCGCCTGCGCTGCCCCAACGTTCTTTTGTGGATCCCCGTAAGTCCCTCATTAGCATATTTGACTAGCAAATCAATGGTCTGTCTAGCGCACTTTTGCGCGGACGGATGCGCCAGTCTAACGAAATTACGCGGGACCAAAAAAAGTAGATTTTCTACTTCATCTCCTGTTGCGCAGGCGTAATCGCTCTGTGAATCTGGGCCTTTCTTTTTCACCACTCCAGCCTGAGTGGGTGTTGTGTACCTGGACAGGCCTCTCTCACCAGCCTGGCAGCCAGAATGTCACTCGGAACTTAGGGGAAAAAGTCTCTGCCACAGACCCTCCCTTTGGTTGAAACAGCGGACATAATTCTCCTTAGCAGACTTGGCACCTGGATCTCCTTCAGGTAGTTTAGTAGATTACCCACTGATAGGCGACCGATGTCCAGCCTCTCAGTACCTGGTTACCTTGATCCCCGGTGGATGGTCGAAACCCTTTTGGATCACCAGCCTCTCTTGGCACTCCTCAGGCAGACTTTCCACCAAACAGCTTCCTCTATCAGGACTAACGCTTGGGACATCTTTAGATTTAGATTTACTGACCCAGTCGATCACTCGGGCCCAGCCACAGCTCAGATGCTCCAGACCAACGTGGTCCCGGAGCTAGGAAAACTGCGTGGCACGCACACCCCGGCTAAAAGTGCGGTGTGGTATTAACCCCTGCTAGCGGCCAAAAAATGGGTTAATACCGCCGGCAATGCGCCTCTGCAGAGGTGCATTGCCGGCGGTATTACCGCAGTGTCCCATTGTTTTTAATGAGAAGGAGCGGTATAGACCGCTCCAAAGATGCTGCTTGCAGAAGATTTCAGGCGTTATTTATGCGCTATTTTTAGCATTAAAACGCCTGAAATACGCTTCAGTGTGAAAGGGGCCTTATTTATTTACAGTTTCTCACAAAAGTGAGTACACCCCTCACATTTTTGTAAATATTTTAACCACTTCAGACCCACGCTACCGTCAAATGACGGCACCAGCGCGGGTCTAAATATCCAACATGCCGTCTTTTGACTGCCGCCCCTTTGGGCGTTCCCCCAAAAGGCGCTGCGGGAAAGCCCCTTGGACACGGCCAATCACAGATCGCGGCGAACGGCCAGTCAGAGTGGCCGTTTGCGATGCGATCTGTGGGCAAATGAGAGATGATCTCATAGATCATCTCTCATTGCCGTTTTACACAGAGACAGCGTCCTGTCTCTGGAGAGGAGGAGCCCGATCTGTGTTCCTTGTACATAGGGACACAGATCGGTCACCCCCCCTCCCCCCACAGTTAGAACACACCTAGGATACACATTTAACCCCTTCCTCACCCCCTAGTGTTAACCCCTTCAATGCCAGTCACATTTATACTGTAATTAGTGCATATTTATAGCACTGATCGCAGTATAAATGTGAATGGCGCCAAAAATGTGTCAAAAGTGTCCGATGTGTCCGCCATAACGTCGCAGTACCAAAAAAAAATCGCAGATCGCCGCCATTTCTAGTAAAAAAAAAATAATAAAAAATAATAATTCTCTCCCCTATTTTGTAAGTGCTATAACTTTTGTGCAAACCAGTCGCTTATTGCGTTTTTTTTATTTATTTTTTTACCAAAAATATGTAGAAGAATACGTATCGCCCTAAACTGAGAAAAATTTTTTTTTTTTTTTTTTTTAATTGGGATATTTATTATAGCAACAAGTAAAAAATATTGGCCCAGATTCACAGAGCGATTACGCGTGCGCAACTGCTGTTGCGCGTGCGTAAGTCTAAATGTGCGCGTGCGTATAGTTGGACGCGATTCACAAAACAATATACGCCAGAAATCTACGTTTTTTGGTCCGGCGTAATTGAGTTAGACATTCGCTTCCCTTCGCGCAAAACTGCGCTAGACACACCATTGATTTGCTAGTCAAATATGCTAATGAGGGAGTTACGGGGATCCACAAAAAAACGCAGTTGCTGCGCAGGCTACGCGATGTGCGCAACTGCAAAATGTCCTGTCTAAAGTTAGAGCCCATAAAAGCTGATCTAACTTTTGAAAAAAAGTCTAATTGTCAGATAAAGCAACACCGTTACTGAGGAGCAGACCACACACACGTGTTGCACTACAATTTGACTGCCAACATGCTAGGGGCATCGTCGCTCATAGCTGCACTAGTGAATATAGATGACCAAAGAAGGAGGAGGGCACGGAGGATGGCACGGGAGAGGGTATACCGCACCCGCATACACCTGTTTGGCATGAATGATTCAGAGGTCTTTCGCATCTTCAGATTCCCCCCTCATGCCATCCTGGAATTAACCACAACCTTGCAGGAGGACATCACCAGCCCAACACACCGCTCACATGCAGTGCAGCCACTGGTGAAGGTCCTGGCAACACTCCATGTCCTTGCCAGTGGCTCTTTTCAGCGTACAAGTGGAGTGTTGGCTGGGATGTCACAATCCTCCATGAGCAGATGTGTGCACCAGGTTGTCCCTGCAATCCTCACACGCTTGGCCAACCAAATCATCAAACCCACCACTGAGGAGCTTCGAATCAAGCCAATGGCAGATTTCTACCGAATTGCCAGATTCCCACGCACCATCGGGGCCATAGATTGCACACATGTGGCACTCCAGCCCCCCCATGAGACCGAGCACATGTACCGCAATCGGAAGAATTGGCACTCCATCAACGTACAGGTGATAGTTGATGCCCAAGGCCTCATATGGCACGTCCGTGCCAAACACCCAGGGTCCAGCCATGACAGCTACATCTACAATCAAAGCCACATCCGAACAGAATTCGAACAGAACGTGTATGGGAACACCTGGCTGGTTGGTGAGTGACATGGGAGTCAGGCATGACTATCCCCTCCCGTGATGCACAACAGAAGTGGCACATGCATGACTAACATTCTCCTGTCTTTTCCTTTACAGGTGACTCTGCATATGCACTGGGACCCCATCTCATGACTCCTATCCGGAACCCCCAAACCCCAGGAGAGGAACGATACAATGAAGCACACATCAAAACCCGTGCAGTGGTGGAGCGCACCTTTGGCCTCCTGAAGTCACGTTTCCGATGCCTGGATAAGTCTGGGGGTACACTGTTGTATTCCCCAAACTTCGTGTGCCATATCATCGCTGCATGTTGCATGCTACACAATCTCGCAGTGAGGAAGGGCCTGCAGGTTGAGCTACGTGATGATCTGACCCCCCAACCAGAAAATCAACCCCTAACCGAGGATACCCCGTCTTCTGAGGGAAGAGCAGTCAGGAGGCAGCTCATATTGGGCATCTTTGCACGTTAAACACACACATTAATCATGGCACAATGAGAATGCATGCATGCACACCACTATGGTCCCTAGCACACACACCCCACATCCTCATCAAATTGGATTGGCACCAGTCCACCATGCAAGACTGGTGAGCAGTAACGCCACGTCAAGGCTCCAATTATGTCACTGTACATTCATACACCATTCACACGGACCTGGGAATCACTTCTCCCTGGTCCTGGGGAACCCTTCTCCACCAAAATTGAGGGTGACACCCCTTTTCCAGCAGGAATGTCACCCCCACATTCAAACATCATTCACAACCCAAAATATGCCAAAAAAGTCAAACAAACAAAAATGCATAGAAACAAAAAATGCATAGGAAAAAAAAATGCTTCGAAAAAACAAAAAAAAGCAGAGAACAAAAATAAAAAAGCTTTCAAAACAAACAAAAGGGGGACAAAAAAATTAGTGCCCTCTGCCTGAGCCACGCCTGGGGCGCCCCCGGCCACGGCCCCGGACCCTCAGGGGAGACGCATGGGGGAGGGGAAAAGCCGGGGAAGGAGGAGCAGCCCCTGAGATCTGCCCACCTGGCGGCCTGCCCTCCAAGGCCACGGCTATTCTGTCCAGGGCAGCACCAAGTGTTGCCGTGTTGCCCTGGATAGCCTGGGTAAGGGCCCTCACATCCTGCCCAACGCCTGCTGCTGTAGTTTGCAGGTCATTTAGGCAGGTTGTGGAGGCCCGGGAGTGGGAGTCCAGGTTACCCAGGCTATCATTAATGGAGGACAGGCTCTGATCCACCCGCCCCATAGTCTGGCAGAGCTGTCTCAGAAGGCGGGTCTGGGTGGCCAGGTTCCTTCTCAGACAGGCGGGCATGAGATTGGGCGCCCCCCTGGTGCTTGGGGATGACCTCCTGGCTCCAGCTGATGGTTGTGGCCGGGGAGAAGGGGAGGCCCTTGTGAGGGGAGCCATGTTGGGGGAGGAGGGGGGGGGGCTGACCCTTAGGGAGGGCAGGCTTCTTGCAGCCAGAGGGGAAGAGTCCGCAGAAACCAAAGGGCCAGTGCCTTCCATGGACTCCTCCTCCTCATGATTCTGCTCCTCCTCATGATCGTCCTCCGCATGATCCTCCCCCTCCTCTTGTTCCTCCTCTGCGGACTCTGGCCTTGTTGGGGGGGCCTCATTAGGCTGCTGTCCTGGGGTTGGAGCGGTCAGTCCAGATGGCCCTGCACCCTCCTGCACATCTGTGGATGACACAAAACATTCACAGGTTGGAGGATCCACACACTTGCCACATATTCCCTTTCACCCCCTCCCCCACACATGCTACACACCTGAGAGAAATAAAAACCTTACCTGGCACCGCGGGGACCGGACTTGTGTCAAAGCCTGGCAGGCCCTCCACTTCATGCCGGTGAAAGGTCAGGGCCACCACACGCTCCGTCTCTGAAAATCTAACCCGGCATGGTGGGCCCCCTCCTGTGCCCCTGGCATGGGCATTTATTGCGGCCAGTTTTTTTTTCACCTCACGCCGGAGGTCATTTATTTTCTTTTCTATCCCAGAGCGGGTCCGTGTCTCCCCCTCCCCCGATGAATTCACCTGCTCCGTGATCCTATCCAATATCTCCCTCCTCCTGGCCGGGGTGGTGGTGGCACTCTGCGGGCCGTGGAGAAAACGCCCATAGTCGGTAATGGCCCGGGCAAGAATTCTTTTTTCCCCCACAGTAAAATTGAGCTTTCTTTTTCTCTCAGTCATACTTCCAAACAAACTCACTAGCAGTCACCAAAAATCTGTCACAAATACAAGCACAACCAATCAGACAAGAACACACACAAAGAGAAAAAGAACAGCCAAAAATCACACTAGCACTCAGCAAGAAACACACACAAAAAAATCAGATGAAAAAAAAAAGCAAGAAAACAAACGCTCAGAAATCTATCAATCAAACAAACAGTCTCAAACACTTATCAAAATACACTTTCACAAAACTACCAACAAGCACAAGATCACACAGAACACTAATCTCACAACTACAAAACACACTCTAACGAACAACAGAGCAAAAGCACTTGATTCAATGGGAAGGGACACAAAGGGATGTACTTTTGCAATGGAAGGGCGTTTGTGTGTGTCTATTTATGCTGTCTGCGTAGTTCACAACATTGCCCTAGTCCATTTCCAATTTCAATGATTGCGCCGCTCCCGAGTTGTGAGCATGCGCACAACGGAGCTGACATGGTTTCCTTCACGCGCGCATGCGCGAGTCGGCCGGCCCTTCATTTGCATGGGGTCACGGCTCATTTCAATGTAACACGCCCACGTCCCTCCCAATTTGTATTACTCCTCCTTACGCCTACGGAAAAAACCTTACGTTTGCGCAAGCTCTTGCGTAAAAGCTACGTGAATCGCCGGATTACGCGGCTAGATTGCGCAAGTCTAACGGAAAAGTGGTGCGCTACGCCGGAATGATAATGCGCCGATCTACGTGAATCTGCCCCATTGTATTTTTCTTCAAAATTGTTGCTCTTTTTTGTTTATAAAAAATAAAAACCGCACGGGCGATCAAATACCACCAAAAGAAAGCTCTACTTGTGGGGGAAAAAGGACGTCAATTTTGTTTGGGAGCCACGTCGCACGACCGCGCAATTGTCAGTTAAAGCGACGCAGTGCCGGAAGCTGAAATTTCACCTGGGCAGGAAGGGGGTGTATGTGCCCAGTAAGCAAGTGGTTAATATATCTTTTCATGTGACAACACTGAAGAAATTACACTTTGCTACAATGTATGGAAGTGTACAGCTTGTATAACAGTGTAAATTTGTTGTCCCCTCAAAATTACTCAACACACAGCAATTAATATCTAAACCACTGGCAAAAAAAGTAAGTACACCCCTAAGAAGAAAAGTTTAACACTTCCTGAATGCTCCGCTCAATACTCCTCCAGCAGATATTAGGATATTTAAAAAACAGAAGAGACGAACTTCATAGAGCGATAAATCATTGGTGTTTTATTTCAAAAATTCTTCTCAAGCCCAATGCTGTAAGAAACATACAAACACACAGCTACAAGCTATCAGGCTGCCAGCTGGTGCGTGGTGATGTCACAAGATTATGTCCAACCGACGCGTTTGCCTGTAACAAGCTGTTCTGGCTGACTAACCCACAGCCAGAATGGCTCGGATGATGGGGGCAAGCTTACTGAGGAGAAACAGGAAGTTAGAAGGGAAATTGAAGGAAAAGGTAAGTGAACCAACAATACACTAGCTTAAAGGAACCTATTTAGAAAATAAAAAACAAACCTTTACAACCCCTTTAACCGCTTGCCGACCGCCCACCGCCATTTTACGGCGGCAGGTCAGCTCAGCTGTGCAAAATCAGATAATATAATGTGATTTTGCCTTGCGGCCTCTAGGGGCTGCAAACACACAGCTCCCGGTCCTTTCAGAGGGAGAAATGACTGATCGTTTGTTCAAACAATGTATGAACAGCGATCTATCATTTCCCCTAGTCAGTCCCACCCCTCCTTCAGTTAGAACACTAGTGTTAACCCTTTCCCTGCCAGTGACATTTTTACAGTAATCAATGCATTTTTACTACACTGATCGCTATAAAAATGCCAATGGTCCCAAAAATGTGTCTAAAGTGTCCAATGCATCCGCCATACAGATAAAAATCGCAGATCGCCGCTATTACTAGTAAAAAAAAAAAATAATAATAAAAATGGCATAAAACTATCCACAATTTTGTAGACGTTATAACTTTTGCACAAACCAACCGATAAACGCTTATATCGATTTTTTTTGTTAATTTGTAGAAGAATACGTATCGGCCTAAACTGCGGAAAAAAAATTTTTTTTATATATTTTTGGGGGATATTTATTATAGCAAAAAGTAAAAAATATAATTTTTATTTCAAAATTGTCGCTCTATTTTTGTTTATAGCGCAAAAAATAAAAACCACAGAGGTGATCAAATACCACCAAAAGAAAGCTCTATTTGTGGGGAAAAAAAGACGTAAATTTAGTTTGGGAGCCACGTCGCACGACCGGGCAATTGTCAGTTAAAGCGATGCAGTGCCGAATCGCAGAAAGTGGCACGGTCATTGACCAGCAAAATGGTCCGGGGCTGAAGTGGTTAACTAAAACAAGATATGATAATGTTTTTGTTATGTTGCCATGACCTACACAGATACATTATGAAAGGGAGTAAAGCCTACGCAGGCATGTGCACAGCTGATGTTATATGTAGTCACTAAAATAGCTTGATGTACTAACTATCCGATGTTAGTACAGCGATCTCCCTGCTAAACTATTGTATTATGACTGGGGACCCGCCAGAACATACTGGTCTGTCTCATACCTGTATCTTCAAGAGAGCTTTTCTGTTGAAAAACAGACTTACTGGTTGGAACACCAGATTAATATACTGTAGAAGAAAGAAAGCCTACAAAAGTAAACCAATATAGATATTACATTTAATTGGTAAACTGCAATTTTACACTGAACATTTTTAACAAGCTTTCCTTAACCGTGTCAAAAAAGACACAATGACCAAAAAAAAAAAAAAACCAACAGGTCAGATACAGGATGTACAAATAAGTGCTTTGGTAAACTAGAGACATTAGCAGATTGTTCTGAACACGAAGAACAAGTACAATATTATGTAATGATATCAGCACGCATTTTGGTTTTATAGGGCCTTTGATTATCACTGGCGCTGTTTACTGTTCACGTCTGAGTGACTTGGGTATATAACATTACAGTCATCCTAAGGCCTCTACATATCTATTGTTGCTGGGTTACAGCAAACAAACTGTAATTGTCATCTGTGCCTCTCTGATGTAACTGAGCCATTAACATTTAAACCAATCAGTTATACTGAATATACAGATTTTTTTCCCCTTAATATCAGTCTTACAGCCTGTTGACTGCTAAATGTGCTGCACTTATGTATTTATTTTTAAAGAAAGTTGGAAAGACCAATTCCATTGCTTGATTTTAGGTCACCAATTATTTTTGCCAAGCTGATTGCATGCTGTGTAACATCCAATAGAATGTATTTAAGAATAGCTTGCAACAGTGGCACCAAATCTGGTTCTCTGGCTAGGTTAATCGCCACTTCATGCAAATCTGTTTGCTAAGACCAGCCAGACAATGCAAACATTAAAGCGGTAGTTAAGTTTTGAGAAAAAATAAATAAAAAGATTTCCCCCTTCATGGCAATGTTATAATGTGCTAGTATGCTTACTAGCACATTATAAAGGAATTGCTTAAAACGATTCAAGGACAAGAGCATCTTCCCCACAACCCTGGCCGGTGGTTGTGGGGGTCTGCGGGCAGGGGGCTTGTCGGAATCTGGAAGGCCTCCAGATCCTGCTCTTTAACCACTTAAGACCCGGACCAATATGCAGGTAAATGACCAGGCCCCTTTTTGCGATTCGGCACTGCGTCGCTTTAACTGACAATTGCGCGGTCGTGCGACATAGCTCCCAAACAAAATTTGCGTCCTTTTCTTCCCACAAATAGAGCTTTCTTTTGGTGGTATTTGATTGCCTCTGCGATTTTTATTGTTTGCGCTATATACAAAAATAGAGGGACATTTTTGAAAAAAATCAATATTTTTTACTTTTTGTTATAAGAAAAATCAAATAAACAAAATTTTAGTCAAACATTTAGGCCAAAATGTATTTAGCCACATGTCTTTAGTAAAAAAGAATCAAAATAAAAAATAAAATAGCTACCTAGCGGGAACAGCGACACTAATACAGCGATCAGAAAAATGAACGCTTAGTGACGCTGGCAATAGGAGTGAAAGGGTTAACTAGGGCGGTGATCAAGGGGTTAAAACTTTATTAGGGGGGGTATGGGACTACCCTGAACCTAACACTAACTGCCTGTCACACTGACACTAAATACAGTAATCATACATATATGATTACTGTATTCAGTGACACTGTGACAGGGGGGAGGGGGTGATCGCAAGGGGTTAAGTGTGCCTGCGTGTACTGGTGTCAGTGTAGTGTTAGTGCAGACTTACTGTGATGTGATCTCTCCTCAGCACCGGTTGAAAATACCGCCGAGGGGAGAGATCACATCACTTCCTTCTTCCTGTGTTTACACAGGCGGAGGAAGTGACACACGGGGGAGCGCGCGGATTGGCTGGGAGCCATCCGGAGGGGGCGGACAAAAACGAATATCCGCCCCCTCATCCTGGATCGCTCGGCCAGCCACGGGGACCGCCGCATGTACCGGGGCTAGCGCACCTCCACTGCCCCATGTGAAAAGGGCCTTAAACAAGAGATACAAAATAATTGTTACTGTGGGGCTGCAAGGCCAATAACTAATTTACAGGCATGCAGTCAGACAATATTGCACAGACCCAGAGTTATATGATTACCAGCTAAATACAACTTCTCAATTGTAACTATGTTCCCATTTTTTACCTAGTGCAAACTGAGACTAGTGGTGTGCTATGTTAGGAACAGAGGATGGCTGATTTAACCAAGCACATTACTGTTTTAGGTTGGGTCAATGATAATGACAATTCAGATACACTTACACAACTGGGTGTTCAAGTACTAGAAACATTAAGGATTTTAAAATCAGCAATGTAGTATCACCAGGAAACAGCAATGTGCAAGTTAGAAAATCTGTTTAGTAAATTCACCATATCTTGATCTACAGTATAAACATGAACCGCATTGTTGTAACTAATTATGCTCCAGTTTTCTTTGCACTTTTGTGTAATTTTATTATATGTTCTTTTTGAAAAAAGAGAACTGTAACCTACTGTAGAACAGGAGACACGATAATTGGGTGTGAACAATGTGAAATGTTTTATATACAGTGCCTTGCAAAAGTATTCACCCCCCTTGGCATTTTTTAATGTTTTGTTGCCTGGAAATATCATGGATTCTTTGAGGATTTGCATCATTTAATTTACAGAACATGCCCACAACTTTGAAGATGTTTTTTTTTGTTATTGTGAAGCAAAAGATAAATAGGACAAAATAACAGAAAAAGTCAATGTGCATAACTATTCACCCCCTAAAGTCAATACTTTGTAGAGCCACTTTTTGTGGCTATCACAGCTCTAAGTCTCTATGAGCTTGCCACATCTTACCACTGGGATTTTTGCCCATTCCTCCTTGCAAAACTGCTCCAGCTCATTCAAGTTGGATGGTTTGCACTCGTGAACAGCAATTTTTAAGTCTGACCACAGATTTTCTATTGGATTGAGGTCTGGGCTTTGACTAGGCCATTCCAACACATTTACATGTTTCCCCTTAAACCACTCAAGTGTTGCTTTTAGCAGTGTGTTTGGGGTCATTGTCCTGCTGGAAGGTGAATCTCCCTCCTAGCCTCAAATCACACACAGAGTGGTACAGGTTTTGCTCAAGAATATCCCTGTATGTAGCACCATCCATCTTTTCCTCAACTCTGACCAGTTTCCCAGTCCCGACTGCTGAAAAACATCCCCACAGCATGATGCTGCTACCACCATGTTTCACTGTGAGGATAGAGGATGGTATTCTTTGGGTAATGTGTTGGGTTTGTGCCAGACAAAGCGTTTTCTTTGATGACCAAAAAGTAAAATTTTAGTCTCATCAGACAAGAGCACCTTACTCTATACATTTTGGGAGTCTTCGCAAACTCAAAACATGCCATTTTGTTTTTTTGCTGAAAGTAATGGCTTTCTTCTGGCCACTCTGCCATAAAGCTCAAATCTATGGCGCGTACGGCTTATTGTCGTCCTATGTACATATACTCCAGTCTCTACTGTGGAACTCTCAAGCTCCTCCAGGGTTACCTTAGGTCTCTGTGCTGCCTCTCTAATTATGCCCTCCTTGCCCAGTCTGTGAGTTTTGGTGTTCAGCCGTCTTGTGGCAGGTTTGCTGTTGTGCCATGTTCTTTTCATTTGGTTATGATTGATTTGGTGGTGCTCCTAGGGATCATCAAAGATTTGGATATTTTTTTAGAACCTATCTTTGACTTGTACTTCTCAACAACATTGTCCCTTACTTGTTTGGAGAGTTCCTTGGTCTTCATGACAGTGTTTGGTTAGTGGTGCCTCTTGCTTAGGTGTTGCAGCCTCTGGGGCCTTTCAAAAAGGTGGTGTATATGTAATGATAGATCATGTGACACTTAGATTGCACACAGGTGGACATCATTTCACTAATTATGTGACTCCTAAAGGTAATTGGTTGCACCAGAGCTTTTTATGGGCTTCATTACAAAGGGGGTGAATACATACGCACATGCCAATTATTATTTTTTTATTTGTATATGTTTTTCAAATTTTACTTCACCGACTTAGACTATTGTGTTTTTATCCATCACATATAATTCAGATTAAAAAAACATTGAACTAAAGGCTGTAATGTAACAAAATAGGTAAAAAGCCAAGGGGGTGAATACTTTTGCAAGGCATTGTATATAGTATCTATCTATCTATCTATCTATCTATCTATCTATCTATCTATCTATCGATATATATATATATATATATATATATATATATATATATATATATATATATATATATATATATATATATATATATATATATATATATATATATAGTTTTGGTTAATAAAGCACATAAAATACTGCAATAAGGCAGGGCAATTACTAATCACATTTATCACCAAAAAGCACTATTTTTAGTGTTTTTTTCTAGTAAATAACACCATTTCTCACATTCTCAACACAGTAAAAAAAAAAAAAAATTCTGTACTGCTGCTCATAACTGATATTTCACTGCACTGATGTATACACAAAGTCTATTCTTTTTGTGTTTTTACAGACAGCACCTTTAATAATGAGTGTAAGTTCGTTTGCTGCAGCCAGCCATAAGAGCAAGCTTTATGTAATTGGTGGTGGACCCAATGGAAAACTAGCTACAGATAAAACGCAGTGTTATGACCCATCTACCAACAAGTGGTGCTTCAAAGCACCTATGCCCGTAGAGGCAAAATGTATCAATGCTGTAAGCTTCCATGATCACATCTATGTGGTTGGTGAGTATTTTACTGTATATGTGTGTGTGTATGTATGTTTGTATGTATGTGTGGAGAGAGAGAGAGAGAGAGATCCATATACATTTGGACACAGGCACAGTTTTTTTATTATTTTGGCTCTGTATGCCAACAGAATAAAATTAAAATTAAACGGTCCAAATTAATTTGAAGTGCAGACTTTTAGCTTTAATTTAAGGTGTTGAACATAAATATCAAGTACAAATTTTAGGAACTGCAATGCTCTAGTCTATTGGGTTGCGTTTAGGTGATTTACTTGGCCACTGCAGAATATTCCTCTTTTCATTCCAAAGCTCCTAGGTTGCGTTTGTAGTGTTTTTTTGGATCATTGTCCATCTGTGCTGTGAAGCGCCGCGGTACAATCAACTTTGCTGCATTTGGCTGAATCTGGCTGAAAGCATATCTCTCAACACTGCAGAATTCATTAGGCTGCTTCTGTCTTTTGTCACATCATCAATACAATAAACACCATTGACCCAGTGCCACTGGAAGCCATGTATGCCCATGCCATCACACTGCCTCTACCATTTTTTACAGATGACATTGTGTGCTTTGGATCATGAGCTGTTCTTTACCATAGAGAGGATCCTGGTATCATCCACCATTGTTGTCTTCCATGGACGTCCAGGCCTTTTTATGTTGCTGTGCTTACCAGTGCATTCTTCTTTCCTCAGAATGTATCAAACTGTTGATTTGGCCACTCTTAATGTTGCTGTTATGTCTCTGATGGATTTGTTTATTTTTTTAAGCCTGAGGCCCTGTACACACGATCAGACATTTCCGAGGAAACATGTCCGACGGACCGTTTCCATCGGACAAGGCTGAAGTGGTCTGTTGGTCTGATGTGCGTACACACCATTGGACCAAAATCCCCTCGGACCAGAACGCGGTGACGTAGAACACAACGACGTGATAAAAAAACGAAGTTCAATGCTTCCAAGCATGCGTCGACTTGATTCTGAGCTAGGGTTGCCACCTTTTCCTCAAGCCAAACCCAAACACGCCACTACATATGGTGGGTGTGGCCATATTGAGGGAGGGGCCTCACGAGGCATGATTAAATTAAACAAAATAATTATTTTACCTATAAAATATGCTTACTTTGCTGTGCCACAAGTAAGAGTCTCACTGACATGAATAAACCTTAGCACAATCATTTAAAAAAAATAAAACTCTTCCATTACTACAGAGGTAAGTGCAGTGGAGATCAGGGGCATTAGTTCACCTTTTAATTTTCATTAAGTACAGAGGGTATTACAGTATGTGCAGGGAGGGAGTGCAGAATTTACAACAGTATATACAAGAGTGTGGCGCGTATGTTGGTATGTGTAGGAAAGGAGTGCAAAGTGTAAGACATTATGTACAGGAAATGAGTGCAGAGGGTAGGTATTACTTGCAGGAAAGGAGTGAAGAGGGTGTAACAGTGACCAGTATATGCAGTAGAGGAGTGTGGAGGGTATGATGGGAGCACTATGTACAGGAGAGGAGTGTGGAGGGTATGACAATGGGCAGTATGTACAGGAGAGGAGTGTGGAGGGTATGACAGTGGGCAGTATGTACAGGAGAGGAGTGTGGAGGGTATGACAGTGGGCAGTATGTACAGGAGAGGAGTGTGGAGGGTATGACAGTGGGCAGTATGTACAGGAGAGGAGTGTGGAGGGTATGATGGGGGCAGTATGAACAGGAGAGGAGTGTGGAGGGTATGACAGTGGGCACTATGTACAGGAGAGGAGTGTGGAGGGTATGATAGTGGGCACTATGTACAGGAGAGGAGTCTGGAGGGTATGACAGTGGGCAGTATGTACAGGAGAGGAGTGTGGAGGGTATGACAGTGGGCAGTATGTACAGGAGAGGAGTGTGGAGGGTATGACAGTGGGCAGTATGTACAGGAGAGGAGCGTGGAGGGTATGACAGTGGGCAGTATGTACAGGAGAGGAGTGTGGAGGGTATGATGGGGGCAGTATGAACAGGAGAGGAGTGTGGAGGGTATGACAGTGGGCACTATGTACAGGAGAGGAGTGTGGAGGGTATGATAGTGGGCACTATGTACAGGAGAGGAGTGTGGAGGGTATGATAGTGGGCAGTATGTACAGGAGAAGAGTGTGGAGAGTATGATAGTGGGCACTATGTACAGGAGAGGAGTGTGGAGGGTATGACAGTGGGCAGTATGTACAGGAGAGGAGTGTGGAGGGTATGATGGGGGCAGTATGAACAGGAGAGGAGTGTGGAGGGTATGACAGTGGGCACTATGTACAGGAGAGGAGTGTGGAGGGTATGACAGTGGGCACTATGTATAGGAGAGGAGTGTGGAGGGTATGACAGTGGGCACTATGTACAGGAGAGGAGTGTGGAGGGTATGACAGTGGGCACTATGTACAGGAGAGGAGTGTGGAGGGTATGATAGTGGGCAGTATGTACAGGAGAGGAGTGTGGAGGGTATGATAGTGGGCACTATGTACAGGAGAGGAGTGTGGAGGGTATGATAGTGGGCAGTATGTACAGGAGAGGAGTGTGGAGGGTATGACAGTGGGCACTATGTACAGGAGAGGAGTGTGGAGGGTATGATGGGGGCAGTATGAACAGGAGAGGAGTGTGGAGGGTATGACAGTGGGCAGTATGTACAGGAGAGGAGTGTGGAGGGTATGACAGTGGGCACAATGTATAGGAGTGGAAGGATGTTTAGGGACTGCGTAGTGGTTAAGCGGGTCATACTTCTGACAGGCTGTGCAAGCAGGCCCGTATCTCCAGAACCATAAATGATAGCCATCCCATATTTTGACCAGTTGTGGGGTAGGTCTTCAACTGACTACCCCCCAAATGTGGGGTTTCTGTGACCTCTGGTCATCGAGCTACAACCCCCGCTCCATCAGCCCCTCTGTTAATCCGGCCCTGTATGGAGGGGGGGGCAGGACTGTATGTATGGCTGTGGATGGTATATGGAGGGGGGGCAGGACTGTATGTATGGCTGTGGATGGTATATGCAGGGGGGCAGGACTGTATGTATGGCTGTGGATGGTATGGAGGGGGGGCAGAACTGTATATACTGCTGTGGATGGTAATGGTATATGCAGGGGGGGGCAGAACTGTATGTTTAGTGTATGGTGGGGGTAGTGTATGGTCCGCCCATCCACCCACCTCCATGTGTATTCTGTAGCCAGTCAGAGAAGAGCTGAGCACTCTGTGTCCCATGTGTCCTCTTCCACTCTGCAGCACACAATGCAGACGGAGGCGCACCGGAGGGAGGGAGGGGGAGGGGCTAGCACAGTGAGAAGTTGCACACATGTTTACAGCCCGGCCGGGGGGCTAACAGAGAGCACTGCTGCGGGCGGCACACCTTCTACTAACACTCAGGCAAGCTGGTGGAGCCGGGGATGTGCAGCTCTGTTGCGGCCGGGCCAGGATGGACAGCTAAAAAAATAAAAATAAAAAAAAAAAATAATTTTTTTTTTTTTTTTTAAATGTGCCCGGGTTTCAGGAGGCTTCAAAACCGGGCACATGTGTCCAAACCCGGACTGTCCGGGTCAAAACCGGACAGGTGGCAACCCTATTCTGAGCATGCGCGGGATTTTGGTCCGATGATTTCGTGTACTAACCATCGAACATGCTAAAGTACTGTTGTTAGGTGGGGGCAGAATAGGCTTCTCTGAAGAGAAAGGTTTTCAGGGATCGTCTTAAAGCAAACGTAGTAGGGGATAATCAGACAGATTGGGGTAGGGAGTTCCAAAGGATGGGGGAGGCTCTGGAAAAGTCATGGACATGAGCATGGGGGGAGGTGACGTGCGAGCTAGAGAGCAGTAGGTCTTGAGATAAATGAAGAAAGTGAAAATGATTTTATATATATATAACAATATACATTAGTTATGCATATCAGATATTCATTTGAAAAAATTATATAAAGGACATTTTATAAGCTATTACATACATACTGTACATGTACAATTTTACCTGTCATATGGTTTGTGATTCAGATACCACTGTCAGGCAACATCCTAGCCAAGTTGGTGACATCCATTTCAGAATTGCAGCCCGTTTCTACTTTTTCAGTTAGGTATTTACAGTAGGCTAATATTAAAAAAGAGTCAGGTTTTTATATTAGTTACACTTACATTACATTACACTTACTTACATTATAATACATTATAATTTGTCTTGGAATTCTTTGTAACTAAATAAGATTTTTAGGCCCCTTTCACACGATCGGACCGTTTAGGTCCGCCTGTCAGTTTTGACGGTGGACCTGAACGGGCGCTCCATGCAGTCCTATGGAGCGTCGGATGCCATCGGAGAAATGTCTGCTGACATCCGACCCAATCCAATCGGCCATAATTTGACAGATGGCGATACGTCCCCATCCATCCATGGCAGATCGGATTGGGTGAGATCTCATGAAAACGGACATGCTGTCCATTTTCCTCAGTGAGCAGAGAGGGACTTGTAATCCGCCGGCTCAGTGGAGAGATCTCCCGCTGAGCCAGCGGGAGCAGCCGTAGCGACGGAGTCCGTCTGTGTGGAAGAGGCCTTAAGGTTACCTATTGTAAAATGTACTCTGTATGGAGTGTCTGGCTTCCAATAAAGGATGACTAATTCTTAAAATAAGAGTTGGATTCACTAACAATAGGGATACAAATACATTACAGTTATAAATAAGGAAAGGAAAAATGGGGTAACAGGGTCTTCACTGGTTGTGTTGCTAGCTTCCAATCACCTGATAATACTTATTTTCTTTGTAGGTGGAGCAATGAAAGCACTATATTCATACAGCCCTCTGGAAGATACCTGGTGCCTAGTAACAAAGTTTAGCCATGAAAGAGCGAGTTGTGGAATAGCTGCATGTTGTAATAAAATATTTATCACAGGTGGAAGAGATGAGAGGAATGAGGTCATTGCCACTGTTTTATGCTGGAACACTGATATAGAAAAACTGACTGAAGAATGTGTCCTCCCCCGAGGAGTCTCCCATCACAGCAGCGTTACATTAAGAAAATCTTATACCCACATCCGTAGGATTGTCACAGGAGCTGTTTCTGTCTAACTACAGAGGACACCTTATCAAAACTATCTAATATTTAGATGATTTATAATTTATTGTATTCATTATCAGATTAATATGGGAACTTGAAGAGCATTTTTAAAAATTGTTAGCATTGATGATTTATTGTTATCTTGCAGAAAATGTTGTATCCCTTAACAAAACTCAGGGCTTTTACATTACACTAGCAGAAGCAATTTTGAGTGATTTTATTTACTTATAGTGGTGACATTTTCAATATGCCAATGAGTCTTTGACACTGAAATTAAAACATGAATCATTTCTTTGTAGCACAAATATGCATTGGCACATTTTTTTTTCCGTTTTGTTAAGTGCATCCAGAAGTATTGTTTAAAGATTGGATATAATGAATGAAAGTAAGATCCTCTGTTGAGTTTTATTGTGCCTCGTACACACGACCAAGGAACTCGTCGGAAAAGACACATCGTTTTCCTCGACGAGTTCCTTGTTAGGCTTGTCGAGAAACTTGACAAGCTGCGTACACACTGTCAAGACCAAATCTCCACGTTCTCAAACGCGGTGACTTCAACACATACGACGGCAGAGGAAGTTCCATTCCACTGGCACAACCCTTGGGACTGCTTTTGCTAATCTCATGTTACTGCGTGTTAAGTACAAGTTTGGTAAGAGACATTTTCACTTTCAGTCTGTTACAGCGTGACGAATGTGCTATTTCCATTACAAACGCTACTTTTACCGAAGGTGCGCGGGTTTCTAAGCATGCACACCAAAGTGTTTCTTGTCGAAAACCAGCCTGACGAGGAACACGACGAGGAAATTGAGACTCCCGTTGAGGAAAAAGAGAACTTGCTCTCTTTTTTCCTTGTCGAGTTCATCGACAGTTTTCTCGATGAAAAGCATACACACAACCGTTTTCCTCGGCAAAAAAGCTCTCCCACCAAGTTTCTTGATGGATTCTGTCGAGTTTCTCGGTCATGTGTACGCGGCCTTAGACACATTTCCCCTCACTTCATGTCCTGGTTATACCCACCAGGAGGACAAAACGAAGAAGGTTTCTCTGAGCAGAATACCATAAAACAAACAAACAATGGTTCTAACTTTCCTGCACCCAACTAAAACATTTTTTTAATTGCTGTCTGTGCCTCCATTGGAGAGATTTCTGATTGGATGCTGCAAACGATATATCTACCTGTACTCTATTTTAAAGTAAAAAATAGATACCATGTAGTGCCTACTTTTACGTTATTAGCCAGAAAAAACTGTTATGTCCAATGAGGCTGCATTAGTGTTATTAAAAAGGAAGTAAACCCACAAAAAGAAAAAAAGATACACCCTGCAAGACAAAGGCATAATGAGCTAGTATGCATAGCATACTAGCTTATTATGAATTACTTACCTGAGATTGAAGCCCCCCGCAGCGGTCCTTGTTCCTCTCCTCCACCTCCATCATCTCTCCCGGAGTGACTTCCTTGTATCGCAGATGCGGCGCTGTGACTGGATCGGAGCCGCGATGACGTTACAACTCAGCAACAGACAAAATGTCTTATCCTGCTTTGCAGTATTTCTTTTAAGCACTTCATTATCCAAATTATAACTTTAAGCCCGTGTGTTCTGTTTCCTCTAATCAGTTGAGGTCATGTAGGAGAATATGAAATCCCAATGGTTCTGTAAAAACCATGCATAGAAACACCTTCTAAATCTAAACATGCTACAATTTAGTCCTTGCATTTGGTCGCTAGAACAAAGTATGTCACTTGCTAGAGTTTATTGTTTTTGGAAAGTTAAATGTTACTATTAGATCCAGGTCCATTCCTTGCCTACGGCATATGTTTTATTACACATAAAAAGCTTAAAACAAATCATCTCAGTGAACTTAAAGCTAATCCACTGCATCCAATCTGAATGATTTGGTATTGTGTAAAATATTTCATTTTTTTTTTTACATAAAGTTACATAAACAGGAGGATGGACGTCGGGGATGGCATGATCCCATTCACATACGGCATGCTTAGTGTGCCTGCGTCGTTGTCTATGGCACGCAGTGCCGTCTATCTTGAAAATATCTCCTTAACTGTGTAGGTTAAGGCGATATTTCTTTCACCTACAGGTAAGCCTTTTTCTAGGCTTACCTGTAAGTCTAAGTCGTCTCTAAGGGTTTACAACCACTTTAAGGGTACTTTCTTTAGACAGGATGGTAGTTGGGGCTGATTTTTTTGTTGTGCAGAATTCTTTACAAGAGGCTGTAACAATGGAAAGTCAGGCCCTACATAAACACATACAAAAAATATCAGAGAGAAGCACAGGGAAGGCTTTCTGGCTAATAAGGAGACATCTATGTAGAGGTGTTACAAAGATAATCCTATATTTTATTGTATCCTATAGCACGCTATAAATTGTATCAGCATAATAATTGACATATCTATTGCAGACTTCAGTTTTTGTGTGGTAATTTTCCTTGAGATTTTGTAACTGAACCTCAAACTTCAGCGGTTCTGCAAGAATCTTAAAAGCTATCTACACACAAGCCACCTGTCCATTGGCTGCTCTTAGATATGACTTAAACGTATAAAATTAATTTCAGTGCGAAAATAAGTGTAATGTGATGTGCATGTACAGACTGTACTTGTTTGACTCCAAATGGGGACCAATCAAATCCTGTTGTAAATGAGCACAAAACATATCTAAACCCTACAAAAAAAAAACAGAGTTATGGTTGTCATTAATCTCTACATTACTCTTCAGTGCCAAGAAAAAGTGTACTAAATTTGAGCAGCCATTCGTGTAATGTTTGGTGAAGTGAGCAGTGAGGCATTGCATATTTAATTACACAATTGCTGCAACACTACATTTCCCTGTGTACTGCAGTTACATTTTCAGGTATTTAAAATACAAATACATATTGGTATTTTAGATTTGCGCAGTAACTTACCACAGGGTGTTACTATCTAGAAACTTTAATTCTGCATTAATCTAATTGGGGCCATACCTATAATTGTTATCATGATTATCCATGATTATCCATTGTAGTTTGGAGTCACACTTTTTCACACTGCATTGTGTTTTTTCACACTAGTTTTACTTTTTGTTATTGACTTCAAGGAGTTGTAAAGGAAAAAAAAACTGGGCTAAAATTAATGTCTGCAAGGTAGACAGACAGGAGACAGAATAGTGTAATGATTCTGTTAAAAAACGAGTAAATACCCATTAAATTCCTTCATCTATGTCACCTCCGGCGTTCTAGTTTCTGTTCTCTCATTCACTTCCTGGTTTGCTGCGCTCGTTTATGTAAGAACTACATTTCCCAGTATGTATGCATTGCGGCACGCCCAGTAATTCACACCACCTTGAAGTCTCTAACACGTAGAGAGCGTCCTGCCGCACAGATGTAGTTCCCAGGAGGGGGCGAGCACGTCACTGACCACCGCAGTAAAGCCTCCCTTCACAGTGTTGAGTAACAATCAGACAAGCAGGAACTGAACAGAACAGAGAAGAAATGGAGCAACTTCTGAGCAAAAACAAACAATGAGGAAGTGAAAAGAGGAATGTCTGCAGGTAAAGGATGCTTATTATGGGAAAAAAAAATCCTTTACAACCACTTTCATATTGCAGATGATTGCAAAATGAGCAAACAGTGTGACCAAGCAGTGGGAAAAGCAAATAGAACGATATAGTGCATCACTAGAGGGATCACAAGCAGGAGGAAGGAGGTTCAGATTCCCCATATAGAACTTTAGTTAGATCTCATTTAGAATACTGGGGGAGATTTACTAAAACCGGAGCACTCAGAATCTGATGCAGCTGTGCATGGTAGCCAATCAGCTTTTAACTTCAGCTTGTTCATTTAAGCTTTCATAATCAGACCTGGAAACTGATTGGTTTGATTTTGCACTCCAATTTTAGTAAGTCTCCCCCACTGTGTCCAGTTCTGGAAACCTCACTTACAAAAAGATATTGATGAGATAGAATAAGTCCAGTAACGGACAACAAAAATTGTAAAAGTTCTGAGGATATCAGGAGAAACTCTGGGAACTTAAATTGTATGGTCTTGATGAAATAAGGGAAATTGGGAGACATGAACATTATACATTAATGATGTTCAGGGTTGCATTATTTTTCAGTATAAAGCTAAGATCAAAAACACAGGGGCATGACCTGAGCTCAAACTAGCAGTAGGAATGTTCAAAACTAACTTTAGAAAGTATTGTTTTAATGAAACAGTAGTTGATGCTTGGAATAGACTTTCAGCAGATGTAGCGAGTACGTTAACAGTAGGTGGATTCAAGTATCCCAGGGGCAAACATTGATCTATACCGAGACAAAAAATATATTTTTTTAAACTAAATAAATTAATAAAAAATTGTGGCAGGCTCAATGGACTACGTAGTCTTTTTTCTCCCATTTTACTTCTATGTTTCTGTTTCTATTTTTCTTCCTTTAAAATGTACTTTTCAGTGAAAAGTTATACGTCATCTAAGTCTGAGCCCTGTGTGGGGTATTGCTCTGGAAATGCGAGATGCGTGCACTATGTTAGTGTTTTTCAAAGCCAGTTTCTGCAAAAAGCCATGCTTTTGAGGATTTCCTTTTATTTGAATGGCTGTGATATCTCTTATTTAGATTTGAACAACTGTAATATCTGTTATTTATGTTTAATCTATTTATTAAGGTAGAACGTACAGATCAAAAACAGTATCCATTAACAATGCAACCAAGTATACAATGCAACAGGACAACCAAGGAATTACAATAGTACAACACATATCCAATAATTCCAAATATCAAATTACAACTATGAGAAGAGAAGGCTATACAAGGTTATACATATAAGAAACCATAAAGTTGCCCAACAGTATATCAAATACGACAATAATGGAACGATAACCCCCTCTCAAACATATTTCCTAAGCTGTGTGTGCATAATGGGGCAGCAGCCACGTTGACCGATAAGGGAGAAGAAGCATGGATAGATATAGAAGGCAATTGTAAGGGAAAAGAAGAAAAAAAGAAAGGAAAAAAAAAAGGGAAGCAAGCATGGAGGTCCTGGAAGTACCCAAATATTTAAGCCCCTGCTTGATATGAAGGATGTGAACTTAGAGGAGTCCTGAAAATGGGACCATACCATTCATGTGAAATGATATGACTCTCGGTTCTCCTCCCAGGCTATCATGTGTTCCAAACAGTCAATTCTGTCCATTTTGCAAGCCCTTTAAGACAGCGAAGGTGGTTTGGTTTGTCGCCAATGTCTGGCTAGTACAAATGGACTTGAGGCTTAAGGCACAGATACACCACCTCTGTTCTTGGGCAAAGATAGAACATTATGTTTGATCCTAAGTTTCTTGTATTGCCATAAAAAGTTTTGTATGAATGTATTTAAGGAAAAAAAAAAACAGGAGGAGGAGATGCTGGGACAGCTTGGAAGGTATACATTTTTTTTGTTAGAATGTTCATTTTAATGACGCTTATACAACCAAACCAAAAGATGTTAGGCTTGTTGTAGGGTTTTAAACACGAGTGGCCTGTACTCAAATGAGGCTTGTAATTTAGATCTGCAAGCGTAAACAGTAATTTGCATCCCCAGTCATTTAATAACTTTTGATTGCCATTTAAATGCAAAGTTAGAACAAAGCTGAGATAAAATTGGCAGCGGTAGGGATATATTAACCACTTGCTTACTGGGCACATAAACCCCCTTCGTGCCCAGGCGAAATTTCAGCTTGCGGCACTGCGTCGCTTTAACTGACAATTGGCGTCCTTTTTTTTCCCACAAATAGAGCTTTCTTTTGGTGGTATTTGATCGCCCGTGCGGTTTTTATTTTTTGCGTTATAAACAAAAAAAGAGCGACAATTTAAAAATATATATATATTTTTTACTTGTTGCTATAATAAATATCCCAATTTTTTTTTTTTTTAAATATTTTTTTTTCTCAGTTAAGGCCGATACGTATTCTTCTACGTATTTTTGTAAAAAAAAAAAAAAATCACAATAAGTGACTGCTTTGCGCAAAAGTTATAGCACCTACAAAATAGGGGACAGAATTATGTTTTTTTTTTTAATATTTTTTTTTTACTAGTAATGGCGGCGATCTGCGATTTTTATTTTGACTGCGATATTGCGGCGGACACATCGGACACTTTTGACACATTTTTGGCGCCATTCACATTTATACAGCGACCAGTGCTATAAATATGCACTAATTACTGTATAAATGTGACTGGCATTGAAGGGGTTAACACTAGGGGGTGAGGAAGGGGTTAAATGTATTGCCTGGGTGTGTTCTAACTGTGTGGGGGGAGGGGGGTGACTGGGGGAGGTGATCGATGCTGTCTCCCTATGTACAAGAGAAACAGCATCTGTCACCTCTCCCTGACAGGACGTGGAGCTCTGTGTTTACACACAGAGCTCCACGTCCCTGCTCTCTCACCGACGATCGCGTGTACCTGACGGACATCGCGGCCGCCGGGTACACGCATCGAATCCTCGGTGATGCGTCGGGACTGTTTTTCCCCGCCGCGCGCCACCCTGTTTTTCCACCCCGCGCGCGGGGAATTACAAGTAAATCACGTCCAAAGACATGACCCTGGCGCCTCAGGTCCGCGCTGCTGACGTATTCTGTCAATAGCGCGGACCAGAAGTGGTTAAAGGCTATCATAGTTTGCTTTAAAATTGCTAACCAAGCCAAATTCTTTGACAATGGATGGAAGAGAAACATGCTGGTTCATGGCATATAGTAAAAGAGCATCCGCATAAAGTGATAGTATATATTGATATTGGCCCATCGGGATGCTTGTATGTCCAGATTCTATCTCATGGTGAGATGTTCCATATTGAGTATGTATAATAGGGGTGTGAGGGGGCATCCCTGTTGATTTTCATTATGAATCCAAATAGGTTTAGAAAGGAGCCAATTGGAATAGATTCTCGAAAATGGACATTTGTAGATGGCTAGTATTTTGTTTATTAAGTTTGGCCAAAAAACTAAATCCGTTGGAGTAGTGTACAGTGGAGGAATTCCCAATGGACCCTGTCAAATGCTTTTCCCACATCGACTGAGACCATGAAAGCAGGTATACGGCATTCCATTATGGTGATAGTCTTGAGGGTGTTATCTCTGGCCTCTCTTTCAGGGGCAAAACCAACCTCATTAAGGTGTATCAAGTCTGGGATCAATGGTGTAAGGTGGTAGGCGAAGAGCTTGGAATAGAGACAGAGGTTAATATTTGTCAACAAGATCAAGCGGTAACTCCCACACAGAGTGGGGTCTTTACCCGGTTTGGGCAGAATTGTAATATGAGCCTCCAGTGTTTCTGAAAGAGAGATTCAGGGGAGATAGCATTAAAAGTTTTTATGAGGATCCGAATTAGGGAGTCCATATCAGGACTCTGGCTTTTGCTCATTTTAAGAGAGAAGACTGCTACTGCAAGCTCCTCTTCTAGATTCTGTACCCTTTCCAAAGAGGTAGTTAAACAGAGCTGTTTTGGCAATATAATTGGCCATCTTAAAGGTAAAGGTGGCCTGTGCCATGTTGGGGGATATGGGGGTAGATTGTATAATTTTAGAAGGAACAAAATAAGCCATTGATTTCCTTAGGATGATGAGTGACCTGACCATTAGGACATTCTTAAGCCCCGTACACACGACAGGAAACCTCGACGGGCGGAACACATCGTTCCGCCCGTCGAGGTTCTCTGCCGGCCGTCAGAATCTGCGACCCGCCCGTCGGGAATGGCAACCAGCCATTCATCCCGACGGGCCGTCGAGCAAATAGAGAACCTGTTCTCTATTTGCTCGACGGGTTTACCAACGGGCGGGGCGAGCAGAGAGCGTACACACGGCCGAGGTTCTCGCTGGAATGCAGCTGGTTTCTGGCGAGAACCTCGGCCGTGTGTACAGGGCCTGAGTTTTGAGTTGAGGTAGTTTTTATTATGTAGAGCACTGGCCAACAACCTGCCTAGTTTGCTACTTTTAACATAATACAATTTACACAATTTGTTTCTAAAAGACAAGAGTTTTTGTTCTAAAAGTTGCAAAGGTTTGTGTCTGCCAGCATCATATTTAAGGTCTGGTCAAGTTAATGGGATATTTCTAAGGTAGAGATTTCAAGCTTTGATCTGTGCAAGGCTGTCTTTCTTAAAGCCTGTAAACACTATAATGTTTTTTTTTTTATTGTTCAACCCAGCAGGCTAAATGAAAAAAACTAAGAGCACACCGATCAGCACTCACATCCATTGGCTGCTAGTGCTGATCGGATGCTGATCGGCAGATGCTTCTCTGGAATATCTGTTAGGCTGAAGCCAGCCCATTGGCCGGCTCCTGTCAGACAGGCTTCCATACACACAGGTAAAATGTCCGACAATTTATGTTGAACCAGGCGATACCAGCAGATATTCAGCCTGCATGTACAATACATACTGCAGCTGCTGACGTTTAATAATAGGACACTTACCTGTCCTGGAGTCCAGCGATGTCAGCACTGCAGCTGATGTTTCCATCAGCTGTCGGGTGCTGCCGCTGCCATTGTGTCATTACAGCTTTACGGGTCCCTACTCTGCATGCGGGAGCAGGAGCGAGCCGAGTTGCTGACGTAATGCGCCGCGGCTCGGACTTCCAGAAGCGGAGACAGGATATCTGTCAAAAACAGGTATCCGCTCCCCCCCAAAAGGTGCCAAATGTGGCACCGGAGGGGGGGAGACGAATGAGTGGAAGTTCCACTTTTGGGTGGAACTCCGCTTTAAGTCTAACACCCTGTTTAATGAGGGCCCGCCTTAGTATGAATTACACAGATTCCTACTGAATAGGAACAGAGGTACCGTCAATCTGATGGTCTGAGAGGAAGTGATTATGGCAGTTCTGAGTTCTCAGTGGAACAAAGGTCATCCTGAAGTAAAGAGTTGTCCAGTCGTCATGTCCATTCCTGAGTACATATGTCCGGTAGAGAAAGGGACAAGTATACTGCAGCATCGTCAGACCACAGAATATTACCAATATTTCCATGTGTATGGAGTGTCAAAGTTAAGTGGTTCTATCTAATCTATGCGTGAGTATGAGTTATGTGTTGTAGAGAAGAAGGAGTAACCCCTATCATCAGGATGGAAAAGCTGCCACGCATCCACCAGGTTGTGTTGTGAAAAAAGTTTTTTTAGCCTGTTAATTTGTGAGTGTAAAATAGAGCTTCTGCCTGAATGTCAAGGGCAGGGTTAAGGACAGAATTAAAATCTCCTGCTATAAAATCACCCCTTCCACAAATCCCACAAAGTAGTTAAACACGTGCAGCCTACAGATATGTATGTTATCAGCACTAGACATGCACAGATAGTTATGGGTTAATTTATTTTTTCAAAAATGTTATTTAACCAGTTAAGGACCGCCGCATGTACATTTACGTCGGCAGAGTGGCACCAGCAGGCACATCAACGTATATATACGTTGGTGCCTTGAGGGGGTTCGGGGGTCCGATCAGACCCCCCCCCCCCGGTACATACGGCGGTCTGTTTTGTTGGCCGAGCGATCCGGGATGAGGGGGCGGCTATTCGTTTTTGTCCGCCCCCTCCGGATCGCTCTCAGCCAATCCGCGCCCCCCCCCGCCCTGTCACTTCCTCCTCCTGTGTAAACACAGGAAGGAGGAAGTGATGTGATCTCTCCTTCAGCGTTTTTTTCAACCACCGTTGAGGAGAGATCACATCTAACAGTAAGTCTGCACTAACACTACACTGACACACACTACATATAGGCACATTAACCCCCCCCCCCCCCCCCCCCCCGATCGCCCCTCCACCCTGTCACAGTGTCACTGAATGCAGTAATCATACATGTATGATTACTGTATTTTGTGTCAGTGTGACAGGCAGTGTGACAGTCAGTTAGTGTTAGGTTCAGGGTAGCCCCCGTACCCCCCCTAATAAAGTTTTAACCCCTTGATCACCACCCTAGTTAACCCTTTCACTCCCTATTGCCAGTGTCACTAAGCGATCATTTTTCTGATCGCTGTATTAGTGTCGCTGTTCCTGCTAGGTAGCAATTTTTTTTTTTTTTGCGATTTTTTTTTAATAAAGACATATGGCTAAATACATTTTGGCCTAAATGATTGACTAAAATTTAGTTTATTTGATTTTTCTAATAACAAAAAATATTTTTTTTTCAAAAATGTCGCTCTATTTTTGTATATACCGCAAAAAATAAAAATCGCAGAGGCGATCAAATACCACCTAAAGAAAGCTCTATTTGTGGGAGGAAAAGGACGCGAATTTTGTTTGGGAGCCACGTTGCATGACCGCGCAATTGTCAGTTAAAGCGATGCAGTGCCGAATCGCAAAAAGGGGCAAGGTCATTTAGCAGCATTTTGGTCCGGGTCTTAAGTGCTTAATACCAGTGGTGGCCAATGGTAATTTTTTTTGGGGGGTGGCAAACCGTACGGACGCAATACAATACACAATGTGCTCAGAGCCAACCTTATTTTCAAGCCTATTAGAGCCTATGGCTCTAATCACGTGCTTAAAAACCCCAACCACTGTCACTGTAATTCAGGCGGTGTCCTGAAAAGGGCCGGACGCCTGAATTGGGGGTGGTCACCCGGGCACCCCTAATGGACAGGCTGACACTGTTTAGTACACATTGTGCAATTACAATACAGGTGCCAACAATGATACTCCAGACATACATTTTCGATGATGCAACACAGTAATTAAGTAAGACCAGATATTCCAAGTAAATAAAATAGACAAAAATTACAACCTGGAGCATCTGGAACAGGTATAACAATAGATGTATGTTGTTGTACCCCCTAAAACCTAACAATAAAAATAGGGGGCCAGATCCACATACATTGGCGCATATATAGACTGGCGTAGCGCATCTATTTTACGTTAGACCAGCGCAATGTAGAGGCGCAAGTACCGTATCCTCGTAGTATTTACGCACAAATTTGCGCGGCGCAACGTAAATTCTGAGGCGTAAGGCGGTGTAATTCAAATTGGGAAGGACATGGGCGTGTTCCATTGAAATGAGCCGTGACCCCATGCAAATGAAGGGCCGGCCAGATTGCGCATGCGCGCATAACGCAGGCTATGGTCAGCACTAGACATGTGCACAACAAAAAAAATTGTATTTTTTTGTTCCGTTTTGTCTCGTTCCGTAGATTCGTAAAGATTCGTAATTTCGTAAGATTCAAGTTTTCCTATTCGGACCCGTTCGTATTTCGTAAGATGCAAGTTTTCCTATTCGGATCCGTTCGTATTTTCGTAACAGTTTTATTTTCGTTTATACTGAATGATTCGTAATTCTGTCTAATTTATGTTCGTTGATTTGAAATTCGTAATTTTGTTAGATAATAATTTTAGTTTAATGGATTCGTAATTTTGTATTTTCGTAAATACATAGCAACACGCGGCTAATCCATATTAAGATATTCTTTTTCTTAAGCCCCGTACACACAGTCTGACTTTTTGCCAACAAGGTGACTCAGCACAAAAGAGATAAGCTGATTGGCTAAGATATTAAGTAAGATACATCACTTACTAACTACACTGCCCATTCGAAAGAACAACTTACAAGTACACAAATTTACGAACAGACAAAGAAACAGATTTACAAAACACACAAATGAAAATACGAACATACGAATGAAAATACTAACAGACAAAGGATTTAAAATGCGGAATGCAAATCGTTCGTTATAGATGTAATTTTCGTTCTTTTGCTTTTTCGGTGTTTCGTATTTTAGTAAGATTGTCCATTCGTACATTCGTATTTTCGTTTGTTCGTTATTTTGCTTATTCGTAATTCCGTAATTTTCGTATTTTGGGTCTTTCAGCTGTTCAGATGTTCGAATTGATACGAATGTACGAATACTAACAAATTTGTACAAAAATCCATTTGTTACGAACGGGAACGCACATATCTAGTCAGCACCTCTCTGCGCATGCTCAGAACTCAGCACGGTGCAATCAGTGAGATTGGAACTGGGCCCGGTCAACTTAGTGAGCTATGCACAGTGCTTAAATAGACCGAGAGAAACGCCCTTCCATTGCAAAAGTACATCCATTTGTTTCCCTTCCTACAGCAAGGTGCTTTTGTTCTGTTGTTTGTTAGTGTTTGTTGCTTTGTGACGTGTCTTTGAGATTATTGGTGAGTGTTTTGGAGAGTGATTTGGAGAGTGTTGTGTGAACATGAGTGAGAGGAAGAGAAAATTAAATTTTTCCTTGCGGGAGAAGGAAATTATTGTCAGGGCCATTACCCAATATGGGCGATTCCTGCATGGCCCGGAGAGTGTCAACACCACCCCGGCCAGGAAGAGTGAGATTTTGCAGGACATCGCCGACGAGGTAAATGCTTTGGGGGGTAAGACCCGGACACGCCAGGGGATACAAAAGAAGATCAATGATCTCCGGCGTGTGGTCCGTGGGAAGCTGGCCAAGATTGCAGCACATGGCAGGGGCACTGGAGGGGGCCCACCATGCACTGTTAGGCTGACTGAGGAGGAGCGTTTGGTGGCCCAGACCTTCAACAGGCAGCAAGTGGAGGGGCTGCCTGGCTTTGACTCCATTGAGGAGGCCGTGAGGACAGGTAAGTTTTTTTTTTCCTATCTGGTGTGTAGCATGTGTGGGGGGGGGGGGGGAGGGAATATGTGGCAAGTGTGTGGATCCTCCAACCTGTGAATGTTGTGTGTCATCCACAGATGTGCAGGAGGGTGCTGGGCCATCTGGCCTGTCCGCACCATCCCCGGGACAACAGTCTGAAGAAGACCCCCAGACAAGGCCGGAGTCCTCTGAGGAGGTTGAGGAGGAGGTCATGTCAGGGAATGACTTCACGTTAATTTTGGAGGAGTCTTCCCCTATGGCTGGCAGCCAGGCCTCCATCAGGGGTAGCCCCTTCCACTCCTCCCCCAACAGGGCTCCCCCCAAGGGGCTCCCCTTCTCCCTGGCCACAAGCCTCATCTGGAGGCAGGAAGGTGACCCACAAGACCAGGGGGGTGGCCGAGGTTCTGCCTGCAATTCTCAGAAGGGACCAGGCCCTTCAGACCCGCCATCTGGGACAGATCACCCAGAGTTTGGGGCAGATGGAGGAGAGACTGTCCTCCATAAAGGATTCAGTTGGGGACATGGACTGCAACTCCCTGGCACTGATCAATTGCCAAAATTAACTGCAGGCTACCACAGCAGGCGTTGGTCAGGATGTGCGGGCCCTCATCCAGGCTATCCAGGCCAATACGGCAACCCTCAATGATGGCCTGACCAGAATTGCCGTGGCTTTGAAGGGCAGGCCGCCAGGTGGGCAGAGACCAGGGGATGCTCCTCCTTCCCCTGATTACCCCCCCATGAATCTCCCCTGAGGAGCCAGGGTCGTGGCAGCGGCGGTAGTTTTTTTTTGCTTTTCTGTGTTTTGTTTGCTGTGCATTTTATTTTTTAACTGTGCATTTTTTGTTTTTTTGCTGGGCATTTGTTTTTTTGCTGAGCATTTTTTTTTTTTGCTGGGCATTTTTTTTTTTTGCTGGGCATTTTTTTTTTGGATTATGATTTTTTTTATGTTTGTGAATGATTTTTGACATTCCTGCCGGAAAAGGTGTCTCACCCTCATTTGTGGTGGAGAAGGGTTCCCCAGGACCAGGGAGAAGTGATCCCCAGGTCCGTGTGAATGGTGTATGAATGTACAGTGACATAATTGGAGCAGTGGCGTGGCGTTGCTGCTCACAAGTCCTGCATGGTGGGCTTGTGCTAATCCAATGTAATGAGGATGTGGTGTGTGTGATCTAGTTACCACAGTGGCTGCACTGCATATGAGCGTTGTGTTGGGCTGGTGATATCCTCCTGCAGGGTTGTGGTTAATTCCATGATGGCATGAGGGGTAAATCTGAAGATGTGATACACCTCAGAATCACTCCTGCCAAAGATGTCTATGCGTGTGCGGTATATTCTCTCCCGTGCCCTCCTCCGTGCCCTCCTCCTAAAGTCAGTAGTATAGCTATGAGCAAGGATGCCCCTGGCATGTTGGCATACAGATTGTTGTCCTGCAAGTGTGGCTGCTCAGCTCATCCCTAACGGTGTTGTTTTAGCTGACATGTAGACGGATTGTCCAAATTTAAAGCTGCTTTTATAAGGACTAACTGTAGACCGGACGTGTAGCTGATGCGCACAGCGCGTAAGCCTGCGCCGCACAAACGTACTTTTGTGGATCGCCGTATCTTCCTCAATTGCATATTTGCATAGCAAATCAATGGTGTGTCTAGCGCATTTTTGCGCGCACGATGCGCCGATCTATCTATGCGTCGGTCGAAAAATTCTGGATTTCAGGCGTATATTGTTTTGGGGATATGGCGCATTTTTGCACGCACGATGCGCTGGTCTATCCATGCGTAGGTCGAAAAATTCTGGATTTCAAGCGTATATCGTTTTGGGGATATGGCGCATAGATACGCAGGCGCATATTTAGACTTATGCCACGCATCTCGTGAAACGCCGGCGTAAGTGCTTTGTGGATCTGGCCCAGGATTTTTATAACAGCTTCACGGGGAGACCGCTTCTCCAGGAGGTAATCTGTATAATGAATAACATCATATCATGACAAGCAAGGAGCAACGTAAAAATTATTACAAAACAGCATTTAATAAATTGCAAGAAATCAATTGTGCAGATAAGTGCAGGTCTGCTTACCAACAGAGGGCCAAGGACCACAATGGAGCTCGCCGAGCAAGTCCCCCACGGCGAACAAGGGGAAAAAAAAGAGAATTCGTTCTCTGATGGAAAAATAATGATAATGTTTTTTTTAAAAACAGCAGAGTGATTCATATTCCTTTAGGGGGACCACCACGGAACGGGATATGTGGAGGTGAGAAGTAAAGGGCAAAGGGGAAAGAGGTTGGGGAGGTGTAAGGAAGGGGGAATGGAGGTGATGGAGAGGGGAAAGGGGGAGAGGGAAGAAGGGAGAGAGAAAAAGGGGAAAAAGGGGGGGGGAGGAGGGGTACCTAGAGAGAGGGAAAGGGGTACTGAACTAATATATACTTCACGACACTCCACTTGGCGCTACGGTACTGGCCATTGCACTTTAACCACTTGCTGCTCTATCTTGGTCACTTTTTGTTTGTGCGTGTCACTTTGCTTTCTCTCCCCCTCCCTCCTTTTTTCTCCCCCCCCCTTCCCCTCTCCCCCCTATCCATTTCCTTTTCCTTCTTTTCCTCCCTGCCTTCTCTCCCCCTCCTCCTTCCTCCCCCTCCCCCTCCCTTGCCTTTTATTCTTCCTCTTTCCCCCTTCCCTCCCCCCCTTCTTTACCCTTTGCTTTACAACATTTCCTTCCTTCTCTCCTCCCACCTACCCCCTCCCCCTTTTTCCCTTTTTTTCTTTCGTCAACCTTCACCTTTTCCCCCATCCCTTCTTCCCTCTCTCCCCTCTCCATCACATCCATTCCCCCTTCCTTACACAACCCCAACCTCTTTCCCCTTTGTCCTTCACTTCTCACCTCCACATACTGTATATCTCACCTCCACATATCCCGTCCCACTTTTGGAATAAATTCTAAGGGGCAGATTCACAGAGAATTCGATTCTCGTAGAGTATCAGAAATACACTACGCCGCCGTTTTTTACCTGGCTCTACGTGGAATCCAGGTAGATTTTGTCCAGTTAACGACGGCGGCGTAGTGTATTTCTCCCGTCGCAATCCATCTGCGCGAGTAGGGGGCGTGAAGCATTTAAAATAGGCGCGTTCCCGCGGCTATCGAACTGCGCATGCTCCGTTCGCAAATTTCCCGCCGTGCATTGCGCGAAAACACGTCGTCACGTCGTAGTAGCGTCGTTTATGTACATTCCTATTCCCGAACGAGTTACGTTAAAAAAAATATATATTTTCAAATCGACGCGGGAACGACGGCCATACTTTACATGGGTTACGCACTGTTAGACCAGCAAAAAGCTCCTCTAACATTACGTAGCCAAAAAATGACGTAGGCGATTGCGAGGGACACTCGTACCTTCGTGGATCGCCGTAAAAACTCATTTGCATATCCCGACACATGAAAACGACGCAAACTCCTCCCAGCGGCCGCAAAAATATCGCAGTGTAGATCCGAAGGCTTACGAGGACGTAAGCCTCTCGGATCGAAGCCCGAAGCCGCCGTATCATGGTTTGAGGATTCAAACTAGTGATACGGCGCGCAAAATTTAAAATTACTCCTGTCTAACACCAGTTAGACAGGCGTAATTGCTCTGTGAATCTGGGCCTAAATCTTTTGGTAAGTAAAGCAGTAAACCTATGATCTGTGTATTTTGCTGTTTGCCTAGAGTTACACTTCATGAATGTAGGCAGCTCGAATGCAAATAGCATGTTTGCCCTCTCTAGTGATTATTTTACAAAATGTTATATTCAATACAGTAACAAAAATGTAAAAACATGAAAGTCAAAAATTTCTTTAAGATAAACACATCACTAATAAGTCAGAATGCATGCACACTGCACATAAACCATACTTCCCTATTGCGCCATGCCATATTAAACATTTGCCTTAAAATACAAATCTTATAGCTTATTGCCCTGTATATGGCAAAGTATATCTACTTAGTAAATACACGATTTAATGAGCCGCATTGTTATCTAACATGTATGCCTTATTTCCTACAGCCTATAGTTCATATCTATCTGATAGTATTCTATGTTGCTTGACAACGTTGTTTGAACAATTATTCCACTCATGCATTTAGAATGTCTGGTCTCAGCAGATAGGATATTTACTATATATATATATACATTCACATGGAAACGTATGATCAGGACAACTGTGTATAATTACTGGTAATGGTTTAACATAGCATATTTTTTACTTTAAAGTGGTTCTAAAGGCTAGACATATTTTACTAATGCATTCCCTGCATTAGTAATAACGGGCCAATTCTGACACTACTCACACACATGTAAAATTCTATATATTTTTTTGCTAGAAACCGCCAAACACTATATTTATTTTTAAGCAGAGGCCCTAGAGAATAAAATGGTGAGTATTGAATTTTTTTATGTCACACAGTATTTGTGCAGAGGTTTTTCAAACACATTTTTTTGGGGAAAAACAATACCCGTACCTCTTCAGTGAATTTTGATGCACAAAAACACAATATAATACCAAATGTTTGGTATAATATAAAAGATGAAGTGTAAATAAATACCTAACATGTCAAGTTTTAAAATTGTGCACGCTTGTAGAATGGCACCAAACTATGGTACTATATGATATCTCGATCGTTGTTATTGCTGAATGCAGGAGAAAAGACTTGCTTGGCATGTTAACATTTAAAGATCATCTAACTTCACTACATAAACTCGTAACAATGTTACTATTCATTGGACAAACACTCATAGTGGATGGTTTATCATTGTTTTCACTTAAAGGGTCACTAAAGGAAAATCATTTTTTTTTTGCTGAAATGACTGTTTACAGGGTATAACGACATAAAAGTTAACTGATTCCTTTTCAAAATGATTAAAAATAGATAAAAATCAATCATATAATGTGCCTGCAGGTTAGTTTCACTTTTGAACTGGCTTCATGCTTCTGCAAAGTAGAAATAGACACACAGAAC
Source organism: Rana kukunoris (assembly GCA_029574335.1). NCBI lineage: Eukaryota > Metazoa > Chordata > Amphibia > Anura > Ranidae > Rana > Rana kukunoris. Next base: position 133,916,702 of record CM056052.1, read on the forward strand.
AAAAACAAACAAATCCAGGGCAGTGTTTTGTTTTTAAAATGAATCTAATTGGTTCTGGGAAGTTTTAGACACACAGTAATGACAGCTTAAACCATCGTGAGAAAGCTCTCAGCACTGTGGTTATAAGGAAACAGACAAGATGGAAGTGTGGAGAACAGAGCAGGATTACAGAAACTTCAAAGCAAAAAACGAACAATAAGAACATAAAACCAGTACTGCAGTAAGGTAAAGGAAGCTATTTAGCTAAAAAAAAAAAAATCCTTTAGTGATCATTTAAGGGCTCACACATTTTCCCAATATGATCTTGTGTGAAGATGGGTGAATCTTAAGTGATAATCATAGTATCAATTACATTGAGGACTTTCAAATGGAAAGTTGTATAGAATTCATCAGCTTCACAAATACTGTTTGCCTGCATTGTTTGCATTTCTTGCTTGGCTTTTCAAGCATTTTTTTTTGTTCTGTGAGATGTTTAAATGTTGCTTATTGTCAATGGGGATTTGTAGACACAAAGGCCCAGATTCACAGAGCGATTACGCGTGCGCAACTGCTGTTGCGCGTGCGTAAGTCTAAATGTGCGCGTGCGTATAGTTGGACGCGATTCACAAAACAATATACGCCAGAAATCTACGTTTTTTGGTCCGGCGTAATTGAGTTAGACATTCGCTTCCCTTCGCGCAAAACTGCGCTAGACACACCATTGATTTGCTAGTCAAATATGCTAATGAGGGAGTTACGGGGATCCACAAAAAAACGCAGTTGCTGCGCAGGCTACGCGATGTGCGCAACTGCAAAATGTCCTGTCTAAAGTTAGAGCACATAAAAGCTGATCTAACTTTTGAAAAAAAGTCTAATTGTCAGATAAAGCAACACCGTTACTGAGGAGCAGACCACACACACGTGTTGCACTACAATTTGACTGCCAACATGCTAGGGGCATCGTCGCTCATAGCTGCACTAGTGAATATAGATGACCAAAGAAGGAGGAGGGCACGGAGGATGGCACGGGAGAGGGTATACCGCACCCGCATACACCTGTTTGGCATGAATGATTCAGAGGTCTTTCGCATCTTCAGATTCCCCCCTCATGCCATCCTGGAATTAACCACAACCTTGCAGGAGGACATCACCAGCCCAACACACCGCTCACATGCAGTGCAGCCACTGGTGAAGGTCCTGGCAACACTCCATGTCCTTGCCAGTGGCTCTTTTCAGCGTACAAGTGGAGTGGTGGCTGGGATGTCACAATCCTCCATGAGCAGATGTGTGCACCAGGTTGTCCCTGCAATCCTCACACACTTGGCCAACCAAATCATCAAACCCACCACTGAGGAGCTTCGAATCAAGGCAATGGCAGATTTCTACCGAATTGCCAGATTCCCACGCACCATCGGGGCCATAGATTGCACACATGTGGCACTCCAGCCCCCCCATGAGACCGAGCACATGTACCGCAATCGGAAGAATTGGCACTCCATCAACGTACAGGTGATAGTTGATGCCCAAGGCCTCATATGGCACGTCCGTGCCAAACACCCAGGGTCCAGCCATGACAGCTACATCTACAATCAAAGCCACATCCGAACAGAATTCGAACAGAACGTGTATGGGAACACCTGGCTGGTTGGTGAGTGACATGGGAGTCAGGCATGACTATCCCCTCCCGTGATGCACAACAGAAGTGGCACATGCATGACTAACATTCTCCTGTCTTTTCCTTTACAGGTGACTCTGCATATGCACTGGGACCCCATCTCATGACTCCTATCCGGAACCCCCAAACCCCAGGAGAGGAACGATACAATGAAGCACACATCAAAACCCGTGCAGTGGTGGAGCGCACCTTTGGCCTCCTGAAGTCACGTTTCCGATGCCTGGATAAGTCTGGGGGTACACTGTTGTATTCCCCAAACTTCGTGTGCCATATCATCGCTGCATGTTGCATGCTACACAATCTCGCAGTGAGGAAGGGCCTGCAGGTTGAGCTACGTGATGATCTGACCCCCCAACCAGAAAATCAACCCCTAACCGAGGATACCCCGTCTTCTGAGGGAAGAGCAGTCAGGAGGCAGCTCATATTGGGCATCTTTGCACGTTAAACACACACATTAATCATGGCACAATGAGAATGCATGCATGCACACCACTATGGTCCCTAGCACACACACCCCACATCCTCATCAAATTGGATTGGCACCAGTCCACCATGCAAGACTGGTGAGCAGTAACGCCACGTCAAGGCTCCAATTATGTCACTGTACATTCATACACCATTCACACGGACCTGGGAATCACTTCTCCCTGGTCCTGGGGAACCCTTCTCCACCAAAATTGAGGGTGACACCCCTTTTCCAGCAGGAATGTCACCCCCACATTCAAACATCATTCACAACCCAAAATATGCCAAAAAAGTCAAACAAACAAAAATGCATAGAAACAAAAAATGCATAGTAAAAAAAAATTGCTTAGAAAAAACAAAAAAAAGCAGAGAACAAAAATAAAAAAGCTTTCAAAACAAACAAAAGGGGGAAAAAAAAATTATTGCCCTCTGCCTGAGCCACGCCTGGGGCGCCCCCGGCCACGGCCCCGGACCCTCAGGGGAGACGCATGGGGGAGGGGAAAAGCCGGGGAAGGAGGAGCAGCCCCTGAGATCTGCCCACCTGGCGGCCTGCCCTCCAAGGCCACGGCTATTCTGTCCAGGGCAGCACCAAGTGTTGCCGTGTTGCCCTGGATAGCCTGGGTAAGGGCCCTCACATCCTGCCCAACGCCTGCTGCTGTAGTTTGCAGGTCATTTAGGCAGGTTGTGGAGGCCCGGGAGTGGGAGTCCAGGTTACCCAGGCTATCATTAATGGAGGACAGGCTCTGATCCACCCGCCCCATAGTCTGGCAGAGCTGTCTCAGAAGGCGGGTCTGGGTGGCCAGGTTCCTTCTCAGACAGGCGGGCATGAGATTGGGCGCCCCCCTGGTGCTTTGGGATGACCTCCTGGCTCCAGCTGATGGTTGTGGCCGGGGAGAAGGGGAGGCCCTTGTGAGGGGAGCCATGTTGGGGGAGGAGGGGGGGGGGCTGACCCTTAGGGAGGGCAGGCTTCTTGCAGCCAGAGGGGAAGAGTCCGCAGAAACCAAAGGGCCAGTGCCTTCCATGGACTCCTCCTCCTCATGATTCTGCTCCTCCTCATGATCGTCCTCCGCATGATCCTCCCCCTCCTCTTGTTCCTCCTCTGCGGACTCTGGCCTTGTTGGGGGGGCCTCATTAGGCTGCTGTCCTGGGGTTGGAGCGGTCAGTCCAGATGGCCCTGCACCCTCCTGCACAGCTGTGGATGACACAAAACATTCACAGGTTGGAGGATCCACACACTTGCCACATATTCCCTTTCACCCCCTCCCCCACACATGCTACACACCTGAGAGAAATAAAAACCTTACCTGGCACCGCGGGGACCGGACTTGTGTCAAAGCCTGGCAGGCCCTCCACTTCATGCCGGTGAAAGGTCAGGGCCACCACACGCTCCGTCTCTGAAAATCTAACCCGGCATGGTGGGCCCCCTCCTGTGCCCCTGGCATGGGCATTTATTGCGGCCAGTTTTTTTTTCACCTCACGCCGGAGGTCATTTATTTTCTTTTCTATCCCAGAGCGGGTCCGTGTCTCCCCCTCCCCCGATGAATTGACCTGCTCTGTGATCATATCCAAGATCTCCCTCCTCCTGGCCGGGGTGGTGGTGGCACTCTGCGGGCCGTGGAGAAAACGCCCATAGTCGGTAATGGCCCGGGCAAGAATTCTTTTTTCCCCCACAGTAAAATTGAGCTTTCTTTTTCTCTCAGTCATACTTCCAAACAAACTCACTAGCAGTCACCAAAAATCTGTCACAAATACAAGCACAACCAATCAGACAAGAACACACACAAAGAGAAAAAGAACAGCCAAAAATCACACTAGCACTCAGCAAGAAACACACACAAAAAAATCAGATGAAAAAATAAAGCAAGAAAACAAACGCTCAGAAATATATCAATCAAACAAACAGTCTCAAACACTTATCAAAATACACTTTCACAAAACTACCAACAAGCACAAGATCACACAGAACACTAATCTGACAACTACAAAACACACTCTAACGAACAACAGAGCAAAAGCACTTGATTCAATGGGAAGGGACACAAAGGGATGTACTTTTGCAATGGAAGGGCGTTTGTGTGTGTCTATTTATGCTGTCTGCGTAGTTCACAACGTTGCCCTAGTCCATTTCCAATTTCAATGATTGCGCCGCTCCCGAGTTGTGAGCATGCGCACAACGGAGCTGACATGGTTTCCTTCACGCGCGCATGCGCGAGTCGGCCGGCCCTTCATTTGCATGGGGTCACGGCTCATTTCAATGTAACACGCCCACGTCCCTCCCAATTTGTATTACTCCTCCTTACGCCTCCGGAAAAAACCTTACGTTTGCGCAAGCTCTTGCGTAAAAGCTACGTGAATCGCCGGATTACGCGGCTAGATTGCGCAAGTCTAACGGAAAAGTGGTGCGCTACGCCGGAATGATAATGCGCCGATCTACGTGAATCTGCCCCATAGGCATTAATGATCTATCAACTGGTACTGCAAGCATAAGTGAATATAAAGTAAATGCCTTAAAGTGGTTGTAAAGGCAGAAGGTTTTTCATCTAAATGCATTCTATACATAAAAATAAAAAACCTTCTGTGTGCAGCAGCCCTCCTTAGCCTCCCTAATGCTTACCTGAGCCCCATCTCTGTCCAGCAATGTGCATGAGTAAGGCCGTCCGGGATTAGTGTCCATCAGTGCAGCCTTATCAGTGCCCATCAGTGCAGCCTCATCAATGCTCATCAGTGCAGCCTGACCAGTGCCCATCAATACAGCCTATCGGTTCAGCCTATCAGTGTCCATCAGTGCAACCTCATGAGCACACATCTGTGAAGAAGGAAAATCACTTATTTTAAAATCTGTGCAGGAAAAGTTTGTTTATTTTGAGTTGACAGTCTGTACACAGAGAGTTAATTTTTATACCATGCTATACAATGTTATATTGTGCTAGATTACTGTGTTGGGCTACATAATCTTGTGTTCCCCCTTTCCTGTATGTTCACTGTTAGTAACAGTTTTGAGGACTACCTTGTTTGTGTTATTAAAGTGGATGTAAACCCCAAAAACATTTTTTTTTTAAATGTCACAATGTAGAGTATAAGATTTCCTATCATCTGTGCCCAGTCTTGCCACACAGAGTTAATCCAGATCTGAGAAATCCTCTTTTATGTTCAGTGAAAATGAACAGCCTTCCAGATAAAACCCTGCCTAAATCAAAAGTCCGTTTTTTCTCTTCTTGCTTTGAGTGAGAGGTTATTTACAAATATAGCTAGGACATGTTTATCATATGTTATGTTTTGTTTATCATAACATGAGGTGATATAACATCATAACACATCCTAGTAATATACAATGAACTTTGAATCACCTCTTGTTATGATAAACATGTCCAAGCTATATTTGTAAATAACCTGTTACTGAAAGCAAAAACAGAGAAACGGACTTAACCTAATTTGGCAGGTTTTTATCTGAAGTCCGGTTAATTTGCACTGAACTTTAAAAGAGGATTACTCAGCGCTGGATTAACTCTGTGTGGCAAGACTGGGCACAGATGATAGGAAATCTTATACTCTACATTGTGACATTAAAACAAAACATTTTTTTTTTGGGGTTTACAACCACTTTAACCACTTGCCGACCGTGCTATAGCAAAAATACTGCTACAGCGCGGTCGAGCTACTGTGACACGACGTCCCTGGGACGTCGTCGTGCACTTTCGCGATTGCGCGTCCCCTGGGACGCGCTTGCAGAAGTGTCCGTGCTCGCCGGGTCTAGGTAAATTGCCACTGATAGCGGCCGTTTACCACGTGATCGCGCCAGTTCCTCCCTCTCCTGCGTCTCCTCTCTGTACCGTTCGGTACAGTGTGTGAGGAGAGGGGGGGGGAGCGGGGTGTCAGCAGCTGAGCTGTGGCTGGATCTGTGACAAATGCAGTCACAGATCCAGCCATCCCTCAATCCATCCCAGCTCTGCAGTACCGCAGTACCCTGCAATCCCCAGTACCCAGCAATCCCCCAGTACCCAACAATACCCCAGTACCCCAATACTCAACAATACCCCAATACTCAACAATACCCCAATACTCAGCAATACCCCAGTACTCAACAATACCCCAGTACTCAACAATACCCCAATACTCGGCAATACCCCAATACTCGGCAATACCCCAATACTCAACAATACCCCAGTACTCAACAATACCCCAGTACTCAACAATACCCCAGTACTCGGCAATACCCCAATACTCTGCAATACCCCAGTACTCGGCAATACCCCAGTACTCGGCAATACCCCAATACTCGTCAATACCCCAATACTTAACAATACCCCAATACTCAACAATACCCCAATACTCGGCAATACCCCAATACTCAACAATACCCCAATACTCGGCAATACCCCAGTACTCGGCAATACCCCAGTACTCGGCAATACCCCAATACTCGGCAATACCCCAGTACTCGGAAATACCCCAATACTCGGCAATACCCCAATACTCGGCAATACCCCAATACTCTGAAATACCCCAATACCCTGCATGATACTTTGCAATACCCCAATACTCTGCAATACCGCCTATGGGGATTTTTAAGTAGCGAAGTTTGGCGCCATTCCACGAGTGTGCGCAATTTTGACGTGTGACATGTTGGGTATCTATTTACTCGGCGTAACTTCATATTTCACATTATGAAAAAAAATTGGGCTAACTTTACTGTTTTGTTTTAAGCACAAAATAATTTGTGGTATGCGTATGCTGTGTGTGAGAAATAACCTGCTAATATGACAGAAACAATTTTTTTTTTTTTTTTTTTACAGAATTTTCAGTCGTTTTTCTTTTATAGCGCAAAAGATAAAAAACCCAGAGGTGATCAAATACCACCAAAAGAAAGCTCTATTTGTGTGAAAAAAAGGACAAAAATTTCAAATGGGTACAATGTTGTATGACTGAGTAATTGTCATTCAAATTGTGAGAGCACCGAAAGCTGAAAATTGGTCTGGTTAGGAAGGGGGTTTAAGTGCCCAGTGGTCAAGTGGTTAAGCAACAGCAGTAGTTTCTGTTAGGCTGTTGCCACCACCCCTGTTTTATTCTGTGTTTATTCCTAGTTTTTTACTAGATTAAAAGATTAATTTTATTTTGCTCAGGATTTTTTTCAGTTAGCAGTGTGCACTTGTCTTTGACGTGGCTGTCTTTTCTGTGTTGCACATTCACTGAATATTTGTGCAATAACGTTGTGTGCACCAAACTATCACATATTTGTTACCCTTTGGCCATAACTGCCATTCCAAAAAAAGGATAGGTAAGGCTAAAGGGAGAGGTAGAATTTCTGTATATGAATGCAGTACGGACAAAGCAGTGGTTGAGCTGCACTATCAAGAAGGAGGGCACATCTGCCTTTTTACTATCTCAGAGCAGTAATGCTTTACAGCAATAGAGCATGCCAGAACATGCCACAGCAGAAGGTTTTGTTACAGAAGGGCAAATCACCCTGTCCTGCATCAGTGTCAACAGGTTATGTTTCAATTAAAATACTCTAGTCTTGAATAACAAAATCTCTGCTGCTGACGCTACAGACTAAAGTTTTGATTGTCATCTACCCCTCCCCTACCCAGCAAAAAAATATCCTTGCTGTCACCAGTACCTACTCGTGTTACCTTTCCTGACCCATTCTTTTGCTCTGCCATTGTATAGGTCTCACACAATGGGGGGAGGGATTTACTATAACTGGTGGACTCAGAATCTGGTGCAGCTGTGCAGGGTGGCGAATCAGCTTCTAATGTCAGCCTGTTCAATTAAACTTTGATAATAAAACCTGGAAGCTGATTGGTTTCTAAGCTTTGACAATAAAAGCTGAAACTGATTGGTTTCTATACAGAGCTGCACTCTCCAATTTTAGTAATTAACCCCCAATGTTTCTGTAGCAGCACCTCAACTGCCTACTTTATAATGTTTAGGGTGACTTCTGTATTACACCTTGGTAAGTTTGTGGCCTATTCTGGTTCCCCTGACACTGTACAAAATGCTGCACAATGTTTCTGCAGCTGGACCTCAGCATCCAAATTTCTAATGTTTGCTACAGAGTAAATCCCGTCCCTCAAAGTTTGCAGCCTCTTTTGGTTCCCCGGCATTTAAAAATATTATTGGATGTTGTCTCTCAGATACACTCTAATGTTGACTTCAAGATAAAACTATTCTCACAGTGGATAGGAGGGGTCTTGGAAATGTGGGCTAATGGTTTTGAAGCATTTTTGTGCTCTCTGTTTTGACATTTTGTTTTTATAATTGCTTCTTTTCTTTATTATAATATACCACAATACATACAACATTTCAACACAGACAATAAACACACAAAAAAACACCATACATACATAAAAATACTTAAAAAATACTTATAAATTCCCCCCTCCTCAAGAGAACCCTCCGTTTATTCTCTTACTTCTCCTTCCCTCTCTTCCCCTCCCACTCCCCCCCAACTCCACCATCCACCTACAAGAGGTCGAGGGAGATAAAGGGAGAGGAGAAAAAAAAGGGGGGAGACAGCCTCCCTATTTCTTAACTCTACATAGTTCTTTATTTTGTGCCTGTGACATCTCTTTAAGGCCCCATTTCCTATTCGTATGTCCCCTTCCCACCAAATTCATTAATTGGAGGAAAGGGAAAAAAAAAACCCTATTTCTTGACCCTTTAAATCCCACCACCTTATGACCCCAATACCATACAAAAAGGAGGGACTTAACACCTTGTAAACCAGAAAATAACTTAATGGTTCTTTATTTGTGCATGTGACATCTCTTTAAAACCCCGCTTCCCATTCTTATGACCCCACCAAAAATCGGTCTGTTTTGACATTTTAAACTGTTAAACTGTTAGGTGCCAAATTGTATGAAGTTAAGGACTTTTATTTTATTTTTGTATTTGTTTTTTTTAAGAATAAACTATTCTTGGTCGCGAGGGGCATGGTGTTGTGCCATGGCACTCTCTTTTGTTTGTGTCTGTATGTCTTGTTGAAAAATCTCAATAAAAATAATAATAAAAAAAAAAAAAAGAATAAACTATTCTAGAGCTTTTACCATAGAGCTACTTCCACCTATCAATTCAAGCTTATTACCACTTGATTTAGCACCAGGTGTCACAGTCAAAACTATCTAAAATAAGCTTATTTAAAGTTAGAATTTATAATATTGGAGTGATGCTGCTGTATTTGAGGCAAGTTAACTGTAAGGCCGCGTACACACGAGGAGATTTAACCTGATGAAAACAGTCCGACAGACCGATTTCATCAGATATGTCTCCTGGAGATTTTTGTCGGATGTGTGTACACACGATCAAACCAAAATCCCCGCGGACGGACAGCGCGGTGACGTGGCGGTGACGTTGACGCCGCCACGTCACCGAACCAGGAAGTAAAATACTTCCACGCATGCGTCGAATCCATTCGGAGCATGCGGGGGATTTATGTCCGCTGGTTAGGCCTACTAACCAGCAGACATGTCGGACAGACGGGTTTCCAGCAGACAAGTTTTAAAGCATGTTTAAAACTTGTCTGCTGGAAAAACCTGTCTGCTAGCCCGTACACACGGTCAGATATGTCCGCTGAAACTGGTCTGCGGACCAGTTTCAGCAGACAAGTTTGATCGTGTGTACATGGCCTTAAAGTAAAAAAAAATATTACAAAAAATCTATTTGTGATGCCAAACATGGCAACACCATTTTCAAGATTCTTGTAACGGAAATATCTAAGTCTTTTGAGGTCTAAGTCAGGCTAAACAGGCAAAAAAATGTGCCATATTAAAAAACATTTTACAGACATGTCCAACCTTCTTTCTTTTGTATCTCTCTTACATAATTGACCATTGCAAAACTACATATTATAAACCATCATTTAATCACTAGCATTTTCTTTGATTCATTTATTATAATTCACAATTTGTTGTGTATCTTCACTTTGAGTTATGTGATAGCATTTTTTTTTAAAACTGAAAAGATAATATTTTCTTGCAATGCACATAAGGAAACAATAAACTAGAAAGTTTTAACAAAAATGTATACAAGAGATTTTTTTTTAAAATAAGGTAAAAAAAAATACAATACAATTTGTGGAGATATGGGTTTGAATCCTTAAAATGTCTAAATATTAATATGAAATTCAAATAAGTTAACAGGCATTTATTTAAAGCAAAATGAGAAACAATCCATGTTTTAATACTGGAAATCAAATCCTTTCTTTGTGTGCTTACATGCAGAGTGCAGACCACGTGTGCTGAGCAGAACTTAATGAACGGCAGGTAGCCAAGGACAATGTCCCAGCAGTGCTGCATGGATCCCAGCAATAACTATATTAGTCAGCTAAATGAGTCAACAACACGTTATCTGCTGATAACCATTTCATTACATATTGAAAGGCAGGGGAAAAGCTATTTCCCATAGAGTCCTCCAGCTAAGGCCAGTGCTCCCCTGAAGAATGAGATTGTTAAGGAGCTCTAGACATCTGAACATTTACAAATGTAAAAAGGAAATAAAATGAAAACTCTCGAGTAAGTAAATTTTTTTTTTACAAATCAGCTGTTTACAATATTTTTATAAATTAAATAAGCATATTAATATTGTTGCATGTTTTATGACATGCATATATATTATTCGATTTTATATTAGGATCTTGAATTAATAATTCTAAATGAAAGATAGGAATGTTGGTTTAAATCGTTGTGTATACTACTGAACTGGACATTAGTGGTGAACGTTGGTGAAACCATCTAAGGTCGTAATTTGATGCTATGTCAGAATGAAAAGTCCAAAAACTAAGATAAACTATATGAAATCACTTCATGGATGTTTGAGTCAATAGGAGTTAATGTTGTACCAATGGGAGTTATTGCTGCATTCAACCTTTATTTATCTAATCTAAGCTTAAACTCAATCCATTATTTTGCTCTACTTGAACAAGCAGATTAGGTCTTTGGACTTGGTGCCATAGAAACATACTTTCGGCATTATTTACTAACATGTTAGGCCTGTACCCTTTAACTTTAAACATTTATGTAAATATTCTTCAATTCATTTTATATGTATATAGTATTTTGATGTGGATAATTATCCTGCAAATGTTACTAGAATAACAATTTGAATAAATATAATGCTACGTAATATGCTGGTACTACATATGTAAAGTGTACATTTTTATATACAGTATACATGTATAAATTATGAGTATTTTAAGGTATTTTGGAAAGGCAATATTAAGTAATGTATTCTATCATTTTAAGACCACCTCTTTTTGATTATAGCTTCTGTAAGGAGGTTAGGTTGTGGTCAGTTATATTAAAGAAAAGCAATGCCCATTGATATTTAATTTACAAGTAATTGTAGCAATACCAGGCAGAGAATGGAGGCACAAATGACAAGATCTAGCCTTAAAAATCACACTTCAAAATGCAGTAAAACCACTGCTGGATTTAAGTACGGTATCTACCTCCCCTGCCTTTCTTCTTCAGAGCATTATGTTATATATGGTAATTACCATCACCCTATGCTATTCATGTCATATTTGTAAATTACAGATATTTTTGTATTGCTCTATGAATAAGAATTAGCATATGTACAGTACCCAAAGAGTACAAAAATAAAAGTGTCTGGAAACAAAAAACAAAACGGACATACAACCAGTATACTTTGACATGTTGTACAAAATACAACTGGTGTTGGTGACCATTGTACAAATGCACTATTTGATACCAGAGCTAGGAAAAGCTCACTTTTTATTTAGATTACTGACACGAGCTAAACTATTGAGTATTATATTAAATTGTGAGTGAAGCCAAACCTTTTTTGGAAAGGAAATTGTTAAAATCCAAGTTTTTTGCTGTGTCTATCAGTGAGATTTTCCTTCATTACTGTAGAAAGTAAGGGGCAGTCTATTTAAAGCGAGTATATATACATCCTGTAACTGGAGATTAATCTGGGCTAATGGAATGGACTTTAGACGGTACAAGTGAATATGGTAGAAAATCTATAAATATTTTTATTCATAAAAAAGGAATGTACGAAGAAAAAAAGAGGATAGTATACAGAACTCTGTGAACAAAACAGTAAACAAACAGCATATTATCACATAGTACATAATTTAGGACATATTACATAAAAGCCTCCACTTATCCACATATGTTCGTATGACCGAGACCATACGGCACCAGAGGGTAAACCAAGACTTTTAAATCCTTAAGCCTGGATTAAATATGCGGAGTGATGAATGTTGTATTTACTCGCTTTTACTCAACATGTTTTCACACTTTCAGGACGTTTCATCAGGAGCATAACGGTCTGATGGTAAACATACATGACACGAACAAAGAACATCAGAAAGATGTTAATTAATTGGACAAAAATAAACATGATGAATACATAAAATATACATAAAGGAGAGAAAATGTTTATACAGTTAAAAAATGGTTATTAATGGTGCATAGCAGACCAGTAACCAACCTCCTAAGAGAGAGAAAAAAAAATATTAATTGTTTTTAGGGTGACAAAAGATAAAAGATTTAGGGTATTTTAAACTTACACATAAACAAGGTCTCCGCAGCAATGTGTGGAAAAGACCGTTGATAGTCAATGTGTAGCATATACAATTTTGTTACCTAACCAGCCGGGTAGGCATATGAAAGGCTATTTAAAACACCTAAGAAATGAAAACAGAAAAGACAAATTGTATTACTATACTCAGGCTGTTACATTCATACGGAGAAACACGAAGAAAGGTAGTATAGTAAAAAGGGACCAAGAGGAAGAGGGCTCACCGAGGTATATGAAGATAGGAAAACTTATGGCTGATGCACGGTTTAACAAGGAAATAATTGACGAACAGCAGAGGGCACTCCCAGTAGGGTCCCTTAACCGAGTCCTGGATATTATAGTGACTTGAATGGCTGGATAGCTTGTGGGCTAAAGGATAATGTAAAGAAAAGGGGAAAAGAACAAACATATAACGATGATCAACCCTCAACATAGAGCAAGTGATAACCCACCCTGTCCTCCCAACATAAGACATTTTTTAATTTCAAAGGACCGAAGCAACCTGCCTAAGCAGGTACATTAGAGTAACTAAGTACTAAAAATGGGTCCAAAAAAGAAAAACCTCACAATAGATATATATACATCCAGTCAGCAAGTGGTATAACAAGCTCATGGCAGGTGATTGGCTGTTCAATAACATTGAACTGGGTGGCTCTACAGCCCCCCGGTCACTTTTACAGAAGTGACCGGGTGGTTGTGCATGGTACCGTTCTGCTTGGGAGTTCAGGACTGCAGTAAATGGCTAGGATCCCTTCACGCACACAGGAAATAGAATAACATCCATTCACCAATCTCCTCGTGACTAATGAAGCCAGAAGTGACAATGATTTTATCACTTTTGGTTTCAGAGCTGTTCTGTAGCAGCCAGGGGAGCAGCTAATTAAGCATGACCTGTGCTTGATAAGCTGTATTAGAGGACACAGGAAACATCAGGGGTCTAATAGACTCCAGATGTCTCCATACAGAGCACCGCTTACCTGCCCGAAGCTTTTTATCCCCTTGTAATAGAAATACAATTGAAAATATATATATTTAAAAATGTTAAAAGCACCTCGTCTCTCTGGGCATAAATGCAAATGCAAACAGTAATTTCACCACACATGTGAGGCATGAACCTCAAAGTGAGAGCAATTATTCTAGGGCCATTGTTTGTTACGTCCTCCATGGTTTTCTCCTCATTGGGTGCCAAGTATGGGTTACATGACACGCCCACCCTGGGGTGGGTTCTTCTGGGCTACTCTAAGCACCTTATACAGGGTCACTTTACCACACATAGGATTCCTTTGCTTTGTGTCATCTTCATCAATGCCCTGGGACAATGCTGAGACTTCTGTGGGGGAACACTTGACTTTAAGTTAGGCCCTACTTAGAGATGAACATACATCTTGTACACTGACACTGTCACTGTACACCAGTTAACTCTTGGTTCACCATGACATTGTACACTATCTCTGTAATGTGCATTTAGGAGAGACGCAGTGAGCCAGTGCTTATGTCCACCTGTCCAGCATTTTCCAATACTAATCCCAAGTAGTGAAGGTGGCCCCACCGTGCACTCTGCATGGGCTCCACATGTGTACCTTACTCTTTAACCTCCGTAACCTCTGTACAGGATGGTAACCTCTGTGGTGTAATCCACTCCAGCTGCCATGGGAGACAGACCACTGGTAGAAGGGCCCACAACATCTCTTTTGATGCTAGAGGCCTTTCCACCTAACATGGGTTCATGCTATTGACAGGCTGCTTGTTACACATATGTCACTCTAAGTAACCATTTGTGTCTTCACACTACTTCATTCCACACTGTTGCCTTCATACCCCAATGTGTTAAGACCCACTCACTGAACTATGTGTGTACCAGTCCAGACCAGCAAAGCACAACATTTCAAACAAATGGCCACTGCCCCCACCTATAACTGAAAGGACGACCCATGTCAAACAAAAACAAATATAATTTCCAGCTCAACTTACTAAGCAACCTGCAAGCAACTGAATAATCCTGTCTAACAGTTTGTGTTAAAAACGGGTTTACTTTGCACACATTTGCACATACAAGTGTAACCTGCAGAGCCACTTCACAGCACACCAGTATTATCTGCAGTCCTAACTCTATGCATTTTTGAGAGCCTCCATAGTAGAAGCACATGCATAATAATAGATAAATAGAGGGCAGATAAGGCTTGAGGGAGCCCACCCCTCTTTAAAGGCACAGGGGTGCACTGGACACTCAGCATATAGAACAATGGCAGCAAAGGTGTCCAGTATGTCCAACAGTACAAACAAATGGCCACTGCCCCACCTATAACCGGCCTTCGCAGCAAGAAGTAAATGAAAGGGCAACGCATGTCAAACATAACTGGAAAAAAATTCTCAGCTCAACTTACCAACCAGCCTGCAACCAACCAAATTATCCTGTTTAACAGTTTTGCGTTAAAGACAGGGGTTAAGTTTGCACACATTTGCAAATACATACACTGCCCCCACCTATAACTGAGCTTCGCAGCAAAAAGCACATGGAAGGGCGACACACGTAAAAAAAAGACAACATTTTAATACTTTACTTAAGAAATTGCAAAATAGACATCTTACAGTCCAACAGATCAAGGCATTGTTCTACCCTAGTTCCCTAACTCTAACTATAGGCTTAAATGCTGCCCAGGCATACCTGCTAAGGTATAGTCAAAGCGATTACAGTACTTTATGGGCACTCCCATGCAGATGTAAGTCCTTTAGAGGCAAATTCCAGCGCTGGTGTCTTCAGGGCAAACCCCAGGTTCAGATAACTCTACACTCTGATCACAAAAGACTGCCTCCTTCTGCTCCTTGTGAGTGTTATTTGCCATCTCCCTCCCTTACGGGTACTCAATCTCTCTTTTCTGCAAGAAGAAATCTTCTCTTTGTGTCTCTGGCTAGGGATAACCCTGAACTTTCCCCAACTACCTCGTTGGGGGGTTTCCATGTACTGTACCACTGTCCCACATTTATACACCACAGGATTAGTGGGCCGGGGCACAGAGAAGAACCTGGTAAAAAGATCAAAGAACAAAAGATTACCCTTTGAAAACCTTTGAGAGGTGGAGATCTACCCAAAAAACATGATCAAAGATCACCGGGTGCCAGGCCCTTTAAAAAAAAAAGTAATTAACTAGCAAGCCCCCATTGAAAGATAAAGACGGCACTAAATAAAACACAGAAAAATGTTAAAAAAATTAGTGTCACCATAGAAACATAACTTAGCCTACTTTAAAATTTAGCTACAGTGGGAAACTCTAGCATTCACTTTCATTCACAACTAATCTGACGAGTAATTGGTTACCCCGAATCAAAAAAGAAGGGTGGGAGAGGGGGAAAGGGGGAGGGAGAAACGCAAACACAGGGAGGGGAAGGGGGAGAGGACAAGGAAAGGTAGGACAGGACACACAGGGAAGGCACTCACATTAGCCACATCCATATATGGTAGGAATAAGGAAAAAACCCAATCACAGGAGTAAGTAAAGGTCGGACTTTGAGGCAAGGCGGAAGTATGTATAAAACTACAATAAAGCCAAACACTTTATTGTTAGAGAGAGTCCGCGTATGCCCCAGGGTAACAGCCTGTGCTGTGTACACATGTACTAGATTATGAAACAATATCTATATATTACCAAAAAATCCTGCTTGTCTCGTCCTGAAGAAGCCCAGCGGTGAAACGTATAGACGACTTCAAAGGATTTGTCTATCACTCATGAATTATTAATCCAGATGGTTCTATTCTATTTTATTTATTTTTCAATATGTCTTTGTTATTCTGTATTTTTCTATTTTTGTAATAAATAATTATTTTTATACATACTTCCGCCTTGCCTCAAAGTCCGACCTCACCCTGTGATTGGGTTTTTTCCTTATTCCTAATTGGTTACCCCCACAAGGCTGGAGTTACAAGAAATGTAGCTGTGCTGACCCAACCTAACCCCCTAAACAAGTGATGGTAATTGGTGCACAATGAATCCGCACCAAGCAAAGGTGTGATATATCAATTAACTAAAAATGTAAATTAAACCATAATAAGCAAGGTAATCCAATGAATTGTGAAAATGTCCAATAGTGAACAGAGACCAAATGGCAAAATTGAGTGAAGGTCAAACAACGAAAATCTTGCATAAATAAGTGACATCAGCAACAAACTCTACCACCAAAAAGTGCTCACACCATAGAGATTGCACGCTTATCAAACGGCAAGCAAGATAAGCTTGCGGCTGAAAACCCCAGCCAGGACCTTTACAGGAAGTCTCCTCGATGGCAGCTTCACAAGGACTGTGATGGAGGACTGGGTGCTTAAATGAGCAAGGCATCTTGCAGGGATTCTCCATGGTTACCGAGAATAAGGTAGGCTCACCATAGCGTAAATCCAAATAACTTGAAGGTTTAATAAAGTTAAAAACACTTACAACAGATCGTAGGTAAAAACAGCAGATAAGATACAATTAGCCGGCCGGCTAGCAAACGCCCGTCCGCTCTGAATTCAATGCGATGACATCAGCACATCAACTCCTGCCGACGCATGTTTCGTCATAATATTACGTTGTCTCGGGCACCATGCTGGAGTTCATTATGAAAGCAGAACATTTGGTACTGCAGGCTGATTTCTTTGACTAGTTTTAGGCCTGGCTATCTGCTCTGGTTCCTGGCCAGTGTAGGTAGTATGTAGAACAGTATACAGAGATCAGTAATAAGTAGAGCAGTGTACAGAGGTCAGTAGGATGTTGGGCAGTGTACAGAGGTCAGTAGTATTATAGACATTGTACAGGGGTCAGCAGTATGTAGGGCAGTGTCCAGGAGTCAGTAGTATGTAGGACAGTGTACAGAGGTCATTAATAATTAGGGCAATGTGTAGAGGTCAGTAGTAGTAGTATAGTGATCAGCAGGGAAGAGGACAGGGGGTCAGGAGGGTATGGTGCGGGGGGAAGTCAGGGGAGTATGGTACTGGGGGTTCAGTAGGGCATGGTGAAGGGAGGTCAGGAGGATACAGTGCTGAGGGGTCAGGAGAGCATAGTTTTGGGAGGAGGGTCAGGAAGGTATGGTGTTGGGGGTGTTGGGAGGTCAGGAGGGCATGGTACTAGGGGCTCAGGAGGACATGGTACCAGGGGCTCAGGAGGGCCCAGTACTGAGAGGTCAGGGGGGTATGGTATTGGGGGGTCAGGAAGACAGCACAGGGGGATTAGGACGGTATGGTATTGGGGAGGCTAGGAGGGCATGGTTCTGGAGGCTTAGGATGGCAGAGTATGGCGGGTCAGGAGGGCATGTTGCAGGGAAGATATAAGGGCATAGTGCAGTGAGGTCAGGAGGGAATGGTGCAGGGAGGTCAGGAGGGCATGGTACAGGGAGGTTAGAACTGTATAGTATTGGGGGATCAGGAAGGCACAAAAGTTCTTTACTTATGCAGAGTGGTACAGGGAAGCTGTCATGGCAGAGCTGCATGTTCTGATCCCCACCAGCCCTTCTCTCACATATCACCCACAAGTGCCTTGAATGGATTGGAGGGGGAAGGCTGGTGTGGAGTCAGTGAAAGAGCTCAGGCATGTTCAGTCACAATCTTAGTTAATATTCCAATCGCACACCTTCCTGGAGAAACGGCCCGTAAATACGATAATGGCTGCTGAAGCGATAACCAGCTGGGTACTGGAACAATAAACCATATGAACATATTCACCAGCACACCACAGATCGTATAAAATGTGCAAAAGTTTTAATGCAAAGAAAGCATCACAAGAAAAGCAACGTTTCGAGGCCACGCAGGACCTCTTCGTCAGGCAAGTGTTGCACTGACTTTTTTATCACTTGCCTAACGAAGAGGTCCTGCGTGGCCTCGAAACGTTGCATTTCTTGTGATGCTTTCTTTGGATTAAAACTTTTGGACATTTTATATGATCTGTGGTGTGTTGGCGAATATGTTCATATGTTCAGTCACAAGCCTGAACCATCCTGAGCTATTTCCGAGGTTTTCACCACCCCTCGACTGCACGGGGCTGGAAGTGGTTGAGCGTGTGCCTGCACACTCTGAAGCTGTCAGAAAAAACACAGTGTCGAAAATAATGGGGGTTTCTTCTCTATCCACCTGTCACCTAACCGCGGTCCACAGGTGGATCGTGATCAACCCCAGCTCTAGGTATTGCAAATTTGCCCAAAGGACAGCCCGAATAACCTACATGCGCATGTGGGGAACTTTATAGGACCCTAATTCAAGTTTGGAAACATGGAAAAAAGCACCAGTGTTTTAAGTGCAAACTACAGATAATCCCCCAACAGCCCCTTTTTTTATCCTTCAGGGCCTCTGCTTTCAGAAACTGTATAATGATTGCGGATTCTAGGTAATTTTCTTGCAAAAAAGATGATTTAACACGTGCGAAATATTTAGAAAATGTCCTAAACCGCAAATGGTTAAAGATCTAGTAAACAAATTCTAGTTTTTCAGATATCTACAGCCTTGGCATTGTCTTATTAACTAATTTCATTTGACATCACCCCCTTTAAAATCCATGATACTATACAGTAGAGCTGTTAGGATCTGAAGAACCTAAATTTTTTGGGATAGCTTGATACTTGTATCTTATATATTTCTAAACTGTTTAATAAATCAAAGATTAAAAACTCACACTTAGAATGAGGATTGGAAGAAAACTAAGCCTACTCTTTCAAACAGTTTATTAAATGTCAGAATAAACTTGGATATAATAATGGAGTTGGCAAGGTACGTCACACCAATGACAAACAACAGGTTAACCTAATTTTATATCCTCCACAGGGCATATCTTATGTCCAGTTCCATCATATGCTCTGATCCAATTGTCCAAAGTGTAATACAACTGGTCCAACCTCTGAAATTTGATTTGGAAATGTCCCCATGTTCATATTGGATAAAGTTTTCTTAAATGATCTCTAACAACAGACAATCATTTTCTCCTGTCTTACATATTTTTAGTATAGTAAAGGAAAACCTATGAACCCACCATAAAAGACGTTTCATAACAGAATCCTTTCTCTGCTAACACATTTGTACAGAACTGACTGTTGTAGGAAATCTCCTCTCCATCACATTCGGCTTTTTCTGGTAAATTATTTTACTACTGTACCACACGGTGACCTATTTTTTCAAAATATGCCCAAATATTAAATATCTGGAACAAATGGATTTCTAACTGTATTATCAGAGGACAGTGGCGGCTGGTGCTCCAATTATTTTTTTCTGGGGGGGGGGGCACAAACCAACTAAAAAAATAAATAAACATAAATTGCCTCCACTATGCCCATTAAACGCAGCCACTGTGCCCATTAAACACAGCCAATGTGCCCATCAAACTCCGCCAGTTTGCCCCCTCAAATGCAGCCAGTTTGTCTTCCCAATTGCAGCCAGTTTGTGCCCCCAAATGCAGCCAGTTTGTCCCCCCAATCGCAGCCAGTTTGTTCCCCCCAATTGCCACCAGTTTGTGCCCCCAATTGCCATCAGTTTGTGCCCCAATTGTAGCCAGTTTGTGCCCCCCAATTGCAGCCAGTTTGTGCCCCCAAATGAAGCCAGTTTCCCTCCAGCCCGGAACTTACCTTCCTCGGGTCAGCGCCATCCTCTCCACGCTCCCTCTATGTCTTCTCCCGCCTTCGATGTCGCTTTAGCCAATCAGGTGACCGGTAACCAGACCCGGTGCCAGGGCCAGATTAAGAACATCATGGGCCTGGTGCTGAGGATTTTGGTGGGGCCTTTTATAAATAATAAATAAATGCGTGAGAATCACAGCGCAGCAATGGAGGGCCCAGTCTGAAAATTTAAGTGTACCCTAATGTGCTAATATGCTGTGCATACTTGTACATTGTGGCATAACCTACCCCAGGAAAGTTTACTACCGCTTTAATATCACAGGATCCCAGAAACCTCTCATGGGGCCCACTACTGACCCAGTGGCCCTTGGGCAGTGCATAAGTGCATAGTTGCCAACATTTAAAAAATATTTTCAGGGACACTTTTTTTCACAAGTGCTATATTTAGAGTACCTGAGATCCCCGATGTTCCTCTGTACATCACAGTAGTAATCACAAAATTAAATAAGTTCTAGTAACAGAACAAATATGAGAACTGAGATTTCCTTTAGTTGAACTAACAAAAGTGTGTCCATTCTAGAGCTGGTAACATTGAGGGTATTCAGTATCATTTTAAAGAACTGTTTTTGTGGGTAAGCGACATAGGGGAGGAGTACGGACGGTATATAAGTGGGAAGTATGTGCAGGTGAGTGAGAGGAATGTGGAGGGTCTAACATTGGGCACTATGTACAGGAGAAGAGTGCAAAGGGTACGGCAAAAGGCACAATGTACAGGAGAGAAGTGTGGAGGGTATGACAGTGGGCACTATGTATAGAAGAGGAGTGTGGATGGTATGACAGTGGGCACTATGTATAAGAGAGGAGTGTGGACGGTATGACAGTGGGCAGTATGTACAGGAGAGGAGTGTGGACGGTATGATAGTGGGCACTATGTATAGGAGAGGAGTGTGGAGGGTATAACAGTGGGCAGTATGTACAGGAGAGGAATGTGGAGGGTATGACAGTGGGCAGTATGTACAGGAGAGAAGTGTATGACAGCAGGTACTATGTACAGGAGAGGAGTGTGAAGGGTATGACAGTGGGCAGTATGTACAAGAGAGGAATGGGGATGATATGATAGTGGGCACTATGTATAGGAGAGGAGTGTGGAGGGTGCGACAGTGGGCAGTATGTACAGAAGCGGAGTCTATGACAGCAGGCACTATGTACAGGAGAGGAGTGTGGAGGGTATGATAGTGGGCACTATGTACAGGAGAGGAGTGTGGAGAGTATGACAGTGGTCACTATGTACAGGAGAGGAGTGTGGAGAGTATGACAGTGGTCACTATATATAGGAGAGGAGTGTGGAGGGTATGACAGTGGGGACTATGTACAGGAGAGGAGTGTGGAGTGTATGACAGACTATGTACAGGAGTGGAAGGATGTTTAGGGACTGCGTAGTGGTTAAGCGGGTCGTACATGAATTGAAATTACACCAATTATGCAGAGACCAGCCATAGTCGATCTATGTTTGGGCTAGCTGGTTTTACACAAGTCAATCTATTAATCGACTTGAGTACAACCAGCCTATTTTTCCAAAAACAATCAGTGCTGCCAGCTATAGATAGCAACACTGATCATTGTACTTACTGGCAGAACACAATAACACTACAGGAGTGATTCCCCCATCTACAGGTCAGCAGGTGAGAGGGTGTGTGGGGACAGGCTGGGGAGAGATACCAGTCAGTGGCTGGGTAGGCACTGGCTAGTATCAGAGCCAGATACACACAGGTTACATATGTCGCGATTGTTAGAGCGAGAGCAATAATTCTAGCACTAGACCTCCTCTGTAACTCTAAACGTGTAACCTAAAAATGTTTTAAAGCATCGGTTAGGATACCAAACAAAAAAAATCGTTCTAACTTTAGTGTTTTTTTTTATGTATGAAACTGTTTATTTCCAAAAAAAATCGTTAAAATTGTAATCTTGATTCAACCCCCCTGACATCTCCAATGCAGAGTTTGCTGATTCTTAAGTGGAGAGACTTTCAGCTGTCAAAAGAAAATATCTGGACAGTCTGCCAAGTTCTTAGCAGGAAACATTGTAACTAACGCTTTCTTCTTATATCAAAGGGATAAACTTCTGTGTGTAAAGAAAATATCTGACTGTCTGCCAAGTTTGTTAACGACATGAAACATTGTAACCAACTTCCTTTTTAGATCAAACTTCTGTGTGTAAATGCAAGAAATGTAACCACTTGGGGCCAGATTCACGAACACTTGCGCTGGAGTATTTGGATATGCGCCGCGTAACTGTGATGATGCGCCGTCGTTTCTATGTGCCCGTGCCCACCAAACTAGATGCGCCCAATAACGACTCATTTGCGACCGGCGGAACGTTCCGACGCCAGAGTATCGTCAGCGTTTATTTTCGCTGGGCGCATCAGTCGCGCCCATTGATTTCCCCTGCAAATATGCAAATGAGGGATTTTTCACAATTCACGAACGGATTAGCACCATACGCTGGCTACATGCGCCGCGCGTATCTGGTCCGTCCGGCGCAAAGTTATTTCTACAAAAGGCTGCTTTATCTTTACTCCAGACGGTCACAGGTCAGCAGGAGAGCAGCTACAGCAGCGTTACCGACGATAAGAGCTAGCTGAGCACCCCCACTTGCAAGGACAACACCTCTGTGTGCCAACATGCCAGGGGCAATTGTGGTCCTAGAACTACTGATGGGTCCCCTGGAACCAAGAAGGCGGGCACGTGAGAGGATATACCGCACACGTATGAACCTCTTTGGCATGGGGGATGAGGAGGTGTATCGCCTATTCAGATTCAGCCCAGATGCAATACTTGAACTAACCACAACCCTGCAGGATGACATCACCAGCCCAACACACCGATCACAAGCAGTGCAGCCACTGGTGAAGGTCCTGGCAACACTTCATTTCCTAGCAAGTGGATCATTCCAGCGTACAAGTGGAGTGGTGGCTGGGATGTCACAGTCCTCCATAAGCAGATGTGTGCACCAGGTTGTCCCTGCAATCCTCAGACGCATGTCCAACCAGTTCATCAGACCAACCACTGAGGAGCTACGGCAGAAGGCAATGACAGATTTCTACAACATTGCCAGATTCCCACGCACTGTGGGGGCCATTGATTGCACACATGTGGCCCTACAGCCCCCCAGTGCCACAGAGCACATATACCGCAATCGGAAGCATTGGCACTCCATCAACGTACAGGTGATAGCCGATGCCCAACGCCTCATATGGCACGTCCGTGCCAAACACCCCGGGTCCAGCCATGACAGTTTCATATACCGTCAGAGCCCCATCCCAGCAGAATTTAACCAGAACATGTATGGGGACAGCTGGCTGGTTGGTGAGTGACAAGGGAGTCAGGCATGACTATCCCCTCCCGTGATGCACAACAGAAATCGCACATGCATGACTAACATTCTCCTGTCTTTTACCTTACAGGTGACTCTGCATATGCATTGGGACCCCATCTAATGACTCCTTTCCGGAACACCCAAACCAGAGGAGAGAGAAAATACAATGAAGCACACATCAAAACCCGTGCAGTGGTTGAGCAAACATTTGGGCTCCTGAAGTCCCGTTTCCGATGCTTGGATAAGTCTGGGGGGGCCCTCTTGTATTCCCCTACCTTTGTGTGCCAGATCATCGGTGCATGTTGCATACTACATAACTTTGCTATGAAAAAAGGCCTGCATATTGACATACGTGATGACCTGACCCCCGACCCACACAGCCCCCCCCTGCCAGAGGACACCCAGTCTGCTGATGGAAGAGCAGTCAGGAGGGTCCTCGCCGTAGGCATCTTTGGACACTAAACCAAAACATTAATAACACAGACAGTGCACGCGTGTACACCACTGATGTCCCTAGATCACACACACCACATGCACATCGCATTGGATTAGCCCAAGTCCAGCATGTAGGAGTTGGGAGCAGTAACGCCAGCGTCAAGGCCCCAATGATGTCACTGTCCATTCACACACCTTTCACACATCATTCATTCAGCCGTGGGGTTCACTTCACCACCACGGCCGAGGGTGACACCCCTTACTTTCAGGAGTGCCACCCTCTCACATTCACACACCATTCACACTGTCCCCTGCACTCCTGACCGTGTGCAGTACAAAAAGAAATTAGAAATATCATATCCTGATCATTAAAAGAAAAATAATCTCATAACCTGAGAAAAATAAAAAATAAACTCATGACCTGAGTATGTCAAAAACAATAATATAAAACCAGAAAAAATAAAAGGCCTCATCGGGGATGCCGGGGGCTTCTTCTGGGGGCCCCTCTCTGGCTCCGCAGCGTCCTGGATGGAGTGGGTGGGGGTGGGGGGGCATCTGGAGGTGGCTGATCCCCAGGTGGGCCACTCCTGGCAGGTGTGGCCTGCGTGCCCTCCAAGGCCCTGGCTATCCGTCCAAGGTATGTGTTCGTCTGGGCCTGCATCCGGAGCTGACGGGTCACCTGGTAATGCTGGGCCCGCCGACTCAGCCTCCCCTGCTCCCGGATGGCAGCACTGTTCCCATGGATGGCAGCAGTGTTGGCCTGGACGGCTGCAGTAAGGTGCTGGATATCCCCCTGCACCTCCCCCAAAGTGGTGACCACTGCAGCGCAATTAGAGCTGACATCCTGCACTGCGTTGCTGAGGTTGGCAACGGAGCCCAGGCTGTCAGCCACTTTCTCCAAGTGCACCGCTATGGCCCCCATCTGTTCCGTCTGCCTGGCGTGATCCCTCGCCAACTGGTCCTGGACACCATCAGACACCCCCCTGGTCTTCTGGGTCGCCTTCCTGGGGCCAGAAGATGGATGTCCTCGGGTGGAAGGAGTCGCCCTTGAGGGGCTTCCAAGGATGGGGGAGGGGACGACAGACGGGCCAGGAGAAGGGGAGGAGACAGACAAAACCAAAGAAAAGTCCTGCTCTGCCACAGCAGGATCCTCCACAACCACCTCGGCAGGTGTGGTGTGGCCACTCTCCTCCTCCACAACCTCTTCACCACCCAGTGGCTCGGGCACATGATGGCGTGGGGGGGATGGGGTGGAATGCAGGCTGACAGATGATGGCCCAGCTCCGTCATCTGTGGATGACACAAAGCAGACACATGTTGGTGGTCCCACACACTTGGCACATGTCCCCCCCCCCCCCCAAATGCAAAACAACAAATAGGGGATTATAAAACACTTACCTGTCCTTGTGCCTTCCTCCACGGAGTCATAGCCTGCGACCCCCTCCACCTGCTCCCTCTCCAGGCAGCGAGCAACCACCTCCTCCTCTGCGGTCAGGGTGACAGGACATGGGGGACCACCACCTGTGCCCCTCTCATACCTCCTGATGGAGGCCACCTTGTCCCTCACCTTGCGCCGCAGGTCATTTATTTTCTTTTGTATGTCCCCAGCAGTCCGGGTGGAGTAGCCCAGGACATTGACCCTGGCAGCAATGGACTCCAGGATGCCCTGCTTCCTCTCCCGGCTGGTCTTCCGGCTTTTTTTGCCATGGAGAAATTCATTCTCCGTCTCCATAGCCGAGATAATCACTGAGACCTCCTGGTTATTAAAGTTGAGGTTCCTCCTCTCTCTGGGGGTAGCGGGAGCAGCCATCACAGCACAAAAGTATCTTCCCTGGGGTGGGGGGAAACGGAACTACTTTTGCGCCGGAATGGCGTTTCCGCCAGCGCTTTTAAGCGCCCAGCGGAACGCATTGCGCTGACGTTTCCCAGGAAGTGGTGCCGACGGAAGTTGTGAGCATGCGCACAAGGGGGCGAGTGGAGCCGCACTCACTGCGCATGCTCCGTGGATGATGCGCTGAACGTAAGCCTCTGCGCCGGGCTCCGCCCATCATTTACATATGATCACACCCACTTCCACTTGCGTCGGGTTACGCCAGCGCATTATCGTTACTCTGGCGCAAGTTTACGCGCAACTGCTATGTGAATTACAGGACTTGCGCTGAAAGGGTCTTCAGAGTAACGTAAATGAGAAGCGTTACTCCAGAGGAAAGATACTCTCATCTACCTGAATCTGGCCCTTAAAGTCCAACACATGTTTAAGTTAAAAACCAATATTTTTTGCTAGAAAATTACTTGGAACCGCCAAACATTATATATATTTTAGCAGAGACAAAAATGGCAATTGCTGCAATATTTTATGTCACGCTGCATTTGCCCACTTCATTGAATAATAAAAACCATAAAAACAAATCAGTAAAGTTAGCCCATTTTTTTTTTTTTTTCATTTTAAATTGAAAGATGATGTTATGCCGCACGAATCGTGAGAGAACCGTGATCTATCTTCTAAGCAAAAAAATTGTAGTTGTCGTTTTAGCCAGAATCGTGCAGCTCTATACCGTGCAACATAAAAAGTTGCAAAAATATTGTCAGATGGTGCAAGGGGAGGTGGATAACAGAACAACCTAGGCAAATAGTCTAAATATCAGGATGGGGTGACTGAGTATTCATCATAATATATGAAAAAGTTCATAAGTCCAAAGTTTTCCAAACTGACACTTTAGCGGCAGCAGTCCCAGAAGAGCAGAAGCATACTCTATACATAGGTAGACAAGAAAAAACAAGGATGCGCCCAATCTAAGTGCAGGAACGTTTTAATTTAGAGAAATGAAATACACAAGAGACACAGCCAAATGGCTACTCACACATTAGGGTGGATAACAGGCATCAATAAGAGCGTGGATGTGGTCATCGTCCGGTGCCTGGGAGGTGTCCGCATATGATGGTAGGATGCTGTAGGTGGGAGACAGCCCGTCATTCATTTCTCTAAATTAAAACGTTACTGCACTTAGATTGGGTGCATCCTTGTTTTTTCTTGTCTACCTATAAAAAGTTGCAAAGACCACCATAGAGTAATTTTCTAGCAAAAAACAAATGATGATTTTTTTTCCTCAGTCTGCTGCAGTGTGTCAGCTTATATTTATAATGGCTGCTCTGTATGTAGCTTCTGACAGGCTGTGCAAGCAGGCCCGTATCTCCGGAACCATAAATGATAGCCATCCCATATTTTGACCGGTTGTGGGGTAGGTCTTCAACTGACTACCCCCCAAATGGGGGGTTTCTGTGACCTCTGTTCATCGAGCTACAACCCTCGAAGTCGATCTAAAAAATAAAAAATAAAACTTTTTTTTTGGGGGGCAAATGGGCCTATCTTGAGAAAGGGGCCTGGAGCTGCAGCTCCATCAGCCCCTCTGTTAATCCGGCCCTGCCCGGTGCACCTGATTGGCTGAGAGGCGAGGCAGTGTTAGGGAAGCGATTCTCTAACACAGCACTGTTTAACCAGGGAACGCACAGCCTGTGCCTCTTAACCATTCGGAAGTCGATTAGAGCCTGTGAAGCCTATTGGAGCATCTCACTCTAATCAGGCACTTCCAAAACACACCCACTGCTGTTAATCAGATAGCTGGCGCTCAACAGGAGGCCAGACACCTGAATAGTGGGCGGCAGCGGCGACAATACATAGATTCATGCCATGCATGAATCTATGTATTGATGATTGATGGGTGCAGGAGAGAAGGGGCACTGTCAGAGGATTTAGAACATACTAAGCTACATACTAAGCTAGCTATGTACAGGAGTTGATGTTGCATTAGCTATCCATGTAGCCTACTACTAAATACTGTATGTGTCCAATATTGCCAAATGAACCAGGGAATTTTTGCTTGCATATTGGATGTTGGAAGTCATCACAAAGCTTATTCTCATTCACTAACCTCTGGGGAAACTTCCCTTCCAAAGTGTTACATCCTCTGCAGTCTAATTGTCTATAATAAATCTATTCTATTGTGTTAAAGAACATCACTATACAGATCCTTTTCTGGGACAAATAGCATTATTACTTTTTTGTTTACCTGCAATGTATAATTGGACACTCATTTTCTGCTATTTTTATTAATAATTATTATAAAACATATTTTCAAATATGAATGAAATCATATATTTAACCACCTGCTGACGGCCGTAGCGCAGTCCTGAATTCCTAACAGGCCGTGTTTTTACGGCCGCCCCTTTTGGCTTTCCCAGCGCTCGCTCCCGAGCGCGCAGCGGGGAACTCCTGTGCTGGCCGTGTCCCTCGGACACAGACAAACACAGATCGCGGTAAATAGCCAATCACAGCGGCTATTTACAGTGCGATCTGTGCGGCCAATGAGAGATGATCTCATATGTAAACATATGAAATCATCTCTCATTGCCGACTCTCCCCTCCTCACACAGACAGCGCGTGTAAGGAGGGGGAGAACTGTGAGTAACCAGTGCAGGAAAAAAAAAAAAGGTCACCAACCTGTGCCCCCACAGTGCCCCCCCAGTACTTCAGTGCCCACCACAGTGCCCACCACAGTACCACAGTGCCCTCCACAGTACCACAGTGCCCCCCAGTACTACAGTGTCCCCCACAGTACCACAGTGCCCACCACAGTATCACAGTGCCCCCCACAGTATCACAGTACCACAGTGCCCACCACAGTGCCCCCCACAGTACCACAGTGCCCCCCACAGTACCACAGTGGCCCACACAGTGCCCACCACAGTACCACAGTGCCCCCCACAGTACCACAGTGCCCCCCAGTACCACAGTGCCCCCCAGTACCACCGTGTGCCAACCAGTACCACCGTGTGCCCACCAGTACCACTGTGTGCCCACCAGTGCCCACCGTGTGCCCACCTGTGCCCACCAGTACCACTGTGCCCACCAGTACCACCGTGCCCACCAGTACCACCGTGCCCACCTGTGCCTACCAGTACCACCGTGCTCACCTGTGCCCACCTGTGCCACCGTGCCCAACTGTGCCACCGTGCCCACCTGCCACCTCAGTGCACATCTGCAATCAGTGCCCACCTGTGCCACCTCATCAGTGCTCATCAGTGCCCACCTGTGCCATCTGTGAGCATTTGTACTTTCCTGGCTTGTTAGGGTCTCAAGAAATGAGAGAGGCCTTCAGTACATCAGGTGTGATCAGATGTGATCATTTTTTTATGATTTGCACTATAGCTTGTAGACTCTAAAACTTTCACACAGATCAAAAAATTTCCAAAAACTTTGGGTTATTTTTATCAAAGACAGAAAAAGAAAAATTTATAATTTGCAAAATTGTATTACAGAAACTAAGAAAAAATCATTTTTTTTCCAAATTTTTGGTCTTTTTTCATTAATAGCGCAAAAAATAAAAACCGCAGAGGTGATCAAATACCACCAAAAGAAAGCTCTATTTGTGGGAAAAAAAGGACAAAAAAATCATTTGGGTACAGTGTTGCATAACTGAGTAATTGTCATTCAAAGTGTAAGAGTGCTGAAAGCTGAATATTGGTCTGGTCAGGAGGGTGTTTAAGTGCCCAGTATGGAAGTAGTTAAAGGGAACTGTATGCTAAAAAATGCTAGCAGGTAGGTTTTTATTTACAGAAGAGTCATAACGAGGTTGATTTACTAAAGGAAAATCTGCTTTGCACTTGGAAGTGCAGTTGCTGCAGATCTGAGGAGGACATGCAAGGAAAATAAAAAGCAACTTCCATATTATTGGATGATAAAATCAGCAAAGCTTCCCCTCATTTCATATCTTTCCCTCAGACCTAAAGCGACTGCACTTCCAAGTACACTTTCAATACACTGATCTGCACACGTACAGCTCACTGTATATTCTTAACATGTCTTATGCCGCGTACACACGATCACTTTTTGTGATGAAAAAAAAGTCATTTTATCTGACGAAACAAAACGACGTTTTTCAAACTTCATTTTCAAAAACGACTTTGCATACACACCATCGTTTTTCCACAATGCTCTTGCAAAGCGCGGTTACTTAAGACACTTTCGACGGCACTCTGTTCCATTGAAGCTCCCATCTCATAACTTGCTTCTAAGCATGCGCGGGTTTAAAAACGTTGTTTTAAACAACGTTTTGCCCACACACCATCATTTTTATGACAAAAAACAACATTTTGAAAAACGACACAAAAAATTCAAGCATGTTGGAATTTTTTTTTGGTCGTATTTTGGAGAAATAAAACGACGTTTTGCCCACACACAATCATTTTAAATGACGTTTTTTAAAATGTAGTTTTTTTTCATCACAAAAAGTGATCGTGTGTACGCGGCATTAGCGTTTGGCTGAATCAACTCTGGGATGTGTGTGCTGGAGTTATATCATGCTAGACTAGCCAATTAAGATGGCCAAAATGCCAAACCTGGTCTAAGTTGTTGGATGCAGCTAAGGAAGTGAATAGAGCAGACTTTAGTGCCACTTTAAAGAGTGGAAATAGTTTTAGTACTACAGTGAGCATAAAAAATGATTAGAGAAAGGAAGTGCCACCTAAGTGCAGTATTAAAACAGCCACCAGGTAGAGGCTGAAACCGGCGCGGAATGCATGGAAGTGACGTCACAGGCCACAAGAACACATCTGGGGGAGTTTTCCACAGAGAAAGAGAGAGGAAACCGGCAGGCTATGCGCTCGGAGCGACTGCTCCTTCTATTGGCCATATAGAGGCCAATAGAAAGAGCAGTAGATCCGGGTGCGTAGCCTGACTGTTTAGAAAACTCCTCCGGATGTGTTCATGCGGCCCGTGATGTCGCTTCGGTGCGTTCCACGCTGGTTTCAGCCTCTTCCTGGTCGCCACAGCACATTCTCCAGACAGAGTTAGAGCTGCACAGCGACACAGCTTCACATAGAAACCAGACCCGGATCTAAAACACAGATAAGTCTTTTACTTTCTTATCTCTTGTAAGTGTTATTGTATACCTTGCCATTAAAAGTTGTTTTAATACTGCACTTAGGTGGCGCTTCCTTTCTCTACCCTTTATTGTCTACATACAGAGCCAGTTCTCTGAGGACAGCAGCCGCCTTTGCTTTGCCATTATTTATGTTTAACCCTTGAACTAACTTGTGTTTTTCCCATGGACCAATTACCCAGTAAATTATCATTTTAATCACCTTGTGCGCCCCTGTATTTGCACTTACAGTTATCATAACCTTTTTACTACAGTGAGCATGACTAAGGTACATGCTAGGGGTTTCCAGGAAAATGACATATTTAAAAACTGTGGATGTTGCTCACTTAGGCCAGTTACACACGAGGCGGACGTCCGCCTGCTCCCGCCAGCTCAGCGGGAGATCAGTCCGCAGATCTCCGTTGAGCTGGTGGATGAAAAGCTCCTCTATGCTCACTGAGCAAGGAGGGGCTTGTGCAGTGCCGCTGATTGCTATAGAGCGATCTGATGAAAACGGACAACATGTTTGTTTTCGTCAGATCTCACCTTGATGCGATCTGCCATGGACGGATATGGACGTATCGCCATAGTCTGATTTTGGCAGATTGGGTCGATGTCAGAGGACATGTCTCCGCTGACATGCGATGCTCCATAGGACTGCATGGAGTGGGCGTTCAGGTCTGCCGTCAAAACTGACAGGTGGACCTGAACGGTCCGTCCGTGTGAAAGGGGCCTAAGTCTTTCATCACGTGCTTATACACTTCTAATAAAATTGACTTAAAATTTTCTTCCATAGAGTTTATTCAAATTTATATGCATGATACATGTGTAGTTCAATGATCAAGAAAGCATCCTTTAATGTTTCTGAAATATTAATAACAAATGAATTACTGGTTATGTATGTAGCGTAAACATATTAAATGGTTTCATGCTTATCAGAACTTGCTTTATTTTTCAGGCATTAATCACAGCTGATGCCAGTTCCAGCCATTCAATGAGGACCCTATGTAAACCTAATAATCTCTTTTATTGAGGATGAGATAACGATGCTTGTAGATTACGTGAATTGCACTTCCTATTATGAAAACCCCTCATCATACACGACAGCTGAAACTGCCATCAACGGCACAACAGATAACTCAGAATGCCTTTCACAGTCTATCCTAGTCATGCGGATGTTTTTAATTCCTGTAGTGGTCTGCAGCATGGTTACTCTTTTGGTCAACCCCCTGATTCTCATTACTATCTTAATGAAGGACAAACTAAGGAAGGAGACAAGGTACAATCTCCTAGCCAATGTGATGATCTCAGACCTCATCTTTCTTATATTTAACAATCTAATTTCTACTTGTAACGCCATGCGCTGGTACATTCACCGGATTCTGTGCTTCACCATGATTGTCTTCTCATTTGCAGCCTATACCAGCTGTGTTTTGACATTTACTGTTATGGTAATTGACACCTACATTGCTATCTGTTTCCCTCTACATTACCACTCTCTCCTGTCTGTCCAACGCACCAGAAAGATATTATCAGCAATTTGGATTTTTTCATTTGTTTTCCCCATAGCTGTGTTTTTACTCTCTGAATCATTTAACACGGATGTACAGGAAGGACAAACTGTTTGCCTCTTGCTATACTATGGGCCTCAAGATAATAGGAATAACAGAGTTACCATAGTCTGCTCATTTGCCATACTTTTCTTGATGATTTGTTCTGTTATGATCACGTACTTTTACATTAGGTTATACACAATGACCCGCCACTCAGATATATGGGCTAGCCGATTCTCAAGAGCTCGAATAACCCTTTTAACACATTCCATGTTGCTGTGTTTGTATATTGTACCTGCTTTTATATTGACTATGGAGGTCATAATGTTTAAAAACAATGTGTTTGGAATGGATGTAAGGTTGTGGATATCCGTCAGTAACAATGGTGTAATAATGTTAATGCCGCGGGCAATAACGCCTTTATTGTATGGACTTAGATACCGTGAGATATCCACCTCACTAAAACTCTGGTTTTCGCGGAATAAAGTAAGCTTTACTGGCACAAATGGATACAGATAATATACAAACTCACAAAACTGTTAGCACTTGAAATTTGTTTAGCATTTGTAATTTATTATGTATATGTTGTTGCATTTTTGTTGAATAAAGTAAACTATCCTTTATTTGAGAAAAATATTGTATATTGTTATTGTTATTTAGTAAGGCATGTCATTGGGTAAATATGCTATGCAGAAGCAGTCAAATTAGGTTCTTTGGACAAAAAAATGTGTTAGGCCGCGTACACGATTCAGTCTTTTGTCCTTCAGTCCAAAGTTTTAAAACTTGCTTTAAAATCGGACTGATGGACGCCTGACCATCGGTCAAAACCGATGGTTAGTACGCAAAAGCATCGACGCATGCTTGGAAGCATTGAACTTCATTTTTTTCAGCACGTCATTGTGTTTTACGTCACCACGTTCTGACAGGATCGTTTTTTGAACTGATGGTGTGTACGCACATCAGACCATCAGACCATCAGTCTGTGAACCGATGAAAATTAACTTCAGTTCGTTTTCATCGGTTTGGACTGATCATGTGTACGAGGCCTAAGTTGCCTTGTGTTGATATACATGATAGCATAGCATGTTTTCATTTGTAAATTCAAAACTATATTACCAGAGCTTTAATACTGCCATGTAAGCAAAGACACACTGGTGTCAAATATGGTAAGATGCTATAAAGAACAATGTTAAAAAAAGCCACAATGATGTAAATATGCAAAAACATAAGCAGTTAAATTTTTCCAGAATATTGCCATGTTATGAGAGTGATACCATGTTACCACAGCAGTGCCCTCATACTGGAGCCAGAACAATGGCTTAGAAGCTGAACACCTTTCTATTTCTAC
Source organism: Rana kukunoris (assembly GCA_029574335.1). NCBI lineage: Eukaryota > Metazoa > Chordata > Amphibia > Anura > Ranidae > Rana > Rana kukunoris. Next base: position 133,950,560 of record CM056052.1, read on the forward strand.
ATTAAGAAAAATGCTGAGGAGTTGTTATGGCTCTTAAGCATATCTAAAGGGAAAGCTTTTTTTTTTTCCCGCCCCCCCCTTATGTAAACATGATATCAGGGCTGCAGTGTGGAGCTCCCTGTTAAGCTATGGACCGGGCCGGGCCAACACTCTACTCCAGCAGAGTCCCAGCCTCAGCCTGTGGCAGAGGCAGGGTGTGCGCTGGGGAAGACTTGGGACAGGCAGCCTGTCCCAGGTCTTCCCCAGCACACACCCTGCCTCTGCTAAACCATTCTCTCCCTGCATCACATCCCAGCGACGCTTACTTGCTTGGCTGAGCGGGAGTCCCTGAAGGCGCCACCGGACTGCAGAGCGCGTCACCATCTTGGAGCCTCCGCAGCGCGCGCCGGTGTTATGCCAAACAGGGCATCCCCTGCATCCTTCCAGGCATACCTGTGCCGGCCGCTGGGAGGTACCGGCGGGGGGCTGTGCGCTCAGTGGAGGAGCGGCTCACTATACTATCCGCAGAGCTGCCGGTCGCTGGCACCCCCCTCAGCTCAGCGCCCGGGGCAGACGCACCCCCTGCCCCCATGGTTGTTACACCACTGTGTACCACTAATATACACCAGTTGCAGAAAAGAAAAAGCTTTCTATGTATTTTAGAACAAGCCTTTAACTTACCCTCCAGCTTGTTCCATAGAAAAGTTCATGACATTCTAGTATGTAGATTTAGGGCATAAAATCTGTTAAGACACAGGAAAGAGTTCACCAGCTGACCTCACACACCCTGTACCTGCCTTTTCCCTTCGGGAGATTGCTCCCACCCACCTCTGTACTGACCATTAAGGAGGGAGAAAGATCTGGGTGTCCTAGTAGATGACAGATTGCGCAACAGCATGCAATGTCAAGCTGCAGCTACCAAAGCCAGCAGAATATTAGCATACAACAAAAATAGGGATAAGAAACTATAATCCTACCACTTTATAAAACTCTGGTTAGACCACATCTGGAGTACTCTGTCCAGTTCTGGTCACTAGTCCTCAGAAGGGATGTTCTGGAACTGGAGAGAGTCCAAAAAAAGGCAGCAAAACTAGTAAGGGGACTAGTGCAAGCACTAAATGTATTCTCACTGGAGAAGCGACACTTGAGAGGAGTCATGATAGCGATTTACAAATACCTCAATGGTGATCCCAGCCAGGGCCGATCCTAGGGTCACATGTGCCTGCAAGGGCGTGGTCACCTTACTAACTCCTCCCCCTTTACAAATGTTTCTATGGCAATGATTCAAACACAGAGATGCTCCACTTAGGGGGTAGAGTGAGAGAGATCAGGCTGAGAGAAAGGTGGGGCTGAGAGAGAGAGAGGACGGCTCAGAGAGAGAGAGAGAGAGGACGGCTCAGAGAGAGAGAGAGAGAGAGAGAGAGAGAGAGGATGGCTCAGAGAGAGAGAGAGAATGGCTCAGAGAGAGAGAGAGAGAGGACGGCTCAGAGAGAGAGAGAGAGAGAGAGGACGGCTCAGAGAGAGAGAGAGAGAGGACGGCTTAGAGAGAGAGAGGACGGCTCAGAGAGAGAGAGAGAGAGAGAGAGAGGATGGCTCAGAGAGAGAGAGAGAGAGAGAGAGAGGACGGCTCAGAGAGAGAGAGAGGACGGCTCAGAGAGAGAGAGAGAGAGAGAGAGGACGGCTCAGAGAGAGAGAGAGAGAGAGGACGGCTCAGAGAGAGAGAGAGGACAGCTCAGAGAGAGAGGGCGGCTCAGAGAGAGAGAGGACAGCTCAGAGAGAGAGATAGGATGGCTCAGAGAGAGAGAGAGAGAGAGGACGGCTCAGAGAGAGAAAGAGAGAAGATGGCTGAGAGAGAGAGGTTGGCTCAGAGAGAGAGAGAGAGAGGACGGCTCAGAGAGAGAGAGAGAGAGAGAGAGGACGGCTCAGAGAGAGAGAGAGAGAGGACGGCTAAGAGAGAGAGAGAGAGAGGATGGCTCAGAGAGAGAGAGAGAGAGAGAGAGAGAGGGCGGCTCAGAGAGAGAGAGAGGATGGCTCAGAGAGAGAGAGGACGGCTCAGAGAGAGAGAGAGAGTGGACGGCTCAGAGAGAGAGAGAGGACGGCTCAGAGAGAGAGAGGACGGCTCAGAGAGAGAGGGCAGCTCAGAGAGAGAGAGGACGGCTCAGAGAGAGAGAGAGGATGGCTCAGAGAGAGAGAGAGAGAGAGAGAGAGAGGATGGCTCAGAGAGAGAGAGAGAGAGAGAGAGGACGGCTCAGAGAGAGAGAGAGAGGACGGCCCAGAGAGAGAGAGGACAGCTCAGAGAGAGAGAGAGAGAGAAAGGACGGCTCAGAGAGAGAGAGAGAGGACGGCTCAAAGAGAGAGGACGGCTCAGAGAGAGAGAGAGAGAGGACGGCTCAGAGAGAGAGAGAGGATGGCTCAGAGAGAGAGAGAGAGAGAGAGGATGGCTCAGAGAGAGAGAGAGGATGGCTCAGAGAGAGAGATGACGGCTCAGAGAGAGAGAGGATGGCTCAGAGAGAGGACAGCTCAGAGAGAGAGAGAGGACGGCTCAGAGAGAGAGGACGGCTCAGAGAGAGAGAGAAAGAGAGAGAGGACGGCTCAGAGAGAGAGAGGATGGCTCAGAGAGAAAGAGAGGATAGCTCAGAGAGAGAGAGAGAGAGAGAGAGAGGACGGCTCAGAGAGAGAGGACGGCTCAGAGAGAGAGGGGGGACTGGACTGACAGAGAGATCCCTAGCCCTGTCTGCATCTGAAGATAGATCTGTGTCCATGTATGTACCTTCTTGATCCAGGAGGTGCTCTGCTGCTTCTTCCAGCAGCTCCCTGGCAGCTTGCGCCTCCCACTCATCCTCCAGGCCTCACTGACTGCTGATGCTGGAGCAGAGAGGAGGCTGGAGGAGACAGTGTTCAGCGACATCACATCAGTGTGACTGGTCTGACTCTGGCTGCTTTGAAATCTCCCGCCCACACCCCTTTACAGGCACAGATTGGCTGCACAAGGGGTTGTGGGCGGGCACAGGGGGGACATGGGGTGGACCTAACGTAACTCCTCTTTCCTCCTTGTATTGATACAGGGCGCCGGGCGGGAGATGTACATACTGCTGTGCTGCGGGATTGCGGGCGGCTCAGTGGGCGGCATGCGCTCGTCTAGGAGGACACATCGGCACTCAGCAGTACAGAGAGAGAGAGGTGGGGCTGGGGGGACATGGGGCGGACCTAACGTACCTCTTCTTCCCTTGATGTATGGATACAGCGGGCGCCGGGCGGGAGATGTACACACTGCTGTGCTGCGGGCTTTGCGGGCGGCTCAGTGGGTGGCACGCACTCGTCTAGGAGAACACATCGGCGCTCATCAGCACTATTTACCATCAGGGGCAACTTCTGCGGGAAAATGCCAACTCGTTGTCAACACACTCCGGACACTTTGTTGCCCCCTCCCATAGGAAAAAAAATAAACAATTTATTCTCAAGAAGTGTAAGAGGACAAGGGGCTACACAATGAGATTGGAGGAGAAACAGTTTAACCCTAAACTGCACAGGGGGGTTTTCACTGTCAGGGCACTAAGGATGTGGAACTCTCTTCCACAATTTGTGGTAGCAGAGGAGTATGGATAATTTTAAAAGACTCTTGGATGTGCATCTTAAAGAATACAACATACTGGGATATGGGAAATACATTTTTCTTCTGGCCATGTCTTTGACTTGTGGTCATAGATTTATTTCTGTAAAGTTATTCATACAATAAAAATATCTATATACAGTTTCTCTATTTAGTCTTTTTATGCACCCCCGCAGGGCATTGGCCTTTACAATTGAATATGGTGAATTGCAACATAGAACGTAATACACCCAAGAGTTTTCATCTACCCTCACGCTTTTGAGTTTTGGCACACTGTGATCAATATCCTGGATAGTATTGGGCAGCCACAGTCAGCATTTTCCTTTAACACACCACTTGTATGGTGAGTCTACAATCATGTTATCCAATTTCTGCCTATATGCAGTTTGGTAATATGCTGTACTATACTCCTTTTTTTGCTATTATGCTTTATTCATTGTATGTTTATTTGTTTATACATTATAGTTCTCAATGCTCCTGAAGAAGTGGCTTTGATCCACGAAACATGTAGAGCAACCCTCTGAGGAATGTGAACAAGTGTCAAGATTTCTACAGAGATAATCCAGTTGATATATTAAACTGCTACGTCTTGGTTTGACTAAGTTTTTGGCATGTTTAGTTTGTATCCTAGATTTATACCATCCAGTATTATATCTTGACACCCTTGTGTTTATATGTAGATTTTTTAATATTGTATATGTTTCATCAGAAAAACTTTTGTTACTGATGAATTGTTTTTATTTGCTAAAAACATTAAAATCTTTTTAATGTAAAGTCCATTTTTCCACTCCAAATTTTCTAAATACTATAGGATCTGGCACTCTATTTATTAAGGGTGTTGATTGCCACCCAAGGGCACAGCAACTACAATCAAAAAATTCTCATGTAATAGTTGGCCTTGTTATCAGAGACTGCCATTTTAGAGGACATGAGATATATAGCTGTAGCACTAACAAAGCAGATTAATACTTCGGACTAATGTAGTCCCGGAGCCAGGACCACTGTAACACACACCCCGGCCAGGAGGGCCACACGCGGGGGTGGTGGGATGACTGCCCAGGTGGAAGGCGGCGGGGCAGAGACCCCAAACCAATGGTGTCTTCCCCCTAAATACCCCTCCCAGCATGCACAGCAAGGCAATCAACCCTCCTGATTGGCTGCCGAGGAGAAGTATCCACATGATCCTGATTCTACTGCTGCCACCTACTGCCCAGGGGTACCTGAAGTCCCCAGACAGGAGGATAGGTACACAGTACAGCCAGAGCTGGAACAGAGGCCTTAAATTTAGCCAAATAAACTTGGTTAGTCAATTAATTCTCTGAACCCCTTCTAAATTTACAGCAGCACCTGCTATGAAAGTAGCCAGGCTCTACATAAGAAATTTGCCATATTATGAGAAATTGTCATGCTAGGAATATGGCCATTTTAGAGAGACTGTCATGCTAGAGACTGCTGTTTTATTAAAGCCTGCCAGTGCAAATGAGACTCTGGTGTACCTATATATCTAGTGCACTGAAAATGTTCCTTAGAGCCCAGGAAGTACAAAGTGTGTTTAGAATTGAGCATAGGAGGCTGTTCTCAGCCAAGACAAGTGTTCCACAGGAGCCAGAGAGCAAATCATCCAGCATCTTTAGTTCTATGCTTCTTCTGTACCCTTTCTTTTAACCAAGAGACTCCCAAGTCAATCAGGTTCTATACCAGAAAGGCTCTTTAACCTCTTATGGACCGCCGCATGTACATTTACGTCGGCAGAATGGCACCGACAGACACATCAACGTATATATACGTTGGTGCCTTGAGGTGGGTAGTGGGTCCGATCGGGACCCCCCCCGGTACATGCGGCGGTCCCCGTGGCTGGCCGAGCGTTCCGGGACAAGGGGGCTGGGGGCTCCCAGCCAATCCGCACGCTCCCCCGCCCTTCCTCCTCCTGTGTAAACACAGGAAGGGGGAAGTGATGTGATCTCTCCTCTCAGCGTTTTTTTCAACCACTGCTGAGGAGAGATCACATCGCACAGTAAGTCTGCACAACACTACACTGACACACACTACACATAGGTACATTAACCCCTTGCGATCGCCCCCCCCCTCCCCCTGTCACAGTTTTACTGAATGCAGTAATCATACATGTATGATTACTGTATTTAGTGTCAGTGTGACAGTCAGTTAGTGTTAGGTTCAGGGTAGCCCCCGTACCCCCCCCAATAAAGTTTTAACCCCTTGATCACCGCCCTAGTTAACCCTTTCACTCCCTATTGCCAGCATCACTAAGCGATCATTTTTCTGATCGCTGCATTAGTGTCGCTGTTCCCGCTAGGTAGCTATTTTTTATTTTTATTGCGATTTTTTTTTACTAAAGACATATGGCTAAATAAATTTTGGCCTAAATGTTTGACTAAAATTTAGTTAATTTGATTTTTCTTATAACAAAATGTAAAAAATATAGATTTTTTTTCAAAAATGTCGCTCTATTTTTGTATATAGCGCAAAAAATAAAAATCGCAGAGGCGATCAAATACCACCAAAAGAAAGCTCTATTTGTGGGAAGAAAAGAGCCACGTTGCACGACCGCGCAATTGTCAGTTAAAGCGACACAGTGCCGAATCGCAAAAAGGGGCCTGGTCATTTACCTGCATTTTGGTCCGGGTCTTAAGTGGTTAAAGGGGTTGTAAAGGATCCCCCCCCCCCAAATAGCTTCCTTTACCTTAGTGCAGTCCACCTTCACTTACCTCATCCTTCGATTTTGTATTTAAATGTCCTTATTTCTTCTGAGAAATGCTCACTTCCTGTTCTTCTGTCTGTAACTCCACACAGTAATGCAAGTTTTTTTTTCTTGGTGTGGAGAAAGCCTCTTGAGGGGGGAGGGGGTGAGCAGGCAAGTCAGGACACTCTCTACTTTGCAGATAGGCAAAGGAGCTGTGTGTTAGTGGGCGTCCTGACCCTCCTGCTCGCCCCCTCCCCCTCAAGAGGCTTTCTTCACACCAGGAAGAAAGCCTTGCATTATTGTGTGTAGTTACAGACAGAAGAACAGGAAATCAGGATTTCTCAGAAGAAATAAGGACATTTAAAAAGCAAAATCGAAAGATGAGATAAGTGAAGGAGGACTGCACTAAGGTAAAGGAAGCTATTTAGGGGGAAACAATCCTTTACAACCCCTTTAAGTTTACCACAGAACGAAAGCAGCCTTTGCTTTGTGATGGCTTTCTTTGGTAAGTCACACTTTTATCTATGAGGAAGCAGTAGGCTTCTGGGTATATTATTACATTGTTAAAGTTGGCTGCATAGTGTGAAGAGCTGTAGAGTTTTCTAAGTGCTTGTGCCACTCCAGTCACAATGTACTTACAGTGGGACGAAGTTGGTTATCCATCATACAACCTCTTCATCAATCTCTACAAGTACAAATCCCAGATACAGACTAATCTATATTGCAACTATTTGACCTACCCAAGACAGGAGCACTGTTTACATAATCTGACATACTGTAAATGGAATCTTTTATCTCTGGGTTTACAGCTCACTGCATGCACCAGGGATGGCCATTATTCTTTATAACTGGACCCAATACAGGAGTGGCAGAGGACACCGGGAATGCTGTTGAGTGTCAACACTGTTCCAGCCCTGGGTAGACTGATTAATGACTCTGAGCAGTGGGTTATTCTGTATTTTAGGAAACAAATCAGAGGAGGGGTTTATGCGATTTTGTTTGCACACTGCATGTATTATTTACACTGACATGTTCCCCCTACTCTATGCCAAATACTAACATAGTAATTCCCAATACTAGTGACAATAAGAATTTCTACCACTGAAGCCCACACTGGGTGTTCACCTATGAAACAAGCCTTTGATTTTGAAGAAGGCTGTGGAATCTTCCACATTACTGTACTACATTAGCAGAACCACAAACATATACAATAAGGATTAACATTTTGTATATAGATATTGGTTTGGTAGGAGGGCAAAAAAATAAAAGTGTAGTTTTTGTATATGTAGCGCCTGTGTACTTTCAGTCCAGGTGCTATCTTAAATTTAGAGGGGGGTGAGAGAGTTATGTAGCTCTCACCCATGCAATTTGTGTAAATTCAGCTTTTGTTCTAGCTGGGCTGTGCTGTCAGTCCATTCTGTGTTCCTGAGGTGCCTTACCACCCGGGGCGACAGGTGGCGGCAGTGGAGTCCAGGTCAGAGCGCCTTCTTGCCAGCAGACAATCAGAGGGTTTTTTCCCTTGTGGGGCATGCTGGGGGTGGGTACTTCTAGAGAGACGCCATGTTGGGCGGGGAAGTTTGTGGTTGGATCCGGGTGCGGCACCCACCTTCAGGGTGTGCGCACATCACAGCAGTGATGCACAGTGTGAGCACATCAGCGATATGGCCTACCAGGCCAGGGCGCACGTGCCACGCGTTGTTCTTGGTTCCGGGACCATGTTGGCCCAGAACAACTGAAGCTGTGATGGGACCCAGTGACTTATTGGTTCCCCCCATCTTTGAGAACAAGATCCCAAGCGAATTGTGCTGTTCGGTGTGGAGTCAGTCTGAGGAGAGCTAGGAGGCAGGCAATCCAATAGGGCCTAGACGAACCATTGGGGATTGAGGTGACCGGACACTGGGAGTTTGTCTAATGGCAACCTGTCAGTCGGTGACTATTTGAAGAAAACTACCTGAGGGAGATTCAGGCATCAATATTCTTGAGAAGGATTCACCTCACGAATTGTGTTCTAAAGCAACGGGCCTGTTGCAGAGGTCTCATTCCTATTTCTACTCTCAGTCAAGTCTGTGTCAGAGATTTGTTTTCCTTCTCAAGATTCTCAGTGATATTCTGGCTGCCAGTTCTGTGAGAGAGACTGTCCGGGTATGCTGTACCCACACTGGCTGGAGTGGTGACGAAGTTAAAGTTCCACTTGGAAGCAGGATTGTTTCTGTCAATCTTAGGCCTGAGTCTGCAAATTCTCCCTTTGACCTATCTTTGCTCTATCTACTCCAAGTTCACTGTTTGCCGTGTTGGGCGAGAATAAAAGCACAGAAAGACACCGGCTGTTTGGATATTCCTTTATTGTTCTCATCATCATCATACCCCTAGACATTCATACAGGAAACAGGCTGACCCAAATCTATCCAGCGGCTCCTGAGGGGGGTAGCGCTACATATATTTTCAGAAAAAGATCCAGGAGGTCTATGGAATGTATATAGGATGTTCTCAAATTGATGTTTGCTTCAACTTAAGAAAATGCACAATTTCTGAGAAATCAAAACGTTCCCTAAAGCAGTTGTAAACCCTTGCATTTCCAACAAAGTGACTGGCCTCAGGTGATACACAGAGATGAAATGACTCATCCTAAATAAGTTGTACCTGTTTATCTGTGGTTTTCTTTTCTCTACATCCGTTGAAAATCCAGATTTTTTTTAAATTGTCTGGGCTATCAGAAAAATAGGGTTACTCTGCAGAGCTCAATGATGAGAGCTCTGGAAGCTGATTGGAAGTATAGGACACACCAGAGCTTTTTTTCTCAGAAAATAGGTGCAGGAGCACGACCCTGTTTAGATTTTACAAACAGTAGGAGGGTCTTAAAAGGGCAATCGGCAACAACCTGGACCCCCCCGCCCATTCTGGGCAAAATCATCACCCCTAGCACCAAAGTCAAAAGTCTTGGGGTCATCTTTGACTCCGACATGACAATAAACGCACAAATAGGGTCAGTAGTCAGCGGATCTCACCATCTGCTGCGCCTACTACGCAGACTCACACCTTTCATTCCCAGAAAGACATAGCGGTCGTGGTGGGAGCGATTGTAAACTCCAGACTGGACTATGCAAATGCCCTTTACCTCGGACTCCCCAAGTACCAAATCGCTCGTCTTCAAGTCGTTCAAAATACGGCCGCCAGACTTGTGACTGGGAAAAAACCCTGGGAATCAATCTCACCTTCACTGAGATCCCTTCACTGGCTACCAGTTAAAGACAGAATCACCTTTAAAGCTCTCTGTCTAACGCATAGATGTATCCATGGGAATGCTCCCCATTATCTATGCGAAAAATTAAAATTTCACAATCCCAATCGTATTCTACGATCCACCAATCAAATTCGACTTCAGATACCGAAAGCCAGATACAAGTCCAAAGGAGACAGGAGATTCGCTGTCCAAGGTCCCAGACTATGGAACGCCTTACCAGCCAGCATTCGGCTGGAGGAGAACTACTTAGGGCCAGATTCTCATATATATTCGGCGGCGTAGCGTAAGCCATTTACACTACGCCGCCGCTGCGTACTAGAGCAAGTGCTTTATTCTCAAAGCACTTGCTCCGTAGTTTACGCCGGCGTCTCGTAAATCGCCAAGCGTAAACCCGCGCAATTCAAATGGGGCGGCTTGTATTTAAATTAAGCGCGCCCCCGCGTCGAACGAACTGCGCATGCGCCGGCCGGGGAAAAAGCCCAGTGCGCATGCTCCAAAGGACGTCACATTTTCTCAATGTAAATGACGTAATCGCAGCGTACGCCAGCCCCATTGAGAATCGACGTACGCAAACGACGTAAACGACGCACAACACGACGCAGTCCTGAGGCCATACTTAACATGGCATTCGACGGGACACGACGGCATCCGATGGGACCTCGTAAGGTTACTCCACATAGAAGCTGGGGTAAACTTACGCGAACGAAAACGACGTACGCGACGACGGGGCGGCGTAAAAGCGATCGAGAATCGGCGTACTACTTCATTTGCATATGCAAATGAAAAAACAACGTAAAGGCCACCTAGTGGCCGGAGTTGTCATTACACCTACGATCCGAAAGTGTAATGCTTTTACACTTGTCGGATGTAGAAGCGTATCTATGCAAAAGTGATGCTAAGCATCACTCGCATAGATACGAGGACAAAAAAAAGGCGTTACGACGGGGTATCTGAGATACTCCGTCGTAACGCCTCTGAGAATCTGGCCCTTAGTCTTCAGGAGAAAGATTAAGACTCATCTCTTTTGATCTCAAAGGAGACAGGAACAACAAGCGCCCAGAGGCGATTTACTTCGCATGTGCTGCGCTATATAAGTTTTCATTCATTCATTCACTAACCACTAGGCCCTCTGGTGATGTCAGTGGCAGCTAGTTAGTTCCCCCCCAGCGTCAGTTGAGGTCAGATTCCCCTCACAGTCCCAATATCAGTCACTGATTAGTAGTATAAAAAAATCATAAATAAACAAAGATTCCAGCATATATACCATAGTTTGTAGACGCTATAACTTTCACGCAAAGCAATCAGGATACACGTATTGGGATTCTTTTAACCGAAGACATGCAGCTTTTGGCCCAAATTTATGAAAACTTTTGATTTGCAGTGCTGAACAGCAAAAAAAAGGCCTGCTCATGAACTGGGTAAAACCTTTCGGAGCTGAAATGGGTAAAGAAAACATGTAGCATAAGATATAACAAAAAAAAAAAAGAACTGCCTATGCCATCCTCCTTCTGAAATTGTTGGTTGACTGCCTGTCATGCTAAACCAGTGATTTCAGTAGTGTTCTGCACTAATCCAAAACTCTAATGCCGCGTACACACGGTCGTTTTTTGCGATGAAAAAAAACTACGTTTTTTAAAACGTCATTTAAATTGATCGTGTGTGGGCAAAACGTCGTTTTTTGTCTTCAAAAAAACGACCAAAAAAAAATTCCAACATGCTTGAATTTTTTGTGTCGTTTTTCAAAACGTTGTTTTTTGTTTCACAAAAAGTCACCGTGTGTAGCAAAAACGTCGTTCAAAACGACGTTTTTCAACCCGCGCATGCCCAGAAGCTAGTTATGAAGCGAGCTTCAATGGAAAAGAGTGGTGAACGTAACCTCGCTTTTTGTAAAAAAACGATGGTGTGTATGCAAAATTGTCTTTGAAAAGTGACGTTTCAAAAACGTCGTTTTTTACTTCACAGAAAACGTCGTTTTTTTTCATCGCAAAAAACGACCGTGTGTACGCGGCATAATGCTTCATACACACGATCATTTTTCAGCATGAAAAAAAAACTTAGTTTTTCAGCATGTAGAAAAAAACTAAGTTTTTCCAACTTCATCATTAAAACGACGTTACCCACACACCATCGTTTAAAAAAAATATCTAGCAAAGCGCGGTGACGTACAACACGTACAAAGGCACTATAAAGGGGACGTTTCATTCGCCTTGGGGCTGCTTTAGCTGATTCCGTGTTAGTAAAAGACGATTCGCTCTTTTCTGTCTGTTACAGCGTGATGAATGTGCTTACTCCATTATGAACGGTAGTTTTATCAGAACGAGCGCTCCTGTCTCATAACTTGCTTCTGAGCATGCGCGGGTTTTTAACGTCGTTTTAGCTCACACACGATCATTTTTTACAACCCGAAAAACAACATTGTTTAAAACGACGTTAAAAAATGCAGCATGTTCGAACGTTTTTCAGAACCTGAAAAATGATGTGAAGCCCACACACGATCATTTTAAATGACATTTTTTTAAAACAATGTTTTTTTAATGCTGAAAAACGATTGTGTGTACGCGGCATTACTTTTGAACATCCATGGACCTTAATCAAAAACCATCAAAACAAACATAAAGAATACCTGAAGCTGTAACCCTTTAGAAAACCTCCTTTATTCATACAGATTATAAAACAATTATTATGGTACATTTTAAAACATGCCAGATATATGAATAACTAATTCAAAGAGACGTCAACTTTTTAGGACCCTTACACTGCATATAAATTACTACTAGAGCATTTCTCAAACATAGCCCTTGTCCACATATATAATAGTCAAACCTATATGGCCTCGTACACACGATCAAATCTGTCTGCTGAAACCCGCCTGCCGGGCCGTTTCAGCAGACAGATTCGATCATGTGTACGGGCGAGCAGACAGATTTGTCCACCCGACAGATTTCAAAGCATGCTTTGAAATCTGTCTGCTGCAAACCCGTCTGTCCGACATGTTCGATGGTTAGTACACAAAACCATCGGACCAAAATCGCGCGCATGCTCAGACAAAAGGAGGGGACGGGAGCGCTCGTTCAGGTAAACCTCGTGTTTGTTTGTGAGTTGGCACATTCGGCATTTTAACTATCTATAGTGTATCGTTTATTGCCTTTTTTTTTCTTCGTTCTCTTGCTAGAATCAAGCCGTTCTATTGCTGATGCTATTTAGACAGAGTTGTCCCAATATAGCAAAGTTTGATTGTATGATTTGGCGTTGTCTTTTTGTAATTATTTTCTTGCCCTATGTCCTAATTTTTTGAGCTTTCCTCCACATGAATAGATTTATATTTTTTTACTTAATGTTGTTCTATTTTATTTTTACGTTGTCATCTGCTGTTTATTTTGTGCTTGCATTATTTTGTTTTATTTTTGTTTGTTTTCAAAGCTTATTATTTTTATTTTTTTCACCTTTTTTTTACAATGCATTTTTATTTATTTTTTGCACCTTTTTTTTACAATGCATTTTTTTTTCTTTTTGCACCTTTTTTTTTACAATGCATTTTTTTTTCTTGTTGCACCTTTTTTTACAATGCATTTTTTTTTCTTTTTGCACCTTTTTTTTTACAATGCATTTTTTTCTTTTTGCACCTTTTTTTTTACAATGCATTTTTTAATTTTTTGCACCTTTTTTTTACAATGCATTTTTTTTTGCGCCTTTTTTTTACAATGCATTTTTTTCTTTTTGCACCTTTTTTTTACAATGCATTTTTTTTGCACCTTTTTTTTTACAATGCATTTTTTTCTTTTTGCACCTTTTCTTTACAATGCATTTTTTTATTTTTTGGCTTTGCAAATGATGTCAACTTTTTGTCTTTTGGGGTTTCCATGGTTTACCAAGTTGTCACTCCAAACCTACCCCTCCACCCAGGAGTTTGTGTCCTTACAAAATTCCACCTTGGATTTGTAGAATGTTTGGGGCCTAATCACCACAGTAGAAAACACAATAGACAAGGTTTGAACGTGAATACAAAAAGCCATTGATTTAGGCACTAAACCAAATTATAAAAAACCTGATCTGCACCACTTGATCAGATAGCAACCTACATGCAGACTTGTGCATTCCACAACATGATGAAGGATAAAATGAACAACCTCAGGAGACACAAAAAAAAAAAATCTGAATCAGCAGCACATGAGCAAACGAACACAAGCTGTGGTACTCCAACAACCTCACATTTTTGGATAATGAACTGGAAGGCAGGTAATCACCTTCTCTTCTTACTTCCAGCCTTCCTTCCTGGCTGCCTTGCAGCGGAACGTCCACGGGCCCATCCATGGCCCCTTGCAGGTGTGGATGATGTGGCAGCAGGAGGCAGAAGATGGGGAGCAGGCTGGGCTGGGTCACTCAGGTCTGTGTCCCTGGTCAGCATGCCCCTGTGCATCCAGAAAATGACCTTGTTGATCAAGTCCTTTGCCAGGTCCCTTTGCTCCTCCTCCGCTCGACTCAGTTCATGCGCCACGGAGGCACTGAAGGCTTCAGTGGGGTTGAGGGGGGCCCTCATTATTTCCGCAGCCTCCCTCATCATTTGGAGGCTCTCCTCCTCCATCTGCCTCATGCGCCTCCTTTGGCCTGGTCGCCTCATCTGGAGGGGAGGAACCTGGCTGATGGTGCTGAGCCTGGGGACATGCTGACTTCCACTCAGCCCAGCCTCCTCCTGGCTGCCACTCACCCCTTCCGCCTGGCTGACATGGTCCTCAGGAGCTGCCACCTCCTGGCTGGGCTCTTCCTGTGTCAAAAAAGGGACATGTTGTAATATTTAGCACAATCAAGCACACACACATTTTTTGGCTCTAGACTCTTTTGGTTTTCTTCATTAAAATAGAACTGACTGTCCTTCAGACCCCTCAGTTGGCATCCCTGAGATCCCTAGTTTTATGCACATGCCTTTTTTTGTTGGTCCAAACTTTATATAATTTTTACAATAGTAACTCAAGAATCAAACCCAAATTAGCAGCTAAGAAATATTTAGGAAACTACTATACCTCTTCACTGAAGACCACCAGATCTGGGTCCATGTCATCCAGGCCCTCCGCTGGCTCTGAAGGGGCGTGGGGATCCTGGGAAGTTCCGCTGCAAGGAAGCGTGGGAGGAAGGCTGGGAGGAAGATTGGAAAGTGATGGCCGGCCCTCCAGTTCATCATCCAAAAATGCAAGCTTGCGGAAGTACCAGAGCCTGGGCTCCTTTTGCGCATGTGCTGCTGATCCAGATCTTTGGCTTTTAAGCCCTTTATATACGTTACGATAGGTGGTCCTGAGATTGCTCATTTTATCCTTCACCATGGTCGCTGTGCAGGCTGGAACCCACGTCTGCATGTAGGTTGCTATCTGTTGGAGTGTTTCCGCTCTCAGGACCTTATTTGGGTAGCCTGGGTGCCTGCTATCCCAAAGGTTGGGTTTTTCACGATAAATTTCGATTAATCGCAAGGTGTTTTCTTGGATCGACAACTGGTCCATCTTGACTTGTTTATGTCGAGATTAATGGTCTAGAATATACAAAAATAAATATCTAAAAACCCACATCAAAAATGGCTCAGCTTTGTCATTGTCTGAATATGTATGTGTACAATCATTGTGGAGCTAGTATACAAACACATTGGGTTATTTACTAAAGAAAAAATCACTTTAGCACTGCAAAAGCACTTGAAAGTACACTGCCTGAAACTGCACTTGAAAATGCAATCGCTGTAGACCCGAAGGGGACATGCAAGGAAAAAAAAATATTTCAGTTTTAGCCTCCACCTGATTGGATGATAAAATAAGCAGAGCTTCCCCTCAGATCTATGGAGAATGCCCTTCCAAGTGCACTTGCATTGCACTTGCAGTGCAAAGTGGATTTCCCTTTAGTAAATAACCCCCAATGTGTCCTGCTGCTACAATGCTGGCCAGCCCCGCTCCATTGTTGTGCAACTCATTTTTGGAACATGCAGACCCTTTGGTAACATGAAAATAAATACATGCCATCTCTAATCATCCACAATTTTTTCTATGTTACCAATCATCAAGGCACTATTTCATGTGTAGATATCATGCCCCTCACACAGCATTGATGAGCTAATACACTACCTAATTACCTCTGTCCAACCAATACAGAACAATACATGCATGATGTGAATACACAAGACAAAAATAAAGAGGTAGAGCATTGTCATATATATATGTAGTGATGTGTCCAAGCAGTTTTGGCCAAAACTCGCATTGGGGGGCCCCAAGCTACATAATTAGCGCAAACGGTCCTAACAACATCCCAAACCCCCACCCCCCCATGGGGCTCCAAAGTTTAGAGGCCTCTGCTGATCCCATGTTGTAATTTACCTTCGTCTCTGTAGCTCCTCGCGTACGCTCGAGTAATCTCCGCGTAACCGACGTAATCACGTTGATATCCTTATATAGGCCGCGCAAACATATACCGCCGCCCTCTTCGTTCGCAATGTCTCCGCCCGCTTTTAACTCCCCCATTACATGTTTCAACATCCAGGGCCTCATATTGCAAGTTACCGGCATATGTGTATGTCATCGTTTTACCACGCGAGTAAGCTCCGCGTAAACACAACGTATTCATCCGCGCATGCGTGAAACGCCGCCTTCGTCCACGCCCATGACGGAACTTTTCCTCTTTTCCACGCCCCTTATCACTGTGAAACGAAAAGATGGCGATGTCACACGAGCGAGCATTATCCTCTCATGAGGATCAGGAAGGGACACAGCCAGGGATGTCCCGTTCAAGGAGCAAACGGTACAAGGCCACGAATATGAGTTTTGAGGAGATGGTGGAGATGGTACACATCCTGCGCAGGAAGGATTATGATGGGGATTATGGCCCATACAGCACCCCGAACCGCCGTAAGGCCAAAATTATGGACAAGGTGGCGAAGAGGCTTACTGAGATCTTTGGGGTGAGCAGGTCCAAAGAGCAGCTACGCAAGCGCTGGTCCGATTTGAAGTTGCGTGAGCCACACCAGTTTCGGAAGATAAAGAAAATCCTGGATAAAAGTAGTTTTTTTTTGGGGGGGTGGTTTGCAATTGTGTGATCTCATTGTTTGCTATGTATATTTCTGCATGTGCCTTGTTGGACTGGTTGTACTTTGGAACACATTTTTTTTATATTTCCTGTAAAAAAAAAATGAAGTTTTGCACGATCGTTCTTTAGAAACATCGTTCCATCACCTCGTTTCACACAAATACTATGTCCTAGGAACAGCACACCAGGACATGGCTATTTGGCTTTTAAAGAAAAGTTATTACACATTGTGGATAAAATAATGTAGATTTCCTAACTTATTAGAATGTGAAAAGACAAACAGGATTCATTCACACAGTGATAATAAGCAGCTGGATTCACATCTGGACTCAAGAGCACCTGTGTCTCCCCCATAATGAGATTCATTTTTAACAGTCTCTGACACATAATTTTTAAGGAGGGGCATCCATGCAGGGGCAGACTGACCACTGAGGAACTCGGGCACTGCCTGAGGGCCCCATGCCCCTAGGGGGCCCCATCAGAGATGCCAGGCTCATTAAAACCAGGGACAGTATGTAAAAATCTGATTATTTTTTTCAACTGTCCCTGATATGTCCAAAGCCTACATGCTTTTGATGTGAAACTACTGAGATTTTAGCTGCCCCGCCTCTATACTTCCACCTGGCTTAGTGGGCATTTGTAAGCCTGGGGGCCCCTAATATTCTATTGCCCGGGGGACCCATGAGTTGTCAGTCTGCCCCTGCTTCCATGTGTGTCCCTTCGCTAAAAAGGGTCATTATCACAGCTTGGGAGAAGTCATTATAAAAACAAAGCTAAGGTTTGGTGGCTGAAGCCAATAATCAAAAGTTTTTAACACACTTTGACGCAATGATTATGATTTTTTAATGCCCTCCTCCAATATCTGTGTGCTGATAAGTATACCTTTTGTTTCCTGATATTTATAGTGGAAAGAACAGGACAGCAATTTGAGGAGGCAAGGAGGCCCAAACTCTCTCCTAAGAAAAAATCTAGGCATGTGGAGGAGGAGGACCAGGTAGAAGAAGGAGTGGTGGAAGGGAGAGATGAGGAAGACGAAAATGTGGAAGGAGTATTTAGTGAAGAAGAAGAGTTATGGAAGAAGAAGGAGTTGGTGAAGAAGAAGGAGTTGGTGAAGAAGAAGAAGGAGTTGTTGAAGAAGAAGGAGTTGGTGAAGAAGAAGAAGGAGTTGTTGAAGAATAATGAGTTGGTGAAGAAGAAGAAGAAGAAGAAGAAGAAGGAGTTGTTGAAGAAGAAGGAGTTGGTGAAGAAGAAGGAGGAGTTGTTGAAGAAGAAGGAGTTGTTGAAGAAGAAGGAGTTATTGAAGAAGGAGGAGTTGTTGAAGAAGGAGGAGTTATTGAAGAAGGAGGAGTTGTAGAAGAAGGAGGAGTTATTGAAGAAGGAGGAGTTATTGAAGAAGGAAGAGTTGTTGAAGAAGGAGGAGTTATTGAAGAAGGAGGAGTTGTAGAATAAGGATTTATTGTGGAAGAAGGCAAAGTTGTGGATGATGGGGAGGTGGAGATTAGTAGCACAACAGGTCAGTGTCACCGCAGCTTCACAGGGATAAAGAGATGTAGATAGGCCTGCACATTACTAATGTAATTTTATTTATTTTGTTATTTATAGGGGATGAAGATGCTGCGAGCACATCCAGTAGTCCACTTTTTTCACGTGCAAGTGCACAAATTGTCATACAACAAATTATGGAGTGTAGCACAGAGATGGATAATATGAGGCAAAGAATGGTTGTAATTGAGCAAAATTTTAAAAATATTATTGATATGATGGGCCGTATCAAAGACTAAATCCCCCTGCCCCGCCCCCCCCCATCACCCATCCGTCTTGAAAAGAAAAAAAAAAAAGATGAAGAAGATGCACACACAGTGTGTCCACATGTGCTATCTGCCATCACAGGTTATCGATTGTCTTTGCTTTGTGGGTACACCCCCTTCCTCCCTTCTCAAGCAGGTGAGAGGGAAGGGTTTGCACCCACAAACCACATACATTGATCACCCATGATGCCAGATAGCACATGTGGACATTTGTCATGGGAGGTCAGGATATAATCCCCATTTGGGCCCTCTCACTCACACACAGAATGTGTGCATCTTCCAAATTTGGCGTGTTCCGGGGTGACATTGGGAGACTGTTGTAGTAATTACAATGTTGTACTTTGTAATTTGTTTTTTTGTACTATTTTATCTATATTTTTGAAAAAAAAAGTTTGGGATAATCCATAATGGTTTTTCTAAAAAAAAAAACAAAACGTTTTTTTACTCCGAAAATGTAAAATTTTGGCAAACCCAAAAAAAAAGTTTCTAGTAAAATATTTAAACGCTAAAATGAGTGGCTTGTTCTTTATATATGCTCAATACACAGTTTGTAGATGAGTGACTTGTAACTACAGGCATAACCCGCTTTTAAGTACACACTAGGGTTTATTTATTACCGCTGCAAATCGCAATATCAGGCTCACTTCTGCATAAAAAACAATATTCTTCGAACACCAGCTTGTTCAGTTAAGCCAGGTTAGAAATCCTGGAAGCTCATTGGTTTGTGTGCAGAAGTGACCCTTCTATTGTGTACTTAATAAAAGTGGGGTATGCCTGTAATGTACAATTGTGGTTATTTACTAAAACCTGACAACTACATTTGGCACTAGAAGTGCACTAGTTCGAGAACCAAGAAGACAGATAAAAATAGAAAAAGCAATAATGACAAACAACTGTATATAGAGTCCAATGGTCAAATTATTTATTATATTTTGGAATATTTCTTTCTTTTGGGGGCCGAATTAGAAAGAAATATGATCTGGCATAGCTATGGCCCCCCGACCCATGAAGTACTCAACATATTTGTCGCGTACCTCACGAGCAGATTGGGTGGCCGAGCCAGCGCGACCAGTGTCCAGCCCAGGAAGGGTATCTGAGGGTAGTCCTGCCTCAGCACCGATGTTGGGTAGGTACGTCTGGGAATGCCTGCGTAAAAAATTGTGCAATATGCAACAGGCAAAAACAACATGGTTCAATTTATATTCCGCCAGGTGTATCGCTGTCTGAAACAGGCGGAACCGGCTGGAGAGTATCCCAAAGGCATTCTCGACTACCCTCCGGGCCCTGGCTAGCCTAAAATTGAACAGGCCGCATGAGGTGAGGTCCAAGCCCGAAAGCTTCGTCCGCTAAAAAAACAAACGGAAGTCCTTCCACATTGTCTTCATCCGGTGGCAGTTCAAGACCACCAGTTTGTAGACGGGTGTAAAATTCAGTCCGCGCGAACACTCCCCCATCAGACAGCCGGCCGTTCTTCCCCACGTCCACATACAAAAATTCGTAGTGTGCCGACACCACCGCCATCAACACGATACTATGAAAACCTTTGTAGTTAAAATAGTAGGACCCCGAACGGGGTGGTGGCACTATGCGGACGTGTTTCCCATCTATTGCTCCTCCGCAGTTCGGAAAATCACAACGAAGGGCAAATTGGGAAGCCACAGTCTGCCATTCCTGTGGCGTGGAGGGAAACTGTGGGGACAAAAAAAATAAAAAATTAGTACTTAGGCACATAAACATTGCAAACACAATACAAAAACCATCCTTGTGCAACATCACAGTATTAACAATTTTATATTATTATTGTGGTGGAGTTGTGGCCACAAAAATATCCCACTTATTAAAACACTCCCCACCCCTCTGATGGGGCAACATTTTAGGGGGGGTTGGGGTTGAACTACAATGCAGCAAAGAAAAATATGCCACACACACAAAAAAAAAAAAAAAGGCTAGGTGTGTTTGTCCCTAGGATAGCATGCTGGACAGGTTAATAGTGATGCAGGGATAAAATATGTAGGTAGGCCAACAAAAAGAACATGGAAAGCTTATCAACATGCATGCATGGGGAGAAAAGGGAACATTCAACACACAGCATCGAAAAATCATGGTCATTAGGGAACAAATGCCAAAAAAATCAACAATTGCTACAATTTATAAAGACAGAGATTGTGAGCTTCATAAAAGAGGAAACTTACCTTCAGATACTCCTCCTGCATGACTTGTATGACAGCAGAACACGTCTCCGGTATGATGATCCCAAGCGCCTGGGGAGAGATGCCTGTTGAGAACTTGAGGTCCTGCAGGCTCCTCCCAGTCGCCAGGTACCGCAACGTGGCAATAAGCCTCTGCTCGGCCGTGATCGCTTGGCGCATCACAGTGTCCTGCGTCGTGATATAGGGGGACAGAAGATCCAGCAGACGGTTGAAAACGGGGTCCGTCATACGGAGAAAGTTCCTGAAGTCATCAGGATTATTCTCCTGGATTTCCCTAAGCAGAGGCATATGAGAGAATCGGTCACGCTGGCGCAACCAATTCTTGGCCCAGGAACTCCTCCTCCCCCTGTTCCTGGCCAAAGGTCTGGAATAATGATAACATCCAGAAGCAAGCCCATATCCAGCACGAACTCTAGCAAAGTTACGCTGCTGCTCCATAATGGCTTCAAACCGGCCGGCTGGTCAGTCAAGAACACACTCAAACAGAAAGCACCCCCAAATCCAGCAATACCTGCAAAGTACGTTCGACAAACAGATACCCACGGACAGGACGCCACTGCAAAGCAGAAACGACTTGACAGCCAGCACTGACTGCCAAATACGCACCCACAAGCACACACTGAACCCGAGAATACGACCTGTAAAGCGCGGAGACCGAAAAGCGCGAATCGGCTCTAACCAAACCTTTGCTAACACGTTACTAGCAAAATAGGAACAGAGGGCGGCGCCGTAAGCTTTGGTCTTCCCCTTTATAGTGACGTCGTACGTGGTTTACGTGCACGCGTTCTGGTCCGGGGAGATTTCTATTCGATCGTGTGTACGCACAGCAGACCAACAGACAGATTTGCTGCGTCTGCTGGAAACGGTCGGGCCGACACATTTGCGCAAATCTGTCTGCTCGTGTGTACGAGGCCTATCTCTGGCAGTAACCATGCACAAGTACCCATACGATCAAAGGTATGTTGTATACCTTCTTCAACTGCTAAAAGCGACAAGGAGGTATAGTGGTGAAATATATAGTTGCAGCAGTATAAGATATTTACAATTAGGATATGTACAGTGCCTTGAAAAAGTATTCATACCCCTTACAATTTTCCATATTTTGTCATGTTACAACCAAAAACTTAAATGTATTTTTTTGAGATCTTATGTGATAGACCAACACAAAGTGGCACTTAATTATGAAGTGTAAGGAAAATGATAAATGGTTTTCCATTTTTTTTACAAATAAATATCTGAAAAGTATGGCATGCATTTGTATTTATCCCCCTTTACTCTGATGCCCCTAACTAAAATCTAGTGGAACCAATTGCCTTTGGAAGCCACCCAATTAGTAATTAGAGTCCGCCTGTGTTTCATTTAATCTTAGTATAAATACAGCTGTTCTGTGAACAAACAGCATCACAAAGGCCAAGGAACACACCAGACAGTTCAGGGATAAAGTTGTAGAGAAGTTAAAAGCAGGGTTAGCTTATACAAAAAACATCTCAAGCTTTGAACATCTCACGGACCACTGTTCAATCCATCATCCGAAAATAGAAAAATTATGAGCCGTGCACTCCTCAAATCTGGCCTTTATGGAAAAGTGGCAAGAAAAAAAACATTCTTGAAAGAAAGCCACAAGAAGCTCCGTATACAGTCTGTGAGAAAGCCATGTGGGGGACACAGAAAACATGTGGAAGTAGGTGCTCTGGTCAGATGAGACCAAAATTAAACTTTTTGGCCTAAAAGCAAAGGCTATGTGTGGCGAAAAACGAACACTGCACATCACCCAGAACACACCATGCCCACTGTGAAATATGATGGTGGCAGCATCATGTTGTGGGGATACTTTTTTTTATGCAGGGACAGGGAAGCTGGTCAGAGTTGATGGGAAGATGGAACGAGCCAACTACTGGGCAATCTTAGAAGTCTGCAAAAGACTTGAGACTGGGGTGGAGGTTCACCTTCCAGCAGGACAACAATCCTAAAGATACAGCCAGAGCTACAATGGAATGGTTTAGATCAAAGCATAAACATGTAATCATGTGTTAGAACGGACCAGTCAAAGTTCAGACCTAAATCCAATTGAGAATCTGTGGCAAAACTTGAAAATTGCTGTTTACAGACGCTCTCCATCCCATCTGACAGAGCTTTAGCTATTCTGCAAAGAAGAATGGGCAAAAATGTCACTCTCTAGATATGCAAAGCGGGTAGAGACATCCCCAAAAAGACTTGCAGCTGTAATTGCAGCAAAAAGTGGTTCTACAAAGTATTAACTCGGGGGGAATACAAGTGCACGCCACACTTTTCACATGATCAAAAAACAAAAACAATAACTGTGGAGAGGTATTGATAGTCGGACTTTGAGGCCAAGGAAGTAGGTAAAAAATATAGTTTTAATATTACCAATTAAACATGACAGTATAAATGCATAGTAACAATAAAATAGCAAAAACAATAATTCATATACATGAGAAAAACCGTTATGTACAAAATCCCTAAAGTTGCCAACGCACGTTTCGCCGTGGGGCTTCTTCAGGGCAGTTGTTAAGGATTTTGTAAGACGATGTATAGCCAGAAAAACAGAATAGTTATATTGCCGATGATCCTATACCGAATGAATTCAAGGGCACACACCACAATCACGTAGTCAAAGGTAGGTACTTGCTTCAAAAGAGTCCTTAGATCTTGTTACAGATCTTTAGTTGACAACAAAGTCAAGGTAGAGATCGCTTTACGATTTATGTGAAACGTGACACTATTGGCCACCTCCATTCAATAATGAAGGGTCCTGAAGCCAACTGGGACATATAACCAATGTAGTTTAAACTTGAATTCCTTCAGGTGTATTAAACCACCGCTAGATATGTCTATTTTTGAGGCTAAAAGATTTAAGCCAGGTTTTCAAGTGGTTGTTTAAACGTGAGGTCCATGTCCCAGGGTGTTCATCCGAGTGATCCACACTTTTCACATGTTTGTTTGTTAATAAAAAAAAAAAAAAAACATTTATAATTTCCTTTCCACTTCACAATTATGTGCCACTTTGTGTTGTTCTAGCTGCAGCACATAAAATACCAATAAAATACATTTACGTTTTTGGCTGTAACATGAGAAAATGTGGAAAATTTCAAGGTGTATAAAGACTTTTTCAAGGCACTGTAGCACAATTGACGATTTACCACTATCAATTGTTTCCAAAAGTCCTTCAAGAAGTCAGTCTTGTAGATTTATACCCACTATTCATAGAAAGGGATCAAAATTTAGAACATCTGAATGGCCTAAAGAGACTATATCCAATAGACAGTGAAGCTGTATATAGAAAGTCAAGCAGCATGTGAATGAGAAACGCTATTTGCTTGTTTCTGTAACATACACAAAGCAAATATTATTTAAAGACATTACACTCATTAAAGTCCATGGTCAATGAAGTTGTATGTGGAAAGTCAATTACCATATAAAAAAGAAATGCTTTATGCTTGCGTCCATCACATGATGGGAATGTTACTGTATCTATGGCATCATAAACAGGAAGGCTTTTAGGGACATCATATGCATCAACACACAGTATATTTAAGTACACGGTTAAGACTGAGGGCTATATGTAGGGGTGTAGCATAAATTGACCTGTGATAAATTTTGTTTAAGATTTGAGATTATTTTGATCGTTAGTGTTGGCTTATTGCCCTTTATATCCTCTACTGGAGGATTTTTTTTATAACAACTAAGCAGTAAACAGTCAAGTGTTCTAAATATCGCAATTGTAGTTTACCTATACTGCTGTAGCTGGATATATTTAATCACTTTACCTTCATGTCTTTCGCAACAGTTAGAGGAGGTATACTTTTGAACACATGATTAATGGGTTACCTAAGAGTTCTCTAATGGGCTGCAACTCAAATATTTTTTATTTTGTTTTGATTTAATTTAATAGATTATGTTTTTATGGTTCGTGAAAGTCCAAAATCCAGTTGTTGGATTAATAGAGAATATTGCCAGTATCGGGAACTCGGACCTGAGGTTGGGAGTTGTGTTGCCAGTTTAGTAAGTATTGACAATTTCAATAATTTCAAACTCACTGATGTGAAATAAACAGGAAACAATTAAAGCTGAAGTGAAGTGAGAAATCATATTTTGCACACCTGCCAAGCGACCGCATTGAAGCTAGAAGATCAGTATGGCAGTCAGGCAAGTAGGAATTTCAGAGAGAGAGAGGCCATCTATGGCACTCTATATATTGCTCTCTAGATGTGCAAAGCGGGTAGAGACATCCCCAAAAAGACTTGCAGCTGTAAATGCAGCAAAAAGTGGTTAAAAAATTGCAGCAAAAAGATAATACCACACTTCTAATTCCACACCATCTGCAACTAAACAAAAACAAATATGAAAAGAGATGAGCACATGAGTGTTTTGAATCCTAGTCTGAACCCTCCTGATTGACCCCACCAGGAAGCTGTCCCTATACTGGGCAAATCATATAAGGCACTCTACATGCCCTTTGTATATGTGTGGCTACAGGATGGGGAATGCCCTGGCCACAGAGGATTGGACCAGTACAGGTGACTGCTTCCTGGTAGGCTCACAGGTGGATTCAGACTTGGATCCAAACACTCCTGAGTTCATCCCTAGTAATGACTGACTCTCGTGCTGAGGACTTGAAGTAGCTTTGTTAAGTACTCGTTAACCTAACTCCAGGCATTTTTATTTTGTTTTAGATTCAATGGGCCAGATTCAAGTACATCGGCGCATTTTTTGACTGGCGTAGCACACCTCCTTTACGTTAGACTGCCGCAGTGTATCGGCGCAATCACCGTAAATCGTATGATTTGCGCAGAAATTAGCGCCGGTGCAACGTAATTTCAGAGGCGTAAGGCGGAGTAATTCAAATTGGTAAGGACCTGGGCGTGTTACATTGAAATGAGCCGTGACCCCATGCAAATGAAGGGCCGGCCGGCTCGCACATGTGCGCATGAAGCAGACCATGGTCAGCACCTCTGTGCGCATGCTCACAACTCGGGAACGGCGCAATCAGTGAAATTGGAAGTGGACCCGGGCAACTTTGTGAACTAGGCAGACAGCATAAATAGACAGACACAAACGCACTTGCTTTGCAAAAGTACATCCCTTTGTATCCCTTTTCTATACAGCAAGATGCTTTTGTTCTGTTGTTTGTTGCGTTGTGACTTGTCTTTGTGATATTTGTTGACTGTTTGATCTAGTGTTTGGTAGAATATATTTGAAAGTGTTTTTTGATGACTGCTTGTGAGACTTTTTGGTTGATAGATTTTGGTTTGTTTGTTTTGTTACTTGATTTTTCCTGCTTGTTTTTGTGAGTGATTTTTGTTGATTGTTTGGGAGAGAGTTGTTGTATGAGTATGACTGAGAGGAAGAGGAAGTTAAATTTTACTTTGGGGGAGAAACAAATAATTGCCCGGGCCATTACCCAATATGGGCGTTTCCTCCACTGCCCGGAGAGTGCCAACACCACCCCGGCCAGGAGGCATGAGATTTTGCAGCACATTACTGACCAGGTGAATTCAGCGGGGGGGGGGGGGGGGGGACCCGGACACGGCCGGGGATTGAAAAGAAAATCTATGACCTCCGGCGTTTGGTCCGAAAGAAGCTGGCCAAAATGGCAGCCCATGCCAGGGGCACAGGAGAGGGCCCACCATGCCCTGTTAGGCTGACAGCGGAGGAGCGTGCGGTGGCCCAGACCTTTCATAGACAACAGGTGGAGGGCCTGCCTGGCTATGACTCCAGTCATGAAGGCGTGATGCCAGGTAAGGTTTTTTTGCCCTATCAGGTGTGTAGCATGTGGGGGGGGGAGAAAGGGAATATTTGGCAAGTGTGTGGATCCTCCAAACTGTGAATGTTTTGTGTCATCCACAGATGTGCAGAAGGGTGCTGGGCCATCTGGCCTGACCGCACCATCCCCGGGACAACAGCCTGATGAGGACCCCCTGACAAGGCCGGAGTCCTCGGAGGAGGTTGAAGAGGAGGAGGTTGAGGAGGAGGAGTTTGAGGAGGAGGAGGAAGTCATGTCAGCCAGTGGATTGTTGTTTTTGGAGGAGTCTTCCTCTCTGGCTGGCAGTAGCCAGCCCTCCATAAGGGCTAGCCCCTCCCACTCCTTCCCCAACAGGGCTCCCCTCCCAAGGGGCTCCCCTTCTCCCCGGCCAGAAGCCTCAGCTGGAGGCAGGAAGTCGTCCCAAAAGACCAGGGGGGAGGCCGAGGTTCTGCCCGCCAATCTGAGAAGGGACCAGGCCCTTCAGACCCGCCATCTGGGACAGGTCAGCCAGACTTTGGGGCGGATGGAGGAGAGCCTGTCCTCCATATAGGATACGCTTGGGGACCTGGACTGCCACTCCCTGGCTCTTACAAACTGCCTAAACGTACTGCAGACTACAACAGCAGACGTTGGGCAGGATGTGAGGGCCCTCACCCAGGCTATCCAGGCCAACACGGCAACACTAAGTGCTGGCCTGACCAGAATTGCTGTGGCCTTGGAGGGCAGGCCGCCAGGTGGGCAGAGACCAGGGGCTGCTCCTCCTCCCCCAGGTTACCCCCCCCTCCCCATGAGTCTCCCCTGAGGAGTCGGGGCCGTGGGCGCCCCAGGCGTGGCTCACGCCAGCGGCATTAATTTGTTTTCTTTATTTCGTTTTTTTTTTTTTTGCTGGAATTTTTTTTTTTTTGCTGGACATTTTTTTTTTTTGTGTTGTGAATGTTTTTGGAATGTGGGGGTGATATTCCTGCCGGAAAAGGGGTGTCACCCTCAGTTTTGGTGGAGAAGGGTTCCCCAGGCTGACTGCTCAGCTCCTCACTAACAGTATTGCTTTCTCTGACATGTAGACGGATTGTCTAATTGTATACCACCTTTTATATGGTCTAATTTTAAACAGGCCGTGCAGCTGTTGCGCACACCGCGTAGCCTGCACTGCAACAACGTTCTTTTGTGGATCCCCGTAACTCCCTCATTAGCATATTTGAATAGCAAATCAATGGTGTGCCTAGCGCATTTTTGCACGGACGGATGCGCCTGTCTATCGAAATTACGCGGGACAAAAAAAAGTAGATTTCTTGCGTATCTTGTTTTGGGGAATGCGGCAAATCGAAACGCATGCGCAAATTTAGACTTACGCCGCGCATCTTCTGTAACGCCGGCGTAATCGCTCTGTGAATCTGGCCCAATGTTTTTTATTTCTGCCTGTAGCTATATTTGGGAGATTTTCCTTCACTTCCTGTCCCTGTGATACCAGTACAAGAAATAGTGGGGAGAGGTTGCTACTGCACAGACTGACACACACATGCATATTTATGTATATTTTTTTAATTTACAGCTCCCTTAATTAGTTCCTTTGCATATTTCTCTTTACTGATTTTACTGATAATCACAATAGCGACAACTGAATGAATAGCCAACTATATATTTCTATTTATTCACTTTGAACTAATGGCTAACACATACAACCAATATATACTGATTTTTTTACAGGTAATAGATCCAAGTAATCATCAAGGTAAGTTAAAAACATTTAAAAAAATATATAGACGATGTACATGCCATAAAGGGTTAAGAATTATAGTAACCAAAATACTTAAGTGCATTTATCATTATACTAGGCCTTTAAAACATGAGATTTCCTCTTAGCGTTCTATCTTTTCTTCCGTCTATAAAGTAGGTAAATGTTTTCTACCTCACACATCTGTTAAATGATTTGCCTCCAGTAACAATCATCCTGGTAGTATGTTCATTAGCATTTTTTTTTATGGTGAAATTATATTCTTCTGAGATGAACAGTAAAAATAGCCCAACTCCAGGCAAAACTATTTTTTTTTTTTTTTACTTTTCAACAGTGTTGGAAAGAGTTGACAGAGAATCTCTGTCAACATTTTTGTTCTCTGTGTCCTTTTCATTGAGATTTTCCCCTACTTCCTGCCCTGTCAGCACTAAGACCCCTTTTACACTGAAGCGCTGCGAAAACAGCCGCTGAAGTGCTGGTTGTTTTTGTGGTGCTTTAGCTGCATTTTAGCCTCACTTTTTGAGCACTAGCGAGTCGCATTTTTAAAGGTGACGTGATAACGTGACATTTCAAAAACCCAAAAATGTCCCATTCTTCAGCACTTTCGAATCGCTGCTAATTCATTTCAATGGGCAGGGGTGTTTTTGGAGCGCTATTTAAAGCGCTCCAAACAAAGATACTGCTTGCAGGACTTTTTCTACTGTACCGCAAGCGCACCGCCCCAGTGTTAAAGCACACATTCAAATGAATGGGAGGCAGTTTTCAGGCACTATTTTTAGTGTTAGAACGCATGAAAACTGCCTCAGTGTAAAAGGGGCATTAGACAGAGGCATAAAATGGTAAGGATTAGGAAGAGATAGAGAGCAAGAATAACCTGAGTGATGTTCTAAAGCCTCCCCAGATAACGACATTTTATGTACTGCCTGTATATTTACAAGTTATACATTTTATTTATAGAGTATATATCCCAAGTAGATGATGGCATCTACAATCAATTATCTACAAAGATTTACCATAAGACCAGAGACACCTCATTATAAATAGAAAAGTACTTACATTATTAAGGTGTTTACCAGCTGTGTGGATTTAAAGGGTCAGTTTCTCAAAAATCAAACTCATACTTTTGAGTGGAATAGTTTACTGGTTTCTTGTAGGTCTGAAAGGGCTCCAGTGGATGATCTCTGTGTTTGAGTCTTCTGATCTGCTTTACCTGCAAGGGCTGTTACAAGAGGGTCTTACCGGCACACTATATTATGGTAAGCCATAGAGACAAGACATTAGACACCAAGGTTGGCAAAGCAGAGCTGGGCACCACTATGTGGAGAATCTAACACTACAATACCTGAGATGTAAAACAAAACCAGTGAATAATTCCACTCTACCAATCTTTCTTACAAATCGCCAACTTTTCCTAAGTAAAGCCATGAGCTGGTACTACAAGTTTAAGTTGTTTGAATTTGCAAAATAGCCGAAGTGATCTATAAATCTCTCTATACCTAAACCCATACATATAAGGAGAGATACCCTTTGGCAAGACTATCAGAACATCACAGATGATTAAAGTAATCAGCATTCCTGTCTCTAGCTCTATAATTTGATTTAAGTATAAGAGGGATGCAGCCAAGAGAAGGAGAAGTGGACAGAAGTAGGACCCTAATATGATGTGATGCATCAAAAATGTGACATTGGCTCTAGAATTAACCCCCTTCCATAAGCCACTCTCTCTTGTTTTATAGCACAGGAATAGGTAACAGCATAAGATTGTTGAAAAGCATAAAAGGAATACAGCAATAAAAAGAATATGAAACAGTCGGATTGTATTGTCCCCATGTAATGTCATTAAAAGTATGACAGGCACAGAGCAGTATTCTGGTTGGCATGGATCTGTTTTCTGAGTGAAGTGCAATACTGAAAACAAAATTCCTGAAAAGAAGCATGAGGAGAACCACAGAAAAGTTATAAGCTTCTTAGTTCTTGATGGAGGTAGAAGTATCATGTAATGCAGTGGCCATAATATCGCCAAGTAGGTGTCCACCACCATTCCTGCTGCTGTGAGGACTCCACCACCATAGGCTGCAGCCAGGGAGAAAAGGAGAAAAGCACAAATATTTTTGGGGATCTGCATGCTTGTTGTGTTGTAGATGCTGAGTCCTGTGTATAGAAATAGATATAGTAAATCAAAAATTAAAGAATTTCCCAGGAGAAGGAACCGAGTTTCTTGACGCATACTGAAGTTTGTAAAGATGGAGAACAATATTGGAGGTGTTACCAAAATGGCAGCAATAAAACAGGCCAGAGTGGGAAATAGGAACATCAATATTTCCCGTTGAAGTGGGAGAAATGCTTTTTCGGGATACGTGTAATAGGCTTGACTGACTACCAAGTCAGACAAATTGCCCACATCTCTTTGTGATATCAATGAATGGGTACAATCTGTAGTGTTCATGTCACTTCTGTAGAGCTGGATATTCTTCAGTAGGGTAATGTTTTATATCACATTTGAAAAAGAGCTTGTGTCCAAACATCCACGTTTTTAGTACCCAAATCCTTTTTGCCAACCATGTAGAATGAAGTTTGTATGTTCCTCAGAACTAAAAAGCCCTCAACAGAGTATGCCTGTAGTCCAGGTTGCGTGGGATGCTTTTCTGCATCATTCTGCTTTACAATGAAACAGCAGATGGGATGTCTGCTTGACCAAGCAAATTACCCAGTGTAAAAAGACCTAGAAGTGTATACTCAGCTAGTCTATATGAAAAGATTTAGCTGTTTCTAGTCAAGAACTATCAACTCATCTACTGCAGCTGTCATCATAATATTTATTGTCATAGCCATGACAATGACAGTAACCTATAGCAGAAGCAGGCATAATGATGATGCCTTTAGCTTCCATAAATGTCTTTAGTTGCTGATAAGCTATAATGATCAGTAGCAATAGGTGACCTTATTTTTCCAGAAAATTGTATATTTCTTAGAGCATCTTGTTAGGCTTCCCTTGACTCATCATCTGCCATCACTATAGCGCAGGTGGAGTGGTTTAATGATTAAAAAGGTTAAACACAGAAAGACAGATCTGTACTTCCTGTTTGTTGTGCAATATTTACTGTGGCCATTTAAGCTGCGAAAAAAGGTTGGCCGAAAGTGCTGGAACATACTTTGAACTTACATGTCTGAAAACAATATATATTATTTCCATTTGAAATCTATCTATCTATCTAGCTATCTATTCCACTGCCATCCACCTGCAGATGGAGCTGACTAGTACAGTTACCATCTATGATTGTATCTAGAGTCTTTTATTCAAGGGTACTAGGGATGGGCAAATGGTTTGGCACGAGCATTAATTCAGGCTGAAATTTGGCTGAACAACCTAATTATGAGGTCGTTCGACCGTATGTTCGGCCTGTATATTTCAGTGTGTTACATGCCATTTAATGCAGTACATTTCTGTGTGTTAGTGCATGCTTAACACAGTGGGCCAGATTCAGATACACTTAATATTGCGCTGCGTAATCGAAATACTCTACGCTGCCATATTTCACCAGGCTCTACACCGAATCCTGGTAGATTTTTGCCCGTACGATACGGCGGCGTAGTCTATTTCTCGCCACGTAATCAAAATACGCGATTGGGGGGCGTGAAGCATTTAAATTAAGCGTGTCCCCGCGGCGATCGAACTGCGCATGCTCCGTTCAGAAATTTCCCGCTGTGCATTGCGCGAAATCACGTCGTTACGTCATTCGTTGTTTGAGTAGCGTCGTTTACGAACATTCCTATTCCCGGACGACTTACGTAAAAAATAATAAAAGACGTCGGAAAACGTAGAAATTCGACGCGGGAACGACGGCCATACTTAACATGGGCTGTCTATTATTAGACCAGCAAAAAGCTGGTATAGTGTTACGTAAAAAAAATATGACTAAAGGTGCCGTAAGAGATTGCGATTGAAGATCGTAATTTCTGGGATCGCCGGCAAAAGCTCATTAGCATACCCTGACGCGGAAAACGACAGGAAGTCCACCCAGTGGCCTCAATTTTATTGCAGCGTAGATCCGAAGGCGTACGAACACGTAATCCAGTCAAATTGAAGCCCGCAGCCGTCTATTCATGGTTTGAGGTTTTTGACTAGCTAAAAAACGCGCGTAATTTGAAATTACTCCAGTCTAACACCAGTTAGACAAGCGTAATGGCTCTGTGAATCTGGCCCAGTATATTTTAGTTGTGTTACTGCAAGTTTAAGGCCGTATCGTTCAGTAGACATGTGCACACTGAAATATTTTGTTTTCGTCCAGAAAAATACATTTATTTAGTTACTCCCGAAATTCGTTTTTATTTATTTTGTTTTTCGTTAAAAAAATGCATTCGTCTGAAAATCCAAATTAAGGTCGAAACTGTCATTGAAGGCTTATGTCGAATGTTCTAAGAAGAAGAAGAAGAAGAAGAAAAAAAAAAAGAAGATTCAACAGAATCTGATTTTTTTTTTTTATTTAGACTCTTTATGTCTCTCTATGTCGAATGTTCATGTCTCTCTATGTCGAATCTTTTCTTCATGTCTCTATAATGTCGAATCTTTTCTCTTTATGTAGAATAATATTGGACTAATAGAGTTAAGGTTAGGCACATTCGACCGCAACGAAAACCAAAATAAAGCATTTGTTTTTGTCGGATCTTTCGGTTTTCGTTTTCTGTGCGTTCGTTATCTTTTGTTAAAACGATAACGAAAATACCTGAAATTCCGTCGAAAATGCATCCGGACGAAAACAAATGCACATGTCTACAGTTCAGTGCGTTACTGCAAGTTTAGCACCGTATCTTTCAGTGCATTATGTGCCATTTAACGCAGTAAGTTTCTGGGCGTAACTGCACACCGGTCCTAACACAGTATATTTCAGTTGCATTACTGCACGTTTAATGCCGTATATTTCATTGCGTTACTGCAAGTTTAACACTGTATATTTCATTGCATTATTGCAAGTTTAACGCCGTATATTTCATTGCATTATTGCAAGTTTAACACCATATAGTTCTGTGTGTTACTGCAAGTTTAACGCTGTATATTTCATTGCATTACTGCACATTTAATGCTGTATACTTCATTGCGTTACTGCAAGTTTAACGCTGTATATTGTATTGCGTTACTGCAAGTTTAACACAGCACATTTCATTGTGCTACTGCAAGTTTACCGCTGTATATTCGATTGCGTTACTGCAAGTTTAAGGCCATATATTTCATCTTGTTATTGCAAGTTTAATGCTATATAGTTCTGTGCGTTACTGCAAGTTTAACGCTGTATATTTCATTGCATTACTGCAAGTTTATCGCTGTATATTTCATTGCGTTACGGCAAATTTAACACTGTATATTTCATTGCGTTACTGCAAGTTTAACGCTGTATATTTCATTATGTGCCATTTAACACTAGGGATGAGCTTCGTGTTCGATGCGAACACATGTTCGCATCGAACATTGGCCGTTCGATCGTTCGTCGAAAACGAAAAAATCCGGTCGTTCGTGCCAAATTCGAATGACCCATAATTAATTGCGGCGTTGCGCGCTGATGATTGGCCAAGCATGCACCATGACCCCGCATGCTTGGCCAATCACAGCGCCCAAAAACTAAGAGACCTAATTGGCCAAAGCCTGGGTGCCTTGGCTAATTAGGGCTCAGGGCTTTAGCACACGCCCCACACTATAAAAGGCCGCCTCCCGGGCGGCCTCGTGTAGTGTTTTTCCGGCTTGCTTAGAGAAGTGAGACAGACAGACAGAGAGAGTGAGAGAGAGATAGATAGATAGAGACACAGGGCCAGATTCAGATACACTTAATATTGCGCTGCGTAATCGAAATACTCTACGCTGCCGTATTTCACCAGGCTCTACACCGAATCCTGGTAGATTTTTGCCCGTACGCTACGGTGGCGTAGCCTATTTCTCGCCGCGTAATCGAAATACGCGATTGGGGGGCGTGAAGCATTTAAATTAAGCGCGTCCCCGCGGCGATCGAACTGCGCATGCTCCGTTCAGATTGAAGATCGTAATTTCTGGGATCGCCGGCAAAAGCTCATTAGCATACCCCGACGCGGAAAACGACGGGAAGTCCACCCAGTGGCCGCAATTTTATTGCAGCCTAGATCCGAAGGCGTACAAACACGTAATCCAGTCAAATTGAAGCCCGCAGCCGTCTATTCATGGTTTGAGGTTTTCGACTAGCTAAAAAAACGTGCGTAATTTGAAATTACTCCAGTCTAACACCAATTAGACAGGCGTAATGGCTCTGTGAATCTGGCCCACAGTGTCTTTTCACATAGATAGATAGATAGATAGATAGATAGATAGATAGATAGATAGATAGATAGATAGATAGATAGAGAGATAGATAGATAGATAGATAGATAGATAGATAGATAGATAGATAGATAGATAGATAGATAGATAGATAGATAGATAGATAGATAGATAGATAGATAGATAGATCAGGGAGGCTACTAGTTAGTATAGTTAAATGTACAGTTTGTAGAGAATATATTGACATCCCTAGGAGTAGTCAATATATTTATAAACTGTATAGCTTAGCTAGTTCTGCTATTAGTATCTGTCAGGCATCTGCTTGATGCTCTAACGTGTTAGTTAATTGCACATAGACGCATTAACTGTTACTGCACGTGTGCTATTTATTTGCACAGAAAGGCAGTTGCTGTTAATGCAAGTGGGCTATTGAATTGCACAGAAACGCAGTCGCTCTGACTGTGTGTGTGCTGTTTAATACCACCTTAGCGCATTTGGTGTCACCGCACGTGTGCTGTTACATACCACCTTAGCGCATTTGGTGTCACCGCACGTGTGCTGTTACATACCACCTTAGCGCATTTGGTGTCACCGCACGTGTGCTGTTACATATCACCTGAGCGCATTTGGTGTCACCGCACGTGTGCTGTTAAATACCACCTTAGCACATTTGGTGTCACCGCACGTGTGCTGTTACATACCACCTTAGCGCATTTGGTGTCACCGCACGTGTGCTGTTACATATCACCTGAGCACATTTGGTGTCACCGCACGTGTGCTGTTACATATCACCTGAGCCCATTTGGTGTCACCGCACGTGTGCTGTTACATACCACCTTAGCGCATTTGGTGTCACCGCACGTGTGCTGTTACATACCACCTTAGCGCATTTGGTGTCACCGCACGTGTGCTGTTACATACCACCTTAGCGCATTTGGTGTCACTGCACGTGTGCTGTTATATACCACCTTTGTGCATTTGGTGTCCCCGCACGTGTGCTGTTATATACCACCTTAGCGCATTTGGTGTCACCTCACGTGTGCTGTTACATATCACCTGAGCACATTTGGTGTCACCGCACGTGTGCTGTTACATACCACCTGAGCGCATTTGGTGTCACTGCACGTGTACTGTTACATACCACCTTAGCGCATTTGGTGTCACCGCACGTGTGCTGTTACATACCACCTTAGCGCATTTGGTGTCACCGCACGTGTGCTGTTACATACCACCTGAGCGCATTTGGTGTCACCGCACGTGTGCTGTTACATATCACCTGAGCGCAGTTAGTGTCACTGTACGTGTGCTGTAACATACCACCTGAGCGCAGTTAGTGTCACTGCACCTGTGCTGTTATATACCACCTGAGCGCAGTTAGTGTCACTGTACGTGTGCTTTTATATACCACCTGAGCGCAGTTAGTGTCACTGTACGTGTGCTGTTACATACCACCTGAGCGCAGTTAGTGTCACTGTACGTGTGCTTTTATATACCACCTGAGCGCAGTTAGTGTCACTGTACGTGTGCTGTTACATACCACCTGAGCGCAGTTAGTGTCACCGCATCTGTGCTGTTATATACCACCTGAGTGCAGTTAGTGTCACTGGACATTTGCTGTTATATACCACCTAAGCGCAGTTAGTGTCACTGTACGTGTGCTGTTACATACCACCTGAGCGCAGTTAGTGTCACTGCACCTGTGCTGTTATATACCACCTGAGCGCAGTTAGTGTCACTGGACGTGTGCTGTTATATACCACCTGAGCGCAGTTAGTGTCACTGGACGTGTGCTGTTATATACCACCTTTGTGCATTTGGTGTCCCCGCACGTGTGCTGTTATATACCACCTTAGCGCATTTGGTGTCACCTCACGTGTGCTGTTACATATCACCTGAGCACATTTGGTGTCACCGCACGTGTGCTGTTACATACCACCTGAGCGCATTTGGTGTCACTGCACGTGTACTGTTACATACCACCTTAGCGCATTTGGTGTCACCGCACGTGTGCTGTTACATACCACCTTAGCGCATTTGGTGTCACCGCACGTGTGCTGTTACATACCACCTGAGCGCATTTGGTGTCACCGCACGTGTGCTGTTACATATCACCTGAGCGCAGTTAGTGTCACTGTACGTGTGCTGTAACATACCACCTGAGCGCAGTTAGTGTCACTGCACCTGTGCTGTTATATACCACCTGAGCGCAGTTAGTGTCACTGTACGTGTGCTTTTATATACCACCTGAGCGCAGTTAGTGTCACTGTACGTGTGCTGTTACATACCACCTGAGCGCAGTTAGTGTCACTGTACGTGTGCTTTTATATACCACCTGAGCGCAGTTAGTGTCACTGTACGTGTGCTGTTACATACCACCTGAGCGCAGTTAGTGTCACCGCATCTGTGCTGTTATATACCACCTGAGTGCAGTTAGTGTCACTGGACATTTGCTGTTATATACCACCTAAGCGCAGTTAGTGTCACTGTACGTGTGCTGTTACATACCACCTGAGCGCAGTTAGTGTCACTGCACCTGTGCTGTTATATACCACCTGAGCGCAGTTAGTGTCACTGGACGTGTGCTGTTATATACCACCTGAGCGCAGTTAGTGTCACTGGACGTGTGCTGTTATATACCACCTGAGCGCAGTTAGTGTCACTGTACGTGTGCTGTTATATACCACCTGAGCGCAGTTAGTGTCACCGCACATGTGCTGTTATATACCACCTGAGCGCAGTTAGTGTCACTGGACGTGTGCTGTTATATACCACCTGAGCGCAGTTAGTGTCACCGCACCTGTGCTGTTATATACCACCTGAGCGTAGTTAGTGTCACTGTACGTGTGCTGTTACATACCACCTGAGCGCAGTTAGTGTCACTGTACGTGTGCTGTTACATACCACCTGAGCGCAGTTAGTGTCACCGCACCTGTGTTGTTATATACCACCTGAGCGCAGTTAGTGTCACTGGACGTGTGCTGTTATATACCACCTGAGCGCAGTTAGTGTCACTGGACGTGTGCTGTTATATACCACCTGAGCGCAGTTAGTGTCACTGTACGTGTGCTGTTATATACCACCTGAGCGCAGTTAGTGTCACCGCACATGTGCTGTTATATACCACCTGAGCGCAGTTAGTGTCACTGTACGTGTGCTTTTATATACCACCTGAGCGCAGTTAGTGTCACTGGACGTGTGCTGTTATATACCACCTGAGCTCAGTTAGTGTCACTGCACTTGTACTGTTATATACCACCTGAGCGCAGTTAGTGTCACTGTACGTGTGCTGTTATATACCACCTGAGCGCAGTTAGTGTCACCGCACCTGTGCTGTTATATACCACCTGAGCGCAGTTAGTGTCACTGGACGTGTGCTGTTATATACCACCTGAGCGCAGTTAGTGTCACTGGACGTGTGCTGTTACATACCACCTGAGCGCAGTTAGTGTCACTGTATGTGTGCTGTTACATACCACCTGAGCGCAGTTAGTGTCACCGCACCTGTGCTGTTATATACCACCTGAGCGCATTTAGTGTCACTGGACGTGTGCTGTTACATACCACCTGAGCGCAGTTAGTGTCACCGCACCTGTGCTGTTATATACCACCTGAGCGCAGTTGGTGTCACTGTACGTGTGCTGTTACATACCACCTGAGCGCAGTTAGTGTCACTGCACCTGTGCTGTTATATACCACCTGAGTGCAGTTAGTGTCACTGTACGTGTGCTGTTATATACCACCTGAGCGCATTTAGTGTCACTGGACGTGTGCTGTTATATACCACCTGAGTGCAGTTAGTGTCACTGTACGTGTGCTGTTATATACCACCTGAGCGCATTTAGTGTCACTGGACGTGTGCTGTTATTTACCACCTGAGCGCAGTTATTGTCACCGCACCTGTGCTGTTATATACCACCTGAGCGCAGTTAGTGTCACCGCACCAGTGCTGTTATATACCACCTGAGCGCAGTTAGTGTCACCGCACCTGTGCTGTTATATACCACCTGAGCGCAGTTGGTGTCACTGTACGTGTGCTGTTACATACGAACTGAGCGCAGTTAGTGTCACCGCACCTGTGCTGTTATATACCACCTGAGCGCAGTTAGTGTCACTGGACGTGTGCTGTTATATACCACCTGAGCGCAGTTAGTGTCACTGGACGTGTGCTGTTATATACCACCTGAGCGCAGTTAGTGTCACTGGACGTGTGCTGTTATATACCACCTGAGCTCAGTTAGTGTCACTGCACTTGTACTGTTATATACCACCTGAGCGCAGTTAGTGTCACTGTACGTGTGCTGTTATATACCACCTGAGCGCAGTTAGTGTCACCGCACCTGTGCTGTTATATACCACCTGAGCGCAGTTAGTGTCACTGGACGTGTGCTGTTATATACCACCTGAGCGCAGTTAGTGTCACTGGACGTGTGCTGTTACATACCACCTGAGCGCAGTTAGTGTCACTGTAGGTGTGCTGTTACATACCACCTGAGCGCAGTTAGTGTCACCGCACCTGTGCTGTTATATACCACCTGAGCGCATTTAGTGTCACTGGACGTGTG
This sequence comes from Rana kukunoris, assembly GCA_029574335.1. Classification (NCBI taxonomy): domain Eukaryota; kingdom Metazoa; phylum Chordata; class Amphibia; order Anura; family Ranidae; genus Rana; species Rana kukunoris. Next base: position 133,989,500 of record CM056052.1, read on the forward strand.
CTGTTATATACCACCTGAGCGCAGTTAGTGTCACTGTACGTGTGCTGTTACATACCACCTGAGCGCAGTTAGTGTCACCGCACCTGTGCTGTTATATACCACCTGAGCGCAGTTGGTGTCACTGTACGTGTGCTGTAACATACCACCCGAGCGCAGTTAGTGTCACTGCACCTGTGCTGTTATATACCACCTGAGTGCAGTTAGTGTCACTGTACGTGTGCTGTTATATACCACCTGAGCGCATTTAGTGTCACTGGACGTGTGCTGTTATATACCACCTGAGCGCAGTTAGTTTTACTCTACGTGTGCTGTTATTTACCACCTGAGCGCAGTTAGTGTCACCGCACCTGTGCTGTTATATACCACCTGAGCGCAGTTAGTGTCACCGCACCAGTGCTGTTATATACCACCTGAGCGCAGTTAGTGTCACCGCACCTGTGCTGTTATATACCACCTGAGCGCAGTTGGTGTCACTGTACGTGTGCTGTTACATACGAACTGAGCGCAGTTAGTGTCACCGCACCTGTGCTGTTTTATACCACCTGAGCGCAGTCAGTGTCACTGTACATGTGCTGTTATATACCACCTGAGCGCATTTAGTGTCACTGGACGCGTGCTGTTACATACTACCTGAGCGCAGTTAGTGTCACCGCACCTGTGCTGTTATATACCACCTGAGCACAGTTAGTTTCACTGTACGTGTGCTGTTACATACCACCTGAGCGCAGTTAGTGTCACCGCACCTGTGCTGTTATATACCACCTGAGCACAGTTAGTTTCACTGTACGTGTGCTGTTACATACCACCTGAGCGCAGTTAGTGTCACCGCACCTGTGCTGTTATATACCACCTGAGCACAGTTAGTGTCACCGCACCTGTGCTGTTATATACCACCTGAGCGCAGTTAGTGTCACTGGACGTGTGCTGTTACATACCACCTGAGCGCAGTTAGTGTCACCGCACCTGTGCTGTTATATACCACCTGAGCGCAGTTAGTGTCACTGTACGTGTGCTGTTATATACCACCTGAACGCATAAATATGTCTGGAAGGACAACAAAGAGAGGCAGAGAGTCACGAGGGCAAGCAGGCTCTGCATGTAGAGGTAACGCTGGTAGTGTATGTGGTGCATCCTCTTTAGCACGTGGCCGTGGCCGCTCGTCCTTCTTTTCGGGAGCTGGCCGTGTTGAGCCTCAACATGCAGAGAAATTAGTAGAGTGGATGACCAAGCCGTCCTCATCCTCCTCATCCTCTCTCACACAGACTGATCAAAGTTTATCTGGCAAAGCAGCTGCTATGGCGTCCTCTTCCCTCTGCACAATGGCTTCACACAATACTTCCCTAGTACCACTATGTCCTCCTGAGGAGTCCCCCGAACTGTTTCAACACAGTGTTGGGTACATGCTGCAGGAAGATGCACAGCGTTTTGAAGACTCCGATGACGGAACACTGATGGAGGAAGGCATTGATGTGAGCCCAGGGAAAGGGGGTGTCCGAGAGGGACAGCAATTTGTCAGTGATGATGTTCCCCCAGCTGGAGCATACTGCCAGGTTGTTGACAGTGATGAGGAGGGAGGGGATGATGAGGTCACTGACTCTACCTGGGTGCCTGATAGGAGAGAGGAGGAGGAGGAGGACGAGGCACAGGCACATCTCCAAAGAGGCAGGATGCCCTCCAGGGGTCAGCTTAATGTCACACCCACTGCATTACAGCGCACATCTACGGCGCTTGTGCATGGCGCTCCTGTGTCTGACCGGTACAGCAAAAGTTGGGCCTTTTTTGAAACATGTCCACAAGATCGTACCTTTGCTATTTGCAACTTATGTTGCAAGCGTATTTCGCGTGGCCAAAACATCAACCGCCTGGGTACCACATGCTTGTCCAGACATATGTCGACCTGCCATGCAGCTCGTTGGCAAGCACACCAAAAAGACCCACACCAAAGACAAAAGCGTACCCCCCCTTGCCCTTCTGGGACCTCCAACCCCAGTAGACCCCCAGTCCTCTCTGAAGCCTGCAGTGAAGGTGTAGAAATAGGTGTGTCACAAGCTAGTAGTAGCGGTCAATCTACTGATAGTACCAGGCAAATTTCCCTGCCCCAGCTGCTGCAGCGCCGAAAGAAGTACAATCCCAGCCATCCACATGCCCAGCAGTTGAATGCTAGCTTAGCGAAATTTCTAGCACTTCAACTGCTACCTTTTCAGTTGGTAGATTCTGCCCCCTGCCGTGAGTTTGTGTAATGTGCAGTACCTCAGTGGCAAGTACCAAAACGCCACTTTTTCTCACGGAAGGCTATTCCGGATCTCTTCCAGCATGTGGAAGGCAATGTCCATGCCTCGCTGGACAGGGCGGTCAGTGGTAAGGTGCATATTACCGCTGACTCATGGTCCAGCAGGCATGGAAAGGGACGTTACCTGTCTTTTACGGCGCATTGGGTGACTCTGCTGGCAGCTGGGAAGGACGCAGGGCAAGGTCCAGTAGTTTTGGAGGTTGTTCCGCCACCACGCCTCCAAAACAATACTACTGCTTGTGACACACCTCTTTCCTCCACCCCCTCCTCTTCTTCTTCCTCTGTGGTCTCTTCCTGTGGTGATGTTTTCTCCGAACCAGCCGTGCTCCGTAGGCGTACGAGGGGATACGCAGGAATGCAGGCCAAGAGATGCCATGCCGTGCTAGAGCTGGAGTGCTTGGGAGACAGGAGCCACACTGGGGAAGAGGTTTTGTCAGCTCTGCAGGGTCAGGCTGAGAGGTGGTTGACGCCACGCCAGCTGAAGCCTGGAATGGTGGTCAGCGATAATGGCACCAACCTCCTCTCTGCCCTGCGACAGGGAAAACTCACCCACGTGCCATGTTTTGCGCATGTCCTCAATTTGGTGGTGCAGGGGTTCTTGGGCGGGTACCCGGGCTTGCAGGATGTCCTAAAGCAGGCCAGAAAAGTCTGTGTGCATTTTCGAAGGTCATATAATGCCACTGCTTGGCTGACTGACCTCCAAAGGGAATACAACCTGCCCAAGAACCGCCTAATTTGTGACATGCCCACCACATGGAATTCAACGTTGGCCATGCTGCAGCGGCTGCACACGCAGCAACGGGCCATCAATGAGTACCTGTGCCAATATGGCAGCAGAACTGGGTCAGGGGAGCTAGTTTTTTTTCCCCACGCCAGTGGGCCTTGATCAGGGATGCATGCACTGTCACCATTTGAGGAGGCCACGAGGATGGTGAGCAGTGACAGTGCGTGCATCAGTGAGACTGTCCCTCTTATTCACATGTTGGAGCACACGCTACGTGGAATAATGGACAGGGCCCTTGAGGCAGAACAATGGGAGGAAGAGGAGGACTTCCTTACCTCTCAAGGCCCCCTTTACCCAGACAGTGGTCCTGCTTGTCCACCTAGCACACAGGAAGAGGAGGAGGAGGAGGAGGAAGAGGTTTGTATCAGCAGCATGGAGGTGAAGCCTAGCACTCAGCAGCAGCAGTCTTCAAGGGATCATTTACAGTCCCAAGGAGAACGTGGAGTTTTACGTGGCTGGGATGAGGTGCCTGTGGATCCTGTCATCCTCAGTGACCCAGAGGACTGTGCCCCGAATGCCTCTGCAAACCTATGCTGCATGGCCTCCCTGATCCTGCAAAGCCTGCGTAAGGATCCTCGTGTACGTGCTATTAAGGAGAGGGAACATTACTGGCTGGCGACTCTCCTTAATCCACGTTACAAGAGTAAGGTTGCGGACCTTATGTTGCCATCGCAGAGGGAGCAGAAGATGAAACTTCTGCGGGAGGCCTTGCAGAAGGGTCTGTGCAATGCGTTCCCAGAATCGGGGGGATTACCAAAACCTGGCTCTGTCAGTCACAGAAAGGGCGGTGGAGAAGGTGGTCGTCTGACCGATGCGTTCAGGTAGTTTTTTTAGTCCGCAGCCCCAAGGTCTGACCGGTTCCAGCAACCATCGCCAGCGTCTGGTTTACATGGTCCGGGAATACCTAGGGGCAAGATCCGACTTGGACACCTTCCCCACCGAAAATCCTCTGGCTTACTGGGTCTTGAGGATGGATCACTGGCCAGAGCTTGCCCAGTACGCAATTGAGCTACTGGCTTGCCCTGCATCCAGTGTTCTTTCAGAATGGACATTCAGTGCTGCTGGAGGCTTTGTGACTGATCACAGGGTGCGCCTCTCCACCGGCTCTGTTGATCGACTGACCTTCATCAAAATGAATCAGGCTTGGATCAACACCAGCTACCAAGCACCTGATGCTGATATTAATGAATAATATCTTTTTGTTGAAATGTCGGATCCCTTTTAGACTGCTGATGCTGAGTGACTGTCCTCTTATGCTGCTGATGGAATATCCTTCTCCTCCTCACTTTTCTTGCTGATAGCTAGTAAGAAATGTTGTGTTTCTGGGCTCCGACACCAGTGCCAAAGGCACAATTTTTCAGCCCCTGTTTAACATGGGCGCCTAATGACAATTTTTGATGCAATACTTTGCACGTGGCTCCTTGTTGCGCTCCAATTGGAGTTATTGTGAGGGGTTGCAGTGTTGTGTTGTGCCCAAGGCCCAAATTTTCTGCCCCTGTTTAACAGGGGCGCCTAATAACAGTTTTTGATGCAATAATTTGCACGTGGCTCCTTGTTGCGCTCCAATTGGAGTTATTGTGAGGGGTTGCAGTGTTGTGTTTTGCCCAAGGCCCAATTTTTCTGCCCATGTTTAACAGGGGGGCCTAATAACAATTTTTGATGCAATACTTTTCACGTGGCTCCTTGTTGCACTCCAATTACAGTATGTTTGAGGGGTGCCCTTTTTTCTAAACATTTTCTTTCACAAAACAATAATGGCCCCCCACCACCGCTAAAATATTAGACATAATGTTGCCACACAGAACTTGCGCAAGTAGCATTAATTACTTTTTTTTCTATAGTCCTCTCATGTTGTGCAGGGACATTTCTAAACACATGCCACTACTATAGACACCCAGCAGGTGTGATATTTATAGGATTTTTTTTTCACTTTAAGCATCATTAAAATGGCTGCTCCGGAAAAAACGGCCGTTTTAAAAAAAATTGATTCATGTTCCATTGATACATGTTCCCTGGGGCAAGACCCGGGTTCTGAACGACGTTTTCCAACATTTACTTGAATTTTGGTCTTTAAAACGACCGTTTTTGAATTCCAATGTTCGGGTCCCATAGACTTCAATGAGGGTCGAAATATTTGTGCGAACCCGCGGTCTGTTCGAACGTTCTGGTGCGAACCGAACCCGGGGGTGTTCGGCTCATCCCTATTTAATACAGTACATTTCTGGATGTTACTGAAAGTTTATTGCCGTATATTTCTTTGCTAACACAGTATATTTTAGTTGCATTACTGCAAGTTTAATGCCGTATATTTCATTGCGTTACTGCAAGGTTAACGCCATATAGTTCTGTGCTTTACTGCAAGTTTAACACTGTATATTTCATTGCGTTACTGCACATTTAATGCTGTATATTTCATTTAGTTACTGCAAGTTTAACACTGTGCGTTACTTCTGTGTGTTACTATACATTTTTTTTTTTATAAATTATTTATTTTTGATACTATTCTTTGTTACTATAAGTTTAATGTTTTAAAATTCATTGCGTTACTGCAAGTTTAGCGCTACTTGATGGACCCGGCGGTCACGGATACTCCCTAAACTGCAGTTTCTGGAGTAAGAATTGGGGGATTTTTTTTTTATTGTGCTTATTTTGGTAATCCTAAAAAAGCTGAGAATTGAATAATACTTTAGGTATAAAAAAATGTTTAGGTCCACAATTCTCCATTGTGGGTATAGGTGATTCACATCCTAGGTGTAATACACTTTAAGAGCTAATCAATGCTGTGCTTCTCTTATTCTACTACCCAGAGCTCCACAAAAAAATGATCCTATTATTTTTGCCTGACCAATCAATTAATAAGATTGACAGATTTGCTTATTGCATCAAAAGTTATCATCATGTTGACATTATTCAAATGTATTAAAGTAGCATTAGTATTTTAAGTAACCATAATAGAACTTTTATTTTATAACTCTATTATCCAGGAAGACCAGCATCAGAATCCAGAAGGCCTACATTATTACCATTGTTGCCGCTATCTTTTTCTGGAAATAAGTAAGTGCAACACTTAGTAGAAATAATGCAGATCATAGAAGACATAATGTCCTCTTGATAAATTAGTCCTCCAAACTCAGCTAACAGCTTCATCTAAACCTCCCACACAGGCCGGTTGGTAGTAAAACCAAACATAATAGCACCATCTAGTGACAGTTATTTAGAATGTTGTTACAGTTACAGTACAGTATGTTCTGCTAATAACAAAATCAATACTGCTTTGACCTAAAGAAGAAAGGTTGGATTTAAGCCTCTTCAGGAAAATGAATTGTTAATAAAAAAATAAAAAATGTTATATATATAAATATATCTATATAGATATATATCTATTCATATATATATCTATCTATATATATATATATATATATATATATATATATATATATATATATATATATATATATATATATATATATATATATATAACATTTTTTATTTTTTTATTAACAATTCATTTTCCTGTTAGATTCATTATTTCCGAATTCCCCCCCTTAACAAAAACATCAAATCCAGTGACAACACACTGGACCAGATGTCAGAAGAAGCTCCACTCGGAACTCTTCAAAGCCACGTTAGGGGAAAAAATAAACATAATTCAGCCGCACCAAACAGCGGAAGAAACACTGGAGGCCATAAACATAGCACTATTGCAGTCAGCTGACTTGATAGCGCCGAAACGAAAGACCCAGATCAGGAAAAATAACTCTGGCTGGTTCAACAACCAGCTGGCGTTACTGAAGCAAGAGCGCAGAAGGGCAGAAGCAGCCTGGAAAAGAAGCTCTTCAGATGAGAACCTCTCGATCTACAAGGCAATAACCAGAAAATACTACAAGCAAATCTTCGAAGCCAAGAAAAACTATTTTTCTGAGGCTATCAACGGTGCCCTAAACCGCCCCCGCGAACTCTTCAAGCTGGTCACTCAGACCATGAATCCAGGATGTCTTGAAGCCCCCAACTTGGATACACAAGAATTTTGCGATGAGTTATCGGATTGCTTTATTAACAAAATTGAGGCAATCCGGCAAAGCATTCAGCAAAACAATTGCTCTCCCAGCCCCCCCCGTAGTTATTTACACAGCACCGGCAGTAATTCACCACAGTTAGGTGAGTTCACGCTGGAACCCATCTCCATTCAGACCACAAAAAATATCATCGGCACTCTGCGCAACAGCACTGCGCCAAATGATATTATCCCCACCAAACTGCTGAAGGAATGCGCCGACATCCTGGCTCCTCCTGTCACGCAGCTTATCAACCAATCCTTCAGGGAGGGCATAATGCCCTCCCAGCTGAAGGAGGGCTTCATTCAACCCATCTTGAAGAAAGTCACCTTGGATCCTAAGGATCCACTCAACTGGCGCCCCATAACAGGCCTAAATGTTCTCTCCAAGGTAATGGAGAAAGCAGTGGTACAGCAGCTGCAACAGCATCTAGATACCCACAACTTACTCGACCCATTTCAATCAGGATTCCGTCCCGGACACGAGACGGAAACAGCATTGCTTAACCCCTTCCATACAGGGCATTTTCACCCCCTTCCTGCCCAGACCAATTTTTAGTTTTCAGCGCTGTTGCACTTTGAATGACAATTGCGCGGTCAGGCAATACTGTACCCAAATTAAATCATTATGTTTTTTCCCCCACACAAATAGAGCTTTCGTTTGGTGGTATTTGATCATCTCTGCGGTTTTTATTTTTTGCGCTATAAACAAAAGAAGAGCGACAATTTTAAAAAAAACACAATATTTTTTCCTTTTTATTTAATACATCTCACAATATTTTTTTTAAAAAAAACTTTTTTCCCCCTCAGTTTAGACCGATACGTATTTTACGTATTTTTGGTAAAAAAAAAAACGCAATAATCGTATATTGATTGGTTTGCGCAAAAGTTATAGCGTCTACAAAATAGGTGATAGATTTATGGCATTTTTATTTAATTTTTTTTACTAGTAATGGCGGCGATCTGCGTTTTTTTTTTTTGTGACCGTGACGTTGCGGCGGACATATCGGACACTTTTGACACGTTTTTGGGACCGTTCACATTTACACAGCGATTATTGCTATAAAACTGCACTAATTACTGTGTAAATGTGACTGGCAGGGAAGGGGTTAACACTAGGGGGCGCTGAAGGGGTTAAAATGTGTCCTAAAAGTATGTTCTAACTGTAGGGGGAGGGGGACTCACAGGGGGAGGAGATCGATGTGTGTTCCTCTGTACTGGGAACACACATCAGTCTCCTCACCGCTGACAGGAGGTGGATCTGTGTGTTTACACACACAGATCCACACTCCTGCCGTGATTTCCGGAAATCGCGGGTGCCCGGCGGCAATCACGGCCGTCGGGCACGCGCGCGGGATCGCGGGTGGTGCCGCGGGCGCGGGCGCGCGCTAGAACGCCGTGAAGACAGGACGTTGTGCAACGTCCTGTCTCATCGGCAAGGGGATCACCATGACGTGATTCCCCTATACGGCGGTAGGGAAGGGGTTAAGATATGGGACGACGTTCTCGAGGCCGCAGACGAAGGAGAATCTTCTCTTCTGGTTCTGCTGAACCTAAGCGCAGCCTTTGATACAGTAGATCACAAGCTGTTATTGACTCGACTGGCCAAAATAGCCAAAGTCGCAGAAAGCGATCTACCTTGGTTCTCCTCTTTTTTGGAAAACCGATCTCAAATAGTGAAGCTAGGACCCTTCACTTCTGAACAACGCACATTATCGTGCGGGGTCCCTCAAGGATCTCCCCTATCGCCAATGTTATTCAACATCTATGTGCGTCCTCTTTTCGAAATCATCAGCAGCCAAAAACTGCTTTATCATTCATATGCAGACGACACGCAACTGTACTTCCGCATTTGCAATAAAAAAGATCACCACCTCAATCTAGAGACTTGTCTCTCTTTGATAGAGGACTGGATGACAAAGAGTTATCTCAAACTCAACGGAGCGAAAACAGAACTTCTTCTGTTTCACGCCAAGCGTAGGAATCAATCGGCAACAACCTGGATCCCCCCGCCCATTCTGGGCAAAATCATCACCCCTAGCGCCAAAGTCAAAAGTCTTGGGGTCATCTTTGACTCCGACATGACAATGAACGCACAAATAGGGTCAGTAGTCAGCGGATCTCACCATCTGCTGCGCCTACTACGCAGACTCACGCCTTTTATTCCCAAGAAAGACATAGCGGTCGTGGTGGGAGCGATTGTAAACTCCAGACTGGACTATGCAAATGCCCTTTACCTCGGACTCCCCAAGTACCAAATCGCTCGTCTTCAAGTCGTTCAAAATACGGCCGCCAGACTTGTGACTGGGAAAAAACCCTGGGAATCAATCTCACCTTCACTGAGATCCCTTCACTGGCTACCAGTTAAAGACAGAATCACCTTTAAAGCTCTCTGTCTAACGCATAGATGTATCCATGGGAATGCTCCCCATTATCTATGCGAAAAATTAAAACTTCACAATCCCAATCGTATTCTACGATCCACCAATCAAAATCGGCTTCAGATACCGAAGGCCAGATACAAGTCCAAAGGAGACAGGAGATTCGCTGTCCAAGGTCCCAGACTATGGAACGCCTTACCAGCCAGCATTCGGCTGGAGGAGAACTACTTAGTCTTCAGGAGAAAGATTAAGACTCATCTCTTTTGATCTCAAAAGAGACAGGAACAACAAGCGCCCAGAGGCGATTTACTTCGCATGTGCTGCGCTATATAAGTTTTTTCATTCATTCATTCATATATATATAGATATATATATATATATATATATATATATATATATATATATATATATATATATCTATATATATATCTATATATATAGATAGATAGATATATATATATATGTATTGTGAGGGATTAACTCGGTAGCGGGTGTGTGTGACCCCCTGGATGGGTTCACTACACGCTGAACTGTACAAAAAGGCAGTTGAGGAGGATTGAAAACAAATGATATGGTTTATTTTTCTATATGGCTGGATACACGTGCAAGCATCAAAACAGCATAACCAAAACAAAACATAAAGTAAACCCTTGCCACTTGGGGCGTCTACCTTCCCAACACAGGAACCTACCTATGGAGTCTGGCACAGCCTACTGCTGGAGAGACAGTGCTGGTCCTACAGCAGAAAACAACAAAAAGTCTCTGATATTTCTCACACAGAAATATCCATCAGCACCTCACCTCTTCAGTAGGATTTGTGTTCACTCACACAGCCTCAGGATTCAGCAATCAGTCGTCATCCCTAGGCTGTCTTTATAGGGGCTTTAATTGCTTAATTCTGAACAGCTTAAGCCTTCCAACGCCCTAAAGCTCTCTGGCCATTTTCTGCAGCCGACGCCCAATAGTAATTGGTGTATTGTCTAAACAAGGCAGAAATATATCTCCCATCTGTGACAACACACACCGACTTCCTGTCACATACCCCCCCCTCTTGTTTCAACCCTAGGGTTGGGACACAGGTAGCCAGGCACGCATGCACTCGGGACAAACCATCTGCATTCCCCATTTTAACACCGGGGCGATGCGTTACGACAAAACTAAATTCCTGAAGGGCCAGGAACCACCAATTTATTCTCCTATTGGCCTTCAAATTTCGGCTGAGGTACATAAGAGGGTGTTCCTTGCTCTGTAATATACTCATTTTCAGTTGTAAACCATGCAAAACCTTAATTGGTTTTTCAATGGACACAAAGGTTTCCCTCGATAGCTCAATCCCTGAAGTACTCAGCGAGTCATAACCAATACCAAGAGCTGATAACACTGTGCTCTGCAATGGATCATCCATGTGGATGCCTTCTTCAGATGTAAACACACTAAGACTGCAATCCTCCACGGTATGGTGACACTCAAAAAAATCTGTTCTTCTATGAACTGGACTAAAGTCTGACACATATGACCTCCGGTAAACCGATGTACTAGCCGTTTTTTTTCCCTTTGGTGCTCTAAATGGAAATCATTACTTGTCAATTCTGTATTTCCAAGTTTCTTAATTTGTGATAGTTCAGACTCACAAGTATGGTGAAAATCTAACAAACCCAATGTAAGGTTTTCAGAAACTGAATCCTCGTCACTTTCTTGAACCAACTGCTTACCCTGTGCATCACTTGTTCGCACATCCCTATTCTCACCAAGAACTTGACAACTGCTATCGGACACATCATTAACTGAGCTAGACAACCTTTCTTGTCTAGCAGCTACAATCACTTTTGAACTTATGTTTATGGCTAGTTGTTCAGCTATCTTTGCCTCATAGTCTCCCAAAAATGTTTTAGTATTTGTTTCTTTGAAACCATTGACTATTGAACACAAATTCTCATATTCTTCATTCCTTTCAAGACATTTGGAAAAAGCATCCATTAAATTAGTACATTTAGCCTCTTTGACCACTTCAGTGATGGAGGTTTCACAACGTTCAGAGGGCTCACCTGCCATTACAGATTCTACACTTTGAAAAATAGATTTTACTTCCCGAGGAATCTTGGTAGTCAAGTCCAAAGTATTATCCTGCGTTACTTGCTCTGACAGAACACTTTCTAAAGACTGGGTTTCGCAGGATGTGACATTACCTTTATATTTAAATCCGATTTCATTAACATAAAAAATAACACACTGCTCTTCAACATGCAAATAATTCACAGAGGCAAAAATAGCTTCAGTCTGGGTGCATATTTCTTGCAATTCAGATTCCTCAATGACCCTGCTCTGCTGATCATCAATGATGGGAAAGTCATGAATATCACCTGCCTTACTACATTCACAAGGCTCAGTGGATATTGGACACACTTTTTCTACATCATTTAGTGTAGTGTCAGAATTAAGTTTTTCAGCTTTATTTCCATCAAGCAACTGACTGAGAACTGAAGATGTGCAAACCCCTACTTCCTGCACTTCAGCCACTTCATTTACCCTGAAGCGGTCAGGGATTTCACTTTCAACATCACTTCCATAAAGTTCAGCTTCATTTTCCATAAAGTCTTTCAGATTTAGCTTTCTAAGAATTAAAAAAATACAAGAGAGAGATGCGCCAAACTAAGTGCAGTATGTCGTTTTTAATCAGTAGTAAATTGGTACAATAAAGTAACTACTCACAAACGTGGAGTAATATAGGCATTGGTGTGGCTATGAGGCCGGGGTCATCATAAGAGGTTCCTCCGGAAAAGGTTTCTTCGTCCCAGGCTTGTGAGCCGCAAGTGTGGTATAGTGGACACAGGAAACCAGGAAGAGCCGTCTGATGTGGCGTGCGTTCCACCGTGGAGCGCGGCGTATCGTCGTCGCCCCGGAAGTGACGCGAGGGACCCGGCCAGCCAATCGGATTACGCGTTTCACAGCGTCAGCTGTTTCGTCAGATCCATGGCGTCCGTATGGAACGGACGTGAGTTATACTGCCCCCTTGGACAAATCCAGATGAGACAAAGCCTTTGGAGTCAGGCTGCACATGCTCAGTGTGTGTGCCATTTCCAACCAATCACGTTTATCCTGCTCGTATAACTCACGTCCGTTCCATACGGACGCCATGGATCTGACGAAACAGCTGACGCTGTGAAACGCGTAATCCGATTGGCTGGCCGGGTCCCTCGCGTCACTTCCGGGGCGACGACGATACGCCGCGCTCCACGGTGGAACGCACGCCACATCAGACGGCTCTTCCTGGTTTCCTGTGTCCACTATACCACACTTGCGGCTCACAAGCCTGGGACGAAGAAACCTTTTCCGGAGGAACCTCTTATGATGACCCCGGCCTCATAGCCACACCAATGCCTATATTACTCCACGTTTGTGAGTAGTTACTTTATTGTACCAATTTACTACTGATTAAAAACGACATACTGCACTTAGTTTGGCGCATCTCTCTCTTGTATTTTTTTGGCTCTTCTAGAGGCTTGCTTCTGCTTCAGGTGCTGCCGCTAAGTTCCCACATCTATCTAACTGCTGAAACTGGACTGTCCGGAGTATTTTGTTACCATATGGACTTATACTGATTGATGTTTATTTCAACTTTTATTTTTAGACTAGGTTGCTTGCTCAAACTGATTGTGCGCCACAAATTTATTTTTTCTATAAGCTTTCTAAGAATTGCCTCCTCCTCATCGTCCTTATGTTCCACACATTCTTCATTATTTATTGTTAGTCCATTCTGAGTGTTGGCTGTTTCCGTAGGACAATCATCAACTTTAACATCTTCATGTTCCGTTTCTGCTTTGGTAATCTTGGTGACACCAGGAACTCCTAACTTGGCAGAGTAGGCCGAAAGAAATAAACAGTGATCCATACAGCCCTGGCACACCATCTCATGAAACTCAACGTGCTCTGATGGAACTGCCCCTAGGTGCCGACCATGAAACCAGTCCTCACACACCACACACTGGATCATCTCATCTGGGGTCTCATCCTCAGGATCGGGGTACGGTCTCTTACATGTGCAGTACATGCCAAAGAAATTGTCATTGTAATTATTAGCCAGGTTTTTCTTCTCTTTATCCGGATATAACTTGCACTCCAGCTGTTTAAATTTGGCATTTCCACAATCGCAGCGAAAGTTCCTCTTGGTGTAGAGCTCAAACAGGTTGTGGCCTTCATGACACTTGTATGCACAGGTCTCTTACATGTGCAGTTCATGCCAAAGAAATTGTCATTGTAATTATTAGCCAGGTTTTTCTTCTCTTTATCCGGATATAACTTGCACTCCAGCTGTTTAAATTCGGCATTTCCACAATCGCAGCGAAAGTTCCTCTTGGTGTAGAGCTCAAACAGGTTGTGGCCTTCATGACACTTATATGCACAGGCCAGACATATCCCAGCAGGCTCCTCTTTATCCGGGGTGCAGGTACTGCAGGCGTACATCGCTTGTCTCTTCACATAACCCAGGGGGTAAGAGCACTCTTCGGAATCGCTACCCGCCAGCACAGCAAACGGCTCATCCTGCAGGGCGTCATCCTCCTCCTTCACTGCAATTTCCACCTTTACTTCCTCCTTCACTTCCTCCTCTTCATCTTCTGCACCACTTTCAGTTTTTTTACATCAATAGTTTTTATTGAAAGTTTTCAGGTATACAAGGAACAGGAACAGAGGGAGAAAAACAAAATAAAAATAAAAATAAAAGGCGATAAAGTATCAATAACAAAGGTGCAGCATATGTATAGTAATTTACCCATTTAAACTTGGTTAGGCCAAATCGACCAACAATCGTCAAACTTATCACATTTCAAAGCATTAATAGCCAGCAGACGTTCGAACGTATAATTTCTCTGCACCGCTGTCTCAATGTCAGAGATGTTTATAGCCTTATTTGATTTCCAGTGTCTCAAGATCAGTGAGCGGGATTCTAGGAGTATGTGCGTTACCACTGGCCTAGCGTTATGCGGGAATTTTTCTATATTTAAGTGAAGGATCGCTAAGGCAGGGTCAGGGGCAGTGATCAACCCGGTCAAAGAGGAAATAAGCTGGAACGCCCGGTTCCAAAGGCTTTTAACATTTGGGCAGAGCCAGAGCATGTGCAGTAAGTTTCCTATCTGTCCGCAGCCTCTCCAGCAGTTAGGTGTTAGTTCTGCGAAATACGAGGTTAGTCTTAAGGGGGTATAGTGCCATCTATTAGCTAACTTGATCCCCAGTTCCCAGTGTTTGACACAGTGGGAAGCCCTATGGATTTCTTTGAACGCGCACTTCCACTGAGCGTCAGAGAAGGAAGCGCCAAGGTCAGATTCCCATTTTGTCATGGCGGTGGTTTTAGAAAACTTTAACTTGTCTTGGAGTGTGTTGTAGAAGAAGGAGATACCCTTCCTGTCACCTTTATCCGTGAAGTAAAAATTCCAGACTGTGCTCGGTAGGGTGATATTGGGTGGGGCCATGCGCTTCAGGCAGTGGGTTATCTGCAGGCATTTATACAGTTTATCTCTCGGTAGGTGATATTGGGACATGAGTTGGTAGGCTGTTTTATAGCCAGATTCCCCATATAAGTCAGAGAGAGAGGTTACCCCCTGTCAGTCAGATCTCCTACTCTCAACATTGGAATCTTAGATTCCAGAAGCACTAAGGGGAGTTTGTAGTCAACGTTATGCTCAGCGTTGTGCTGTTGGTCTAGGAGGAATCTCCAGGCCTTCATAGAGGCCCGCATTGGAGGCGAAAGCATGGTTAGATCCCATCTATCCCACCTGTCTCCCAAAAGCAATAGTGTCAGGTCAGAGGTCGGTGCTATATCCGCTTCAATTTCCACCCAAAGCGGTATTTCGGTAGTTGCGACCCAATTTTTCAGTTGGTCCAAGCGCTCCGCCCAGAGGTAGTCGTATAAGTCAACTAGGCCTGCCCCCCCTATTCGTTTATGCGAAACAAGGTTGTTGCGAGAACACCTAGCTTTTTTGCCGTTCCATATATATTTCCACCCTAGGTCCGCCAATGTTTTGATGTAATGAAAGGGTATATGGACTGACAGAGTGCGAAATACATATAATATTTGGGGTAGTATCAGCATTTTATATGCCGATATCCTCCCCATCCATGACAGTTCCTTCTTTGCCATATCCCTAACCTGGGCCTCGAGCTTGGCGATCAGTGGGGGCATGTTGGCTTTAGGGATATTAGATACCTGACCCGTAAGCACAATACCCAGATACGTGATACCTGTCGTGCTCCATGTGTATGGCAGTTGGGATTGTAGGGCGTTCTTAGTATGGTCCAGAATGAGAGATTTAGTAAAATTGACTTTATAGTAGGAAGCCTCTCCGAAAGACGTGAGTAGTGCATGTGCTTCTTTTAGTGACACTAGCGGGTCAGTTAGGAGCAGAATCACATCGTCTGCAAACAAATTTATAGTGTGAGTTCTATCGCCAAACTGGAAGCCCGAGATCGAGGGATGTGTGCGGACCGCCTCGGCCAGCGGCTCAATTATCAGGTTGAAGATAGTGGGGGACAGGGGGCATCCCTGTCTGGTCCCATTTGTGATGTCAAAGGGGTTTGACAAGAAGCCTCCAGAGAATACTTGTGCCGATGGTGCAGAATAGAGGGCCAGAACAGCATTAAGAATGTTACCAGCAAACCCAAACTTATCTAAAACATTTTTCATATAGGTCCAATGGACCCTATCGAACGCCTTCTCTGCGTCAATTGAGAGCAACAGAGAAGGCATTCGAGATTTCTCGGCCTGGTATATCACATTGATAATTCTACGGGTTGCATCGGAAGTTTGTCTTCCCCTAACGAAACCCATCTGGTCGCGTTGTATAAGAGCAGGAATGAAAGTGGACAACCTCTTGGCCAGTAGCTTAGCAAATATTTTAGTATCCGTGTTGAGCAGGGATATGGGCCTAAAGTTCGCTGGGGTATTAGGGTCCTTGCCTGGTTTTGGTAGCGTAACTATGTGGGCTTTAAGCATCTCGCGGGGCAAAGTGGCAGTGTCCGCAGCTTTATTAAAAACACTAGTTAAGTGGGGTGCTAGAATACCACTGAACTGTTTGAAGTATTCATTAGAAAAGCCATCGGGGCCAGGTGATTTGCCTGTGGGAAGGGAGCGAATTATATTTTCTATCTTGCGAGGTTGGATGGGAGAATTAAGGATCTCGAGCTGCTCCTCAGTCAGGGATGGGAGGTGTACTTTATTCAGAAACGATTGAATAGAATCAACAGTTGGTTGAGGCGTACCAGGGTCTTTGTGTAGGTTGTATAAGGAACTGTAGTACTCTGCAAATTGGTTCACAATGTCTTGGGGATTAATAATTTTGTGCGCTAACGTGGGATGCCTCAGGAATGCTATCCTGGATTTGGTGCGGGCAGCCTTAAGTCTGTTGGCTAGATATTTGCCTGCTCTGTTGGCATTAGAGTAATAGTGTAGTTTAAGGCGGCTGAGGTGTTTATCGTATTGTTGCGACATTATGTCCCTGAGGTGTTCTCTATGGTTCTGGAGTTGTTTAGTTACGGACTCTGAGGGTGATTTCTTATTTAGGGATTCTAACTCCCTCAATTTAGAGAGAGCTTTGTTATACTGTTGTGTTTTCCTCTTCTTTTCCCTAGCCCCTAGTTGAATTAGGACGCCTCGCATGAAGGCCTTGTGCGCATTCCAGAGCACACTTGGGTCCTCCACTGAGCCTGAGTTATCTAGAAAATAGTTATTGAGGAGCTGGGTCGTGTGACGTAGGCAATTTTGGTCCTGAAGTAGTCTAGTGTTACAGCGCCAGATGGGGGGTGAGAGGAAGACTCCTTTTTCAGCAATTGACATAGAGACAGCAGCATGGTCGGACCACGTGATGTCATGAATTAACACTTTCTCAACACATTGCAACAACCATTTGTCCGTTAGGAACATATCTATGCGCGAATACGTGCCATGCCTGCCTGAGAAAAAGGTATAGTCTCTTTCGCTTGCGTTCAGGCAACGCCAGGCGTCAAACATCTCCTCGGCGTGGAGAGTGGGTTGTAATGCCAGAATGCCCTTGGACTTTCCGCCAGAGGTGTCCACTGCGGGGTCAGAGGTGATGTTGAGGTCTCCACAAATCACAAGGTTCCCGTATTGTATGGATTTGGCTTTAGCGATCACCTTGCGCAAGAAGCGTAGCTGGTGTGTATTGGGCGCGTACACTGTAACAATCGTGTAGGGCTTAGAGTTAATGTCTCCCGTGAGGATTATGTATCTACCTTTGTCGTCTGTAGTGACCTCCTTGAGTTGAAAAGCTAAAGAGTCCCTAATGGCTAGCAACACTCCACCAGTCTTGCTGCCCGGCGTGCATGCCAGGTACACGAAAGGGAAGTCCCTATGTGAGCAGTGGGGAGCCTTATGCAGCTGAAAATGTGTTTCCTGCACACATAGTATATCCGCTCCCTGCCGGTGGGCTTCAGACCATAGAGAAAACCGTTTCGCCGGGTGGTTTAGCCCCCGGGCGTTAATGGATAATATTTTAATAGTCATTGTGACGAGGTTGTGAAAGGTTTTGTAAGGATCGTGTGCTGTTACTCACTGTGACCAAAGGGGGACGTCCACCATGCGGCAAGTAGGCTTTTTTATGAAGGTAGGTGTGAACATCCACTGAAGCCGTAGGCCGGGGCTTGCAGGCGATACTGTGCAGAACAGAAAACTGAAAAAATGAAACAGAACAAAAAAAGAAAACGGCAAATGTCAACTGAACAATATTAATAAGTGGATCCATAACTGATCCTCGTGCAGACGTAACTGCTACTTGGAGAAAGAGGGGTAATGAGAATATGCTAACTGCACTATCTCGACCCCGGAGATGACAAGTGGCGAAGGTGGATCAAGGGTTTGTGTTACCACCGGCTTTTTTCTTGGAAGAGCGCTTGTGGGAAACCACTTGCCAGTCGTCATGCAGCAGTTATGGTCCAGCTGTAGCTGGTGAGTGGGCTGGGTGGTCCGGAAGTATGCCCCACTTGCGTAAAAACGAGAGCCCTTCGTCCAGGGTGGTCACCGTGGCGGTGGTCTCAGCATGGGTGATGGTGAGAGTGGCAGGGTATTTCCATTTGTGCAAGATGTCGTGGTTTCGTAGGGCCTTGGTGATGGTCAGCAGGTTGCGCCGTTTCTGTAGTGTGTGTCTGGATAGATCCGGCAGCATTCTAACTGAGGCGTATTGCTGGGGCATACCCCCTGGCTTGCGAAAGGCCTGTAAAAGTCTGTCCTTGATGTGGAAGAAATGGATTCTTAGTAGAGTGTCCCGGGGGACATCGTCGGGGAGGAACTGTGGTTTGGGGATCCTGTGGATCCTATCTATCAGAAGATCCTGAGCCGAGGCTTCTGGCAGTATGGAAGAAAAGAGGGCTTGGGCATATTGCTGGAGCTGTGAGGGAGGAACAGATTCAGGAATGCCCCTCAATTTGATATTATTCCTCCTGGATCTGTCCTCGAGATCCGAGAGCTTGTCCTTTATCCATTCAATGTCCCTTCCATGCCCAGAGTGTGCCTCTACCATGGTGTTATATGAGGTAGCGAAGTCCCCTAATTTGGATTCCACCTGTTGTACCCTTGTGCCCAGGGACTGTACTTCTTTCCTGCACTCATTTAGGCCAGAGATCATGTCAGCCTGCAGTGATGACCTCAGGGACAACAGCATCTCCTTGAGTGTGGTGTTTGACATAGGCCTGTCGGCTGTGGGGAATTCTGCTATGGGATCCCTCCCCTGTGCTTGCCTAGCATCAGTGGGAACATGGGGCCTGCTTACCTCCATGCCCTCGTCCTGTTGCGGCCTATGTGGCGAGTCCCTCCGCGGCTTTGATTTAACAGGGCTGCGGGTAGTGGGGCTGGGCATCCCCAAGGAGGATCCGCTGGCAGCCAGGAGTTGGTGGTGGGAGCCGGGAGGCAGCCCGTGGAGGTCAGGCTGTGCTCCGGGCCCGTTCCCTGCTCGTGGTGTGCCGCCATTTTGGGCAGATCCGCTTCCCTGAGGGATGAGGAATCCGTCCATCTTCTGTGGCTGCTGGGGATGTTTGCGGTTCCTCGTCATCCCGGACGGTACTGTGGTGTTCCGTCTATCCGACGGATGTGTCAGGAGCCGCGGATGGAGCCGGTGATCGCTGTGGCTGGTGATTATCTCCGGCGGGCGAACGGAGCTAGTGGATTACACGTCCATCTTGGAGTCCAGCCGCCATGCCCCCCCACTTTCAGTTTTTGAAAGCTCTTCGCTGTCAGAATCATCACATGGTAGAAGATGGAAATCCTCAAGCCCGGAATCATTTTCTTCATTTTCTCTGTTGGTGAAAGAACCGGAACAGAGAGCAACTGCTTCAGACATTAGATCACTTTTCTCATTTTCAGCATGAGCCTTTGCAAAAACTAAGAGATTCTTGATTTGAACCATCATCTTGAAAGACAAATTTTCCAGTGCACAGTCCCAGTAACTCATCCATAACCCCTATCTTGAAGCCATTTGCATCAGGCTGGCTGGTGTTGGATTGTGATTCCTTAACCTTTCCTGAGCAGAGATCTAACAGTTCGCCCATATTTGCATCCATAGCATTCTCATCCATACTGTCCATCATAAGTCTTTGCTTGGCAGAGCTGTACTTGCTCCTGTTGCAGCCAACATTTAGAAAACCATCAGCATGTGTGACAATGATCGCTTCGTTGTAATCCTCATCACTCCAAAGTAAGCTTTCCGTGCAAGAATTGCTGAGCGTGTTTTCATCACTTAATCTTGTATATGGACAGCATCCATGATCGCTGCTTTTACCGAAACACGGGGCCTTATAATCACTGTTGAACTTTGAAGGTTGTAATTTTTTTGGTGAGAGCTCCTTAGAAACCTCTATGTTCTCTTCACTACCAGACAGCTCTGACTTTGCTTTCTTTTTTTTCTTCTTTTTCTTTGACTTCAGACTTAGTGTTGCTTAACCTCCCTGGCGTTATGATTCTGTCTGGAATTTTGTACCAAAAGCGTTGCAATTGTTTTGCAAGGAAATGTGGTGTTATGTATTATAGGCCTGCAATTCTTAGTAAGTACTTACTTAAATCTATCTAAACAAGAGTCTAATAGGCATCCCGGGTATGATTTTTTTTTTTTTTTTTTATTAAAAATTATAATATAATAAATAATTATAAAAAATTATAACAAATAATAATATAATTATAGTAAAAATTATTCAATAATGTAATCAAATCAAAATCACTGAAATTTGCTCAGTTGCAGAATTTTTGCTGTCATAATTTTTTTTTTTTATGACGAATTTCCCCACAGATCGCTATCGCTAAATTCTGCAAGTGATTATAATTTATTATCGCTGTTTTTTAGCTGCTCTAAAACAATTTTTGCCATAAAGGGACACTTTTGGTTGCTATGGGCAATCTACAGTTTGCAGGGAGAAAGAAAAGTTTTTATTATATAAAATGACATGCAGGGCACTGGGCAGACCACTAGGGACATGGGGGGTGTGTATTTTTTACATACAGTACTGTAATCTATAAGATTACATTGTACTGTATGTAAAGTGTTTGTTTACATTTTTGAATTTGGCGCCGTTCTCCGTCCCCGTGCGACGTAACGTCGCAGGGAACGGAGCTCGGCGGCACACGGGGACGCTGTGTGAATCGAGCGAGCACCCGCTCGCTCACACAGCGTGGATGCATCGCTGGATCCAGGGAGAAGGTAAGTAAACAGTCTCTGGATTCAGCGAGGCGAGCCCGTGTCTGACACGGGATCAACTATAGTAGCAGCAAATTTTTACCCCGTGTCAGACACGGGAAAAACGCCAAGGAGGTTAAGAATATTCGCATTGCGAATATTCGTTACGAATATTGCATATTCGAGTATTCGCAAATAACTCGAATATCGCGGTGAATATTCGCTATTGCGAATATTCGTATTTTTTCTAATTTATTTTTAAAACAGATCACATCCTAGTGATCTCCATCGACGTCTAAAAGCATTGCTGGTATGATTAGAGACCCTGGGCCGAGTAGCTGAGGCGATCGTTTTATGTTGCCGAATATTCGCAATGCGAATATTCGTAATGCGAATATTCGCGAATACTTTCTCTGCCCTTCTTTTGCATCAGAGCCAATCAGAGTTCTCCTACCACAGTTGTCAGAGGTTAGCAACCTCCATAGCAACCAATAGGAACCTGCCTGCACGACCATTATATAAGATCACTCCCAGCAGTATTTCAGTGCAGATTCACAAGGTGGATAGAGAGAGTGGAGTGTTTCTGTTTGTTTTTCTGTGTATATTGAAATCTTTGAGCTTAGCATTGTGCTTCCTATAGTGCTTTCAGTTCTGAGTTTGCTGCTTCCAAAAACAAATGCTTTTTTCAAAGCAAAAGACCCAACAGCTTTTCTAAAAGCTCCGATTTGTGTTGTTTTGTCCAGGTTAGTGTAGCTTAGTGTTAGATAGATTTCTGTTTAGTTAGTGTAAGTGTACATTTCTTTAAGGTAGCTTAGTTTAGTGTGTGTTTAGTCTCTGTGTTTTGTGTATAAAAAAATAATAAAAAAAATTAGCTTTAGTTTAGTCATATAAGTTTGTGTAAGTAGAGTTAGTGTTTAGTGCATATTAGTTTATTATTTGTAGTCCTCGTCTTTGTCCTTGTCAGTCAGTGTAAATAAAAAAAAAAAAAAAAAAATTAGCTTTAGTTTATTCATATAAGTTTGTGTAAGTAGAGTTAGTGTTTAGTGCATATTAGTTTAGTAATCAAGGAAATGATCTCCGTTTTCGCATGTTGTTCGCGCGCATGCGCATGCGTGGACGAGAATTTTGCAATCAATTTCGCATTCGCATTAGCGAAATTTCGCAACATTTTTTTTTGATAAAATATCACGAATATTCGATATTAACGAATATTTCACGAATATTCTTCTATACATTCGTGAAATATCGCAAAATCGAATATGGCGTATTCCGCTCAACACTATTCAGACTCAAGAAATTTTTGAACTTTTCTCTTTCTTTAACACTTTCAGACAGCTTGTCTGGCTTGCGATGAGACTTCTGGATTAAGTTCTCCTTGCTTTTGTCTTTTAGGGACAGTCGGTCGGAATTTGAACTGTTTGTGGTGCGTCTTCTCTTTGAGTTTTGCTGACTGGCCTTTTCGTGAGCTAAAGAGCCTCCTGTCTGCATGCCTCGTGACAGGACTCTTGTCCTGCTCTGACTTGTCAACGCCATGGAAATACTTTATATGGTAATGCCGCAATTTGGCTTTGCGAAAAAATTTGGAGCAATCCAAAATCTTGCCTTTAAACTTGTTGGGATTCAGTTCCAATGTAACAGCTTTGGTAGCTGGATCATCAAGTTTCTTCAAAGTATTTGCTAAAGGTTCTCTACTGTATTTAGCAGAACTGTCAGACCGTCGATTCAGCTTTATAGGAGCTGCTACTGTGAAGACAGCCGTGACCTCCTCAGCATCTTCTTGTACATGAGGGTCTTTCTCTTCTGGTTTGGTCTCGTCTGGTTTGACCTCTTGAACGCCATTCACAACATTGGATTCCACAGGCTCTACAGACTCATCTACTACTAATGGCGGCTCCTTTACTTCGGGAGTTTCAGGCTCTGCCAGGGCACACTCCTCTGGCTCCACTTCTTGTTCCTCTGGTGAAGTACTACACTCCAGTGATGATTCTGTCTCAACAACAGACGTGGTAACCTCCATAGCATTATGGTCCTCTGGATTCTCAATCAGAGAGGGCTTGCTATCCTTTTCCTCTGTTCTCTCAAATTGTTTCATGATGGCCTCCTATCCTGCCATGCTCTCTCGGTGAGCCTGTATTCGAGCTGCAAGGCTCTCTTGGTGAGCCCGTTGTTGAGCTGCAAGGCTCTCTTGGTGAGCCCGTTGTTGAGCTGCAAGGCTCTCTTCGTGAGCGGGTTGTTGAGCTGTGTGAGTTTGTTGTTGAGCTGCAAGGCTCCGCTGCAAATCTGCATTCATCTGCTGTTGATTTGCATTTGCTATAACCATCTGTTTTAGCATCTCCTCCATTTTGGGTTTACTTTAACTGCCCGCGGCACTCCACCATGTGTGAGGGATTAACTCGGTAGCGGGTGTGTGTGACCCCCTGGATGGGTTCACTACACGCTGAACTGTACAAAAAGGCAGTTGAGGATGATTGAAAACAAATGATATGGTTTATTTTTCCATATGGCTGGATACACGTGCAAGCATCAAAACAGCATAACCAAAACAAAACATAAAGTAAACCCTTGCCACTTGGGGCATCTACCTTCCCAACAGCCTACTGCTGGGCAGACACTGCTGGTCCTACAGCAGAAAACAATAAAAAGTCTCTTTGATATTTCTCACACAGAAATATCAATCAGCACCTCACCTCTTCAGTAGGGTTTGTGACTGCTCCTTCACTCACACAGCAATCAGTCATCTTCCCTGGGCTGTCTTTATAGGGGCTTTAATTGCTTAATTCTGAACAGCTGAAGCCTTCCAACGCTCTAAAGCTCTCCGGCCATTTTCTGCAGCCGACGCCCAATAGTATGAACGAATGAAGACTTATATAGCGCAGCACATGCAAACTAAATCGCCTCTGGGCGATAGTAATTGGTGTATTGTCTAAACAGGGCAGAAATATATCTCCCGTCTATGACAACACACATATATATATATATACAGTACAGACCAAAAGTTTGGACACACCTTCTCATTCAAAGAGTTTTCTTTATTTTCATGACTATCAAAATTGTAGATTCACACTGAAGGCATTAAAACTATGAATTAACACATGTGGAATTATATACA
Organism: Rana kukunoris; assembly: GCA_029574335.1. Taxonomy (NCBI): domain Eukaryota; kingdom Metazoa; phylum Chordata; class Amphibia; order Anura; family Ranidae; genus Rana; species Rana kukunoris. The sequence continues at coordinate 134,013,784 of CM056052.1, forward strand.
TAACAAAAAAGTGTGAAACAACTGAAAATATGTCATATTCTAGGTTCTAGCCACCTTTTGCTTTGATTACTGCTTTGCACACTCTTGGCATTCTCTTGATGAGCTTCAAGAGGTAGTCACCTGAAATGGTCCTCCAACAGTCTTGAAGGAGTTCCCAGAGATGCTTAGCACTTGTTGGCCCTTTTGCCTTCACTCTGCGGTCCAGCTCACCCCAAATCATCTTGATTGGGTTCAGGTCCGGTGTCTGTGGAGGCCAGGTCATCTGGCGCAGCACCCAATCACTCTCCTTCTTGGTCAAATAGCCCTTACACAGCCTGGAGGTGTGTTTGGGGTCATTGTTCTGTTGAAAAATAAATGATTGTTCAACTAAACGCAAACCTGATGGAAAAGCATGCCGCTGCAAGATGCTGTGGTAGCCATGCTGGTTCAGTATGCCTTCAATTTTGAATAAATCCCCAACAGTGTCACCAGCAAAGCACCCCCACACCATCACATCTCCTCCTCCATGCTTCACGGTGGGAACCAGGCATGTAGAGTCCATCCGTTCACCTTTTCTGAGTCGCACAAAGACACAGTGGTTGGAACCAAAGATCTCAAATTTGGACTCATCAGACCAAAGCACAGATTTCCACTGGTCTAATGTCCATTCCTTGTGTTCTTTAGCCCAAACAAGTCTCTTCTGCTTGTTGCCTTTCTTTAGCAGTGGTTTCTTAGCAGATATTCTACCATGAAGGCCTGATTCACACAGTCTCCTCTTAACAGTTGTTCTAGAGATGTGTCTGCTGCAAAAGGTGGCTACTGAAAAACCTAGAATATGACATACTTTCAGTTGTTTCACACTTTTTCGTTATATATATAATTCCACATGTGTTAATTCATAGTTTTGATGCCTCCAGTGTGAATCTACACTTTTCATAGTCATGAAAATAAAGAAAACTTTTTGAATGAGAAGATGTGTCCAAACTTTTGGTCTGTACTGTATATCTATCTATATATATAGATAGATATACAGTACAGACCAAAAGTTTGGATGCACCTTCTCATTCCAAGAGTCTTCTTTATTTTCATGAATATGAAAATTGTAGAGTCACACTAAAGGCATCAAAACTATGAATTAACACATGTGGAATTATATACATAACAAGAGAGTAAAGGCGAAAGGGCCAACAAGTGCTAAGCATCTCTGGGAACTAATTCAAGATTGTTGGAAGACCATTTCAGATGACTACCTGTTAGGGACTCACCTTCCGATCCCGCCGATCCCCCATTCAGGAGCATTCCTCTACAATTGCGCGCCGTCGCGCGTCTAGTGCTCGTGCACGCGCGACAAAGGCGTGTGCACAACGGGGGGACGCGCGGTGGGAGTGCGCGTGTGCGCGTCAACCCGGTTTGGCACCAGATTTGCTTTAAAAGCTCAATGATGTTCACAGCACACTGCTGCCTGATCTGCAGTTTTGAGCATACTTGTATCTGAAAACCTGATCATCTGATTGAACTTCTGATCTGAACCTTGACCCGGCTTGCTGACCACCCCGATCTCTCCAACTCCTGACTCTGGCTTGTTGTACTACTCTTCTGTTTGATCTACTGCTGCCAGACCTACCTGCCTGTATCACGACTACTCTCCAGCCTTCCGCATCCAACCATCTGATTATCCATTGTGATCCGGCTCGTCTGACCCTGCAATCTCCTGCTACTATTTACCTGCTCAGCTTGTGCCATTGTAGCCACAGTTCCAGTTAGGGTCGCTGACCCCTTCCTCTGCTTCGGTGTCTTTAGCATTACCACGCCAGAGAGACTCATCTGCCTGCTGCTACCCTTCATCACTCCGGCACTCCTACCCCGCTGTGCTCCGAGTCCGCTGTTCCCACTCCAGGAGCTCGCGAGCCAGAGCCGTAAGAGAGGCCCTCCTGCGACTAGACTCTACTAACCAGGTACGTGCCACCTAACACTACCTCTTGAAGCTCATCAAGAGAATGCCAAGAGTGTGCAAAGCAAAAGGTGGCTACTTTGAAGAACCTAGAATATGACATATTTTCAGTTGTTTCACACTTTTTTGTTATGTATATACAGTAATTCCACATGTGTTAATTCATAGTTTTGATGCCTTCAGTGTGAATCTACAATTTTCAAAGCAATGAAAATAAAGAAAACTCATGGAATGAGAAGGTGTGTCCAAACTTTTGGTCTGTACTGTATATCTGTATATATATATATATATATATATATATATATATATATATATATATATATATATATATACACTGCTCAGAAAAAATGAAAGGAACACTTTGAAAACATATCAGATCTCAACAGGCAAAAATCTCATGCTGGACATCTATACTGATATGGACTGGGTAATGTGTTAGGAATGAAAGTATGGCACATCATTTGATGGAAATGAAAATTATCCACCTACTGAGGGCCGAATTTAAAGACACCCCGAAGTGAAAAAAATATGCTAGTCCATTTTGCTGAAATTTCATTGCAACAACTCAAAATGGTCCTCAGTAGATTGTATGGCCCCCAAGAACTTGTATGCATGCCTGACAACATCAGGGCATGCTCTCAATGAGACAACAGATGGTGTCCTGTGGTATTTTCTCCCAGATCTGGACCAGAGCATCACTGAGCTCCTGAAGAGACTAAGGGGCAACCTGGCGGCACCAGATTAAAAATAATGTGTCAGAGGTGTTCTTTTGGATTTAGGTCAGGTGAGCGTGGGGGCCATTCAATGGTATCAATTTCTTCATCCTCCAAGTACTGGCTGCATGCTCTCGCCACATGAGGCCAGGTATTGTCGTGCACCAGGAGGAACCCAGGACCCACTGCACCAGCGTAGGGTCTGACAATGGGTCCAAGGATTTCATCCCGATACCTTATGGCAGTCAGGGTGCATTAGTGTAGCCTGTAAAGGTCTGTGTGTCCCTCCATGGATATGCCTCCCCAGACCATCACTGACCCACCACCAAACCAGTCATGCTGAACAATGTTACAGGCAGCATAAAGTTCTCTGCGGCTTCTCCAGACCCTTTCATGTATGTCTCATATATGCTCAGGGTGAACCTGCTCTCATCTGTGAAAAGCATGGGGCACCAGTGGGGGACCTGCCAATTCTGGTGTTCAATGGAAAATGCCAATCAAGCTCCACAGTGTCCAGCAGTGAGCACAGAGAACACTAGAGGACGTTGGGCCCTCAGGCCACCCCCATGAAGTCTGTTTCTGATTGTTTGGTCAGAGACATTCACACCAGTGGCCTGCTGGAAGTCGATTTGTAGGGCTCTGGCAGTGCTCGTCCTGTTCCTCCTTGCACAAAGGAGCAGATATCGGTCCTGCTGATGGGTTAAGGAACTTCCAAATGCAAAACTAGTGAAAAACAGTCAGAAAAGAGTAGGGAAAAAAAATGTCAGACACCTCCACCTGAAAAATTATTCCTGTTTTGGAGGTCGTCTCATTGTTGCCCATCTAGTGCACCTGTTGTTAATTTCAATTAGCAGCAAAGCAGCCTAACTAATTAACAACCCCCTCTGTATACACCCCTCTCCCTCTGCTACTTAAGAGTCGGTTCACACTGGGGCGACTTGGGATCCGACTTGAGGTCGCCTGAAGTCGTCCCAAGTCGCACTGTAGAGAAAAACAATGTTAGTGAATGGGAGCGGTGTTAATGCACACTACTCATGTCGCTCCGACTTCAGAAAAGGTTCCTGTACGACTTGAATCTGACTTGTTGCCTCAGAAGTCTGATCACTAGCTACTTTCCAGATAAGATAACATACATTTCTTAGGCAAACCTCTCCCTCCCCCTCCCTCTCCCAGAGCTGATTGTTGTTTTATTGGCCACTGGAATGTCTCCTGTCTTGGAGATGACTTCAAGTCGTGTTGTAAATCTCCCCAGATGGCCCTGTGGTTCATGCTCAAGTCGTGTCTGAGTCGCCTCTGAAAGTCGCGCTGGACGTCGTGTCGCCCCAGTGTGAACCGACTCTAACTGGCCAGATCAAGATCCCAGGAGTTCTGATTCAAAAGTGTTCCTTTAATTTTTTTGAGCAGTGTAAATATATATATATATATATATGTAGCGGTACCCCCGAAGGAGCTGCTGGTAATTGAATTGGGTGACACATTTACTTCATGGCTCTTTCAGAATGTCTAGGGGTGAATGATGTATACAGCAGTAGTAAAGGAATGTCCGCAAATAAGTGTCTTTTTATGTGCTCTTTATTACCCAGCTGGGCAAAAACAGTGAACGGGTGATGAAAGGGACAGGTGTTGAAAGGAGAACAGCAGATTCAGGCGTAGTATTTGGAACAGTCCTGCTCCCATGCGTAACACTTTCTTACCACTGCTGCTGAGTGGGCTTGGCGTACCCGTACAGGCCTCTCTCACCGACCTAGGAGCCGAAGTATCACTCGAACCTCTTCAGGACAAAGTCTCTACCACAGAACCTCCCGAATGAACGTCAGGGAAACGCCTCTGCAACAGGCCCTCTCTGATTGCAGATACAGAGGCAACCCTCCTAGGTAAAGTTACGCCTGGATCTTCTTCTTAACGTCGCCCAGGTACCGACTGAAAGAGGAGTCAATCTTTCAGTGTCCGGCTACTTTGATCCCCGGTGGTTCGTCGGAATCCTTTTGGATCGCCAGCCTCTCATTGGCGCTCCTCAGATGGACTCCCCACCGAACAGCTCCACTGCTTGGGATCTTCATAGTGGAACCCAGTCGACCACTGAGTCCCCGTCCTGCTCAAATGTTCCGGACCAACATGGGCCCGAAACCAGGAACACTGTGTAGCATTTGCTTGTAATTAGTGTGTGTGTGTAAAAGGTCAATGAGTTTCTGGACTCCTGACAGACCCTTGCATCTTTCATCCAGTGCTGCACTGACATTTCTGGATTCTGAGTCATGGGGAAAGCAAAAGAATTGTCAAAGGATCTGCGGAAAAAGGTAGTTGAACTGTATAAAACAGGAAAGGGATATAAAAAGATAGCCAAGGAATTGAGAATGCCAATCAGCAGTATTCAAACTCTATTTAAGAAGTGGAAAATTATGGGTTCTGTTAAAACCAAACCATGGTCAGGTAGACCAACTAAAATTTCAGCCACAACTGCCAGAAAAATTGTTCGCGATGCAAAGAAAAACCCACATATAACTTAAGGTGAAATATAGGACTGTCTGAAAACATGTGGTGTGGCTGTTTCAAGATGCACAGCTAGGAGGCACTTCAAGAAAGATGGGCTGCATGATTGAATTGCCAGAAGAAAGCCATTACTACACAAATGCCACAATGTATCCTGCTTACAATACGTCAAACAGCACAGAGACAAGCCTCAAACCTTCTGACACAAAGTCATTTGGAGTGATAAGATCAAAATCAAACTTTTTGGCCACAACCATAAACTCTACTTTTGGAGAGGAGTCAACAATATCTATGTTGAAAGGTACATCATTCATACTGTGAAACACAGTGGTGGATCTCTGATGTTTTGGGAATGTGTGAGCTACAAAGGCATAGGAAATTTGGTAAAAATTGATGGAAGATGAATGCAGTATGTCATCAAAAAATACTGGAGGAACATCAGCCAGGAAGCTGCGCATGGGATGTACTTTGACATTTCAACATGACAATGATCCAAAACACAAGGCCAAGTTGACCTGTCATTGGCTACAGCAAAAAAAGTGAAGTTTCTGGAGTGGCGATCTCAGTCTCCTAACCTCAATATCATTGAGCCACTCTGGGGAGATCTCGAACATGCAGTTCATGCGAGACAGCCCAAGAATTTATAGGAACTGGAGGCTTTCTGCCAAGAGGAATGGGCAGCTTTATCATTCGAGAAGATAAAGAGCCTCATCCATAAATACCACAAAAGACTTCAAGCTGTCATTGATGTTAGGCCGCGTACACACAAGGAGATATATCCGATGAATCGATCCGACAGACCGTTTTCATCGGACATATCTCCTGGGAGATTTTGGTTTGATCCATGTACACACGATCAAACCAAAATCCCTGCCGACAGACAGCGCGGTGATGTGGTGGTGACGTTGACGCCGCCACGTCACCACTCCTGGAGGTAAAATACTTCCACGCATGCGTCGAAACCATTCGGCGCATGCAGGAGATTTTTGTATGCTAGTTAGGCGTACTAACCAGCGGACATGTCGGACAGACGGGTTTCAGCAGACAGATTTTAAAGCATGCTTTAAAATTTGTCTGCAGGAAAAACCTGTCTGTTCGCCCGTACACACGGTCCGACGGACCGTTTCAGCAGACAAATTCAATCGTGTGTACGCAGCCTTAAAAGGAGCAATACAGTATTAAGAACTGGGGTATATAAACTTTTGATCAGGGTCATTTGGGCAGTTTCTGTTGTGATTATGATTTAAAAAGAGTAAACACAGTTGATTGATAAGAAATTGCTTCAGCCAAACACTAAGGCCGCGTACACACGAGGGGATATGTCCGCTGAAAACGGACCGATGGACCGTTTCAGCAGACATCTCCGCTCGTGTGTATGGGCTAGCGGACAGATTTCTCCACCCGACAGATTTCAAAGCAAGCTTTGAAATCTATCCGGTGGGAATCTGTCCGCCCGACATGTCTGCTGGTTAGTACACTTACCAGCAGACATGTCGTCCCCCACCGCCGCCGCGCCGCTGCCGAATGGATTCGGCGCATGCGCGGAAGTGTTTTACTTCCTGGTGCGGTGACGTGGCGGTGACGCGGCGGCGTCAACGTCACCACCACGTCACCGCGCCGTCCAGCGGCGGGGAATTTGATCCGATGGTGTGTACACGCCATCGGATCAAACTCCCGATCGGACATATCCGACATATCCGATGGAAATGTCCGATCGTGTGTATGGGGCCTAACCATGAGTGAAAGTAAAGTTCTTGTGTTATCATTCATATTCTCGAAAAAATGGCCAATCGTAAATTCTGCCAGGGTATGTAAACTTATGAGCACAACTGTATATATACACTATGGGCCAGATTCAGAAAGGCTGAAAAGATAAGTACAAATGTGCGCCGTCGCATCTTTACGCCGATTCAGAAAGCAAGATACGCTGAAAAACATATCTTCAGTCATCCGGCGTAAGTTGCCTATGCCGGTGTATCGTGGGCGCATAGTTACGCTGGACGCATTAGATGTTCCCATTAAAAATATGCAAATGAGTAAGATACGCCGATTCACAAACGTAGAAGATGCGCCCGGCCGCTTCATATACGCGCTTTGCGTAAGGCTTACGTCCGACGTAAAGTTAACCCTGCTATATGAGGCGCAGCTAATGCAAAGGTATGGGCCAGGGATTTTACGTCGTTTACACCATTTACGTAGTACGGGAATAGGGCTGGGTGTAGGATACGTTCACACGTCGTAGGCATTGCGTGCCGACGACACTTAGGTAGTTTTTCGTCATGATTCTGAGCATGTGCACGCATGCCTAGTTCGAGCGGCCATTAATTAGCATGGGGTCATGCTTAATTTAAATACATGCCACCCACCTCCTTCCTACTTTGAATTAGGCGGGCTTACGCTGGCCCATTTACGCTACGCCGCCGTAACTTAGGGAGCAAGTGCTTTGTGAATACAGCACTTGCCTCTCTAAGTTGCGGCGTTGTAGCGTAAAGAAGATACGCTACGCCCGCACAAATATACGCAGAGTATTGGGACACATGCCTTTACACTCACTTGAATAGGGATGGGCCCGATGTTCGCCTATTCGGCAAATACTGAACATTACGGGGCATTTTTGGCAAATTTGAGCGCTGCAGAACGCCCCATAATAACATCTGATGATTGGCCAAAGCATGCACCTGACCTGCATGCGAGAGTGCTCTGCTGCGAGAGCCATGATTGGCCAAAGGCAGGGTGCCCCACACTATCCAAGACAGCTTACACAGCGGCCATATGTAGTGTGTTGGGTTGGATAGAGCTAACTTGAGCTATATTAGGCAGTTAGTTAGTGGCTTGCAAGCAGTGTATTAATATATATATATATATATATATATATACACAGTCTAGCACAAAGCAGCCTGCCTGACTTTTGAGGGGGGCAGGACTGCAAATCCCAGGCTGAATAATGCAGAGAGTCAAGAGGATTGTGGGAGAAACTATAAAAGTACAGGGTGGACCAGGCCCAAAAGACCTTGTTTCCTGGATCCCATCGCGAGAGCAACCTTCTGTTGCTGTGTGAGGGGATTTTGGCGTACCAAGGGGCACACAGCCTGCAACTCCAGCCCGGAGGGACAGAACCCTGCCTGCCTTCAGAAGGATGCTCCGCAGCAAAGTGGAATGTCATGGAATCGGCCGATTCACCGGGACAGCAGACTGAAAGCCATTGCGACACATCTGCAGCCAGGAGAATTGTCTGATCGCTCTTTGGTGGACTGCTGTATGCGTACAGGATTGATGAGGGGGCTTTGCCCACAAATCTTATTGACTTCCATAAAACACCACGCTTGAACACTGTGCACAGACCCCTGTTACCTGGATCAGGTAGAGGAGTGCTATATCACAGACCCAGCTATTTTACATTGCTCCCCATCACTCTGTTGCATTGAGGGATCCTTGTCCATAAGGCTCCAACATGCCGGTGAAGAAAACAAAAGCAAGGCCTTGCTCTTAGAACATTATTGTTGTTACTCTTAAAGGGGACACATCACTGGTGTTTATATTACCTCATTGCGTGTTAGTATTAAAGGTACTATAGGCCGACCTGGGGTTCCCCTTTAGCCATAGTATTCTACATCAGGGCTCAAAATTTCAAGTCCTGAGCTACTAGCCAGGCCTCAAGAGTTACTCGCCACCAGTTGCCCCACCTAATTCATACACTGCCCTGCGCCTAATTGCACCTGTAAACACGCCCTCTTAGATTATCTCATGGAATGACAATGTTTTATGCAGAATCAAGTTACAAAATTAAATATTACCAACAACAACTTTAACAAAATGGGACAGGGCACTGGGGGTAGACCAGAGGGATAGGGCACTGGGGGCAGACCAGAGGGACATGGCACTGGGGGCAGACCAGAGGGATAGGGCACTGGGGGCAGACCAGAGGGACATGGCACTGGGGGCAGACCAGAGGGACAGGGCACTGGGGGCAGACCAGAGGGTCTCTCTCTCCCATTCATCTCTCTCATCATCAGGAGCCCCTGTGTGTGGCTCCACGCTTGCATGTCCCCACTTCCCCCTTTTATTCAGGCTGGCAGAGAGGAGAGGAGCTGCAGCACAGCAGGAGGGAGTACAATCCAGCGCTGAGATCCACACAACTGCACAGCCATTGACACCATAGCACAGAGCACATTGAGACCAGTCTGTTTACAGTGCTCAGGGTGAACTGTTGGACACTTACATAGAGCACAAGGAGAAGAAAACTGCACAAACTGAAAGGCTGCCGCTCTCATGTCAGGGCAACTTTCAGTGAGCACTACACCGGAGTGGTAATTTTCGCAATCCTCCACCTCACTCATTACTTTCTGCTCTCCAGCTACATTGGTCGGGGCCCGAGGGCAGGCTCAGAGAGGTCATACTGTTAGGTCCCATGGCTTAATGAGAACCTGTGTACTGCTCTGCCTGTGCGCAGCTCACCAGACTACTTTTCCCGAGCATTCACCTTTCCTCTTCGGCCGCCAATCTCATCGGGACTCTAAGTGTAGGCACAGATTGCAGGGAGATTGGTCATGCAGCCTTGGCATCACTCGCCCCCAGCTTAAATCCACTCGCCAAATGCTAGTAGGCGAGTGGAAATTTTGAGGGCTGTTCTACATCATTCAATAACATGCTTGGGGAGTCCTTTTAATCTGTGTACATTTTTTATTATTCTTTTATTGTTGCAAAGTGTTTTTTTTTTTGACTGCTTTGAGAACTGTTTCATCCAAATCTTGGATACTTTTACAGGACTTGGCTGACTAATATCACTTTAAATCTTCCTCTGGTCTACATAAACCTAAGAGAGCAGAACTGTGTCTGTGTGTTATTACTGTGTTATTCCATTATTCACATTGCTAGGTGTGCCAGAGGGGCTGGGACAGTCCTTTGGGGTTGAGATGCAGAGAAACGGACTGAACAAACAAAAGCAGCTCTTTTGGGGGTATCACTATACTTTATATACTCTGGGTTCAGTGTAGACTATGGGCCAGATTCAGGTACACTTAATTTTGCGCTGCGTAATCGAAATACTCTACGCTGCCGTATTTTACCAGGCTCTACATCGAATTCTGGTAGATTTTTGTCCGTACGCTACGGCGGCGTAGTCTATTTTTCGCCGCGTAATCGAAATACGCGGTTAGGGGGCGTGAAGCATTTAAATTAAGCGCGTCCCCGCCACGATCGAACTGCGCATGCTCCGTTCAGAAATTTCCCGCCGTGCATTGCGCGAAATCACGTCGTTACGTCATCTTTTGTTTGAGTAGCGTCGTTTACGAACATTCCTATTCCCGAACGACTTACGTAAAAAATAATAAAAGTCGTCGGAAAACGTAGAAATTCGACGCGGGAACGACGGCCATACTTAACATGGGCTGTCTAATATTAGAGCAGCAAAAAGCTGGTATAGTGTTACGCAAAAAAAAGATGACTAAAGATGCCGTAAGAGATTGCGATTGAAGATCGTAATTTCGGGGATCGCCGGCAAAAGCTCATTAGCATACCCCGACGTGGAAAACGACGGGAACTCCACCCAGTGGCCGCAATTTTATTGCAGCGTAGATCCAAAGGCGTACGAACACGTAATCCAGTCGAATTGAAGCCCGCAGCCGTCTATTCATGGTTTGAGGTTTCAGACTAGCTAAAAAACGCGCGTAATTTGAAATTACTCCAGTCTAACACCAGTTAGACAGGAGTTACGGCTCTCTGAATCTGGCCCCATATATACAGTGATTTTGGTGGTGTATATATAACACTTCAGGCGGTGTATAAATATATATATATATATATATGTGTGTATATTATGCATTCAGTGTAGACTATATATACAGTGCAGTGTAGAGGATATAATACACACTACACTACCCTCGGGCTTTCACATTGAGAAGGCTGGGCAGGAGTATTTCAGGCGGTATAGCAGCGCTATTTTTAGCGCTGTAACGCCTGCTTTGTATGTGAAAGGGGCCTAAAGGATAATAGGTAGCTACCCCTTATCCTCCTTTTCTCCTCTCTTGTACTAAGTTCTCCCCCCCAGGCATCAACATCTTTTTCTCCTTCCTTGGTAAGGCGAGAGTCCTTGCTGGTAATCCATGTCCCCATTAGCTTGCCTCTTGAGTAATTTTGTTGCTGGTTTTTTTGCTTACCTTTTTTTCTCATGACTTATGAGGAGTTACTGTATACTGACTATATGGTCATGTATATATGTATATGGACTGATAACTATGTACCCGCCTCTACTACCTTCTTTTCTTACCTTTACACTTGTCTGTGTATAATGGTTAGTATGTTTGTAATAAAACTTTACAAAAATTTTATGAAATCCTTTGTGAAAATAAAGTGTGAGTGAGTGAAAAACTTATATAGCGCAGCACATGCAAACTAAATTGCCTCTGGGCGCTCGCCCAGGTGCAGAAACGGTGTTATAGCAGTTTTCAACGCAAAACACTTATTATATTGCAGATTACCAACTGTAAGGCCTCGTACACACGAGTAAATAGATTTGTTCAAAACGGTCTGTCCGACCGATTTGAACAAATCTGTCTGCTGGGATTTTGGTTTGCTCGCGTGTACACACGAGCAAACCAAAATCCCCGCCAGCAGACAGCGCGCTGACGTGTCGGTGACGTGGCGGTGACGTTGATGCCGCACCAGGAAGTAAAACACTTCCGCGCATGCGTCAAAACCATTTGGCGCGTGTGCGAGAAGACATGTCTGCTGGTTAGCGTACTAATCAGCAGACATGTCGGGCGGACGGGTTCCCAGCATGCTTTGAAATCTGTCGGGTGGCCAAATCCGTCTGTTTGCCCGTACACACGATCGAATCTGTCTGCTGAAACGGTCTAGCAGACCGTTTCCAGCAGACAGATTTGATCGTGTGTACGAGGCCTTAGATGTGTTGACTGTATTAGTTTCTTTTTTTTAGGATTTATTTATCTATATTCATCTCGTAATCCTGCCAGAAAGTCTGTTGTTTTTCATAGCACAAACTCTTCAGCAGAATGTATCAGTTTACATGAATGAGACAAACCACCTAACACTGTCAGGGTTTTTTTCCAGAAGGAAAAAAAATGTTTGCTGCAACTGATTATAAAGGGCTAATGCACATGGCAATGCAGAGCAGCAGGAGCAATTCACTGCTCCGGCCGCTCTGCTTTGCGTTGCAGGCTGCGCTAGGGGGCAGTGTGGTGCACGATTTGTCGCATCACACTGCTTCTTTTTTTTTGTTATTTTTGGTCTCTGAGTTCTATTTGAAGTATACAGAACTTACACTGTGCTGCCTGACATTGCAGTGCAATTTGGATCAGTGCGCTGCAATAAAATGCAGATGTGGGAGATGTTATTTGTGTTTACAAAAACATGGTGCACAAGGCCACAGGACATACACCTTTCTTTCTGATGTTTGGGCAAAGTGAGTGTTTACCAGTAGACTTACTATTAAGCACCAAAGAGTTTACTTCTCCCCACATGCCGAAAGAGTGGGTCCAGGAACAGTGGGAAGGTTAAACAGATAGTTCTCAAGTGACAGCCAGATATTACAGAAAATGCTGCTCTGCAGATGCTAGCCGACTTAAAAAAAGAAGTACAAATAATCAAATATCAGTGGTGGCCCGTCCATAGGGGGTGCATGGGCGCCACCCCCCTCCCAAAGCTATTGGCAAAAAAAAGTTCCCTTTAAATTTTTTTCTTTTTTTAAGTTCTTTAAGTTTACTCTGCTAGGGTGCTGGCCCCAGTGCACAATGGGAGTGTCATGCCACTGCAATCCCGCGATTGCAGGCGAGACGCTACATTTGCGGGGTTTTGTGTTGCTCCGAGGCGCAGAGCTAATAGCCCCAGCACTCTAATTGGTCAGAATTCTGCCTGTCTTTGTGTCTGACCATTAGAAATTGCTGTAGGATGCTGTAGGACTTGGGAGGTGCTTCCCCCCTCCCCCCGCAGCCGTGTTACTTTCACTTTCTGTTCTAGTGAAGTCTGAAAGACTGTAGCTGGAGGGACTATTTTTTTTTCATTTCTGCTCCTATGGATTTACACTGGCTGCATTTGAAGAAGCAGTCCTCCATCCATCTCCATGTGACAGCCAGCAGTGGACACTGAAAACATATAAGGTACAGTACATGGAAGGTGAGGACTGGGGGAGGGGGGAGCTATTGTCACTGTTCTGACTCCTGCTACAGCAACATCTTTCACCTCCAACTTTAATGTTTCACCTCCAGATCTTCCATGTCAAACTGGTCACACTGACCCCCCCCCCCCTCTCCCCCTACTTCACTCCCTGCTGTTTTCTCTCCCTCACATATATCTTCACTTCTCACATATCCTGCATTCTGTCAGATCTGACCATTCCAATCACTGCCTGACACACCCTTTCCATTCCAGATTACTTTATATCTCTTTTACCTGTTCAGCAGGGGCTCATTCACACAGCTGTGAGGGGCAGTACAAGCAGGCAGTTGGGCTTAAATTTTACCACCCCTAACCACCCAATCTGAAAAGTGATTCAGCCACTCAGTGCTGTTCAATGGCAAAATATGAAATGGCATTTCACCATGAATAGAGTGCACCACAACTAACCTGAAAGTCCATGCAATGAACATGGCTGGGGCATTGTGAGGCTGTAATTGACTTTCACTGTGGCTGCATTTGATGGGGCACAGTGGAAGCATTTGATAGGGCACAGTGGGAGCATTTGATTGGGCACAGTGGCGGTGTTTGATGGCACAGTGGTGGCAATTGATGGCCACAGTGGCTGTTTGATGGGCACAAGTGGCAGTGTTTGATGGGCACAAGTGGCTGCGTTTGATGGGCACAGTGGCTGCGTTTGATGGGCACAAGTGGTTGCGTTTGATGGGCACACGTGGCTGTGTTTGATGGGCACAAGTGGCTGTGTTTGATGGGCTCAGGTGGCTGTGTTTGATGGGGCACAGTAGCGGTGTTTGATGAGGCACAGTGGCTGCAATTGATGGGCACAGTGGCTGTGTTTGATGGGCACAGTGGCTGTGTTGGGCACAGTGGCTGTGTTTGATGGGCACAAGTGGCTGCATTTGATGGGGCACAGTGGCGGTGTTTGATGGTACAGTGGCAATTGATGGCCACAGTGGCTGTGTTTCTATGGGCACAAGTGGCTGTGTTTGATGGGCACAAGTGGCTGCGTTTGATGGGGCACAGTGGCGGTGTTTGGCACAGTGGTGGCAATGGATGGGCACAGTGGCTGTGTTTGATGGGCACAGTGGCTGCGATTGATGGGCACAGTGGCTTTGTTTGATGGGCACAGTGGCTGCGTTTGATGGGGACAGTGGCTGCATTTGATGGCACAGTGAGGCTGCAATTGATGTGTTTTTTTTCCCGAATTTTTCAGTTTGCGCCCCCCCAAAAATGTTGAGCACCAGCCGCCACTGGAGTATACATATAGTCTCCTACATTTGCTATGTAAAACTTGCGCACTGCTTTAAGAGCATGGTTTTGGGATGGTGACAGAGGGTGCAGTGTGGATACAACACTCACGCCTTATCGTAAAATGACGCATGCAGGATGCGCTCTCATTCTGGGACAACGTCATATGACGGCCCCCCAGAACGGGCGCTCTTGTATGGCCGGGGGGGTGCACCGTGTTCCTAGGACACAGTGCGACCCCGATCTCGTTAAAGAGCCGATGATCGACTGTGTCCAATCACAGCTGGTCACATGTAAACATGAAGTGCCATTTTATCGGCTCTCCTTGCCTCACACTGACAAAGTGTGAGCCGAGGAAAGCCGATTAGTGGCATCTCCTCGCAGGGGAGACATGTACAGGTAATCAGGGCACTAATCATTAGTACCCTGATTACAGTACAGCCCCAACAGTATCCATCAGTGCCACCAATCCAATCAGTGTCCATTAGTGCTGCCAGTCAGTGCTGCCTTTTAGTGCCTGTCCATCAGTGCTTACCAGTGCCGCTTATCAGTGCCCATCAGTGTCACCTATTGGTGCCCACCAATGCCACCTATTAGTGCCCATCAGTGCCTCCTATTAGTGCTTATCAGTGCCACATATCAGTGCGGCATATTAGTTAAAGATGTTGGCACCAAAGGTGGCTTTATAAACATAAGGGTGGCCACTAGCTCCTTGCAGATGGTGATTTACAGGTGCTGGATAGTTTAGGGTAAGAGGAGTATGGCTGGTTGATGTTACAGAATTGTTGACAAATCCAAAACCCCTCTCCTCTTTGGGGTACATGTCCCAGGAGATTATTTTGGCATATTTTGTGTTTTGTAGGTAACTCTGTTGCAATCATGTTTATATTATTAACTTATCGCTTGTGTGGTTTTTCTGGCACGTCATACAGTACCTAATACCATCCATTGTTGCAGGCCTTCTTTTCAAATATTGGTCTGGGCTGCTACCCAGTACTGGTGCTGAGTGTGGTCATGATGTATGTAATATGTGTCTTGCATCCCATTATTTGATATATATTTTTATATGCTGCACGAGGAAGTAAGTAGCATGCTTTTGAGAATCTTTATATGCCACCTTATAGGACACTAAAAGGCTAATTAGATATTATCTTTTTGTTGCCAGTAGGTACATATGATCAGTGTTGAGCGGAATACGCCATATTCGATTTCGCAATATTTCACGAATATATAGAAGAATATTCGCGAAATATTCGTTAATATTGAATATTCGTGATATTTTAACAAAAGAAAAATTTTGCGAAATTTCGCTAACGCGAGTGCGAAATTTCGCTAATGCGAATGCGAAATTTCGCCAATGCGAATGCGAAATTTCGCTAATGCGAAATTGATTGCGAAATTCTCGTCTGCGCATGCACGCGAACAACACGCGAAAACGGAGATCATTTCCTATAGGAGGAAGCACAATGCTAAGCTCTAAGATCGCAATACACAGGTCTGATGCAAAAGAAGGGCAGAGAAAGTATTCGCGAATATTCGTAATACGAATATTCGCATTGCGAATATTCAGCAACATAAAAGGATCGCTACAGCTACTCGGCCCAGGGTCTCTAATCATACCAGCAATGCTTTTAGACATTGATGGAGATCACTAGGATGTGATCTGTTTTAAAAATAAATTTGAAAAAATACGAATATTCGCAATAGCGAATATTCGCCGCGATATTCGAGTTATTCGCGAATACTCGAATATGCAATATTCGTAACGAATATTCGCAATGCGAATATTCGTGAGCAACACTACATATGATATAAGGTCCATATAATTAACCATCTTTTATCTGTGGAAATTTAAACTGAGTGGTGTATCCACACCGGATACTCTGTCACAATCCCAAAACCATAGTCTTCAAGCGATGCGTAAGTATGACGTAGCAAGTGTAGGAGACTATATGTAGACTCTAGATGTTATATGATATGATTATATGATATGTTGATTATTTGTATTTCTTTTTTTGAATAGGCCATGTTTTTGCTGCGAAATAAAGGCAGCATAAGGAAGCTGATAATTGTGAAACGCGTCAACCTCTTGGATCATACAGCAAAGAACATTTGTTACAGGATATTGATATGGATTATTTTCGCTTACAGAAAATCTTTTTATGGTTTTAAAAAAAATTTTTATGGAAATTTGTAATAAACTTTATATATTTGATACATTTTGTGTGGCTCTCTTTCTTTATTGGTATCAATAAAGTCCAAGTAAGACATGAGTTTTTTTTTATTGATGTAAAGTAGCTTGTTATCACTGCTTTTTGTGCCTTATGAACAGTTGTGTTTTGTTTTTCTTGTTCTTATGTTCTTCTGATGCCGAGAACTGCATTTGTCAAAAGTGGGGGGGGGAGGGGAGGAGGTTTGGCAGAGTTGGGACAAGGACCTTTCTATCAGTTTACTAAAGGCACCTGCACCACTGTTTTGCCTACCAGCCATTCCATTCATCAGATGTTGTTCCAGTAATGAAAGCTTATCAAAGCCTCCTCCCAAGTGCATAGACTGTGTTAGGCCCCGTACACACGGCCGAGGTTCTCGCTGAAAATCAGCGAGAACCTCGCTGGAATGCACATTCCAGCGAGGACCTCGGCCGTGTGTACGGTCTCAGCGAGCTTCCCGTCGGGAAGCTCGTCGAGCCGAAAAAGAGAGCACGCTCTCTATTTTCTCGACGGCCCGCCTGGAAGAATGGCTGGTTGCCATTCCCGACGGGCGGGTCGCCGAATTCGACGGCCGGGAGAGAACCTCGACGGGCGGAACGATGTGTTCTGCCCGTCGAGGTTCTCTGCCGTGTGTACGGCGCCTTAAAGTACTAAGAATACGGAATCTCTTCACCAGCAAGGAGTGCTGTCTCTTGTGTGGAATACATCTTTCTCACAATGGGAGCTGTGAACTATGCCCAAGTCCTTCATTATAAGGTCTGTCTGTGCACACCTGCACTCACAACCTGTCAGTCTCCTGCAAGACCTGGACACTCGGTTCAAGATTTCTTCCTTCCCAAAACTCTTCAAATTGTCGATATTCTGGAAGCCCTCACTCTGTGTTTGTGTGAACACTGAGCCAAATGTACAACTATTTTCCCAGTGGCAGGGCCTCACGTTGTCACAATATACATACTGTACATATATATATATATATATATATATATATATATATATATATATATATATATTTATTATATAAACATATATATATATATATATATATATATATATATATATATTAGGGTTGCCACCTTTTCTTCAAGTCAAACCCGAACACTTTAGCAGCGCACAGCAATTTTTTTTTAAATTATAAATTATGCATATATGTATTTTGCAATTGAATACAATTTTTATTATCATATTAAGTTAATCACAAGAGTTCCCCTTTACATCAGAGTCCACAGAGTTAACCTGTTACATCTGAATCTACAGAGTTCCCTTTTTACATCTGAACTCACAGAGTTCCCTCTGGGGGGCTCTGAAGACTCTGATGTAAGGGAGAATGTTCAAAGATGTAGGGAACGGGGAAACATAAAAGCACTCACATGTAGCCGACATCCGAAATAATTGAATCAAAAATAGAAAAATACTACATAGGGTAGTAGAGAGGCGGACTTTTTCAGGCAATCACAAGGACATAAAAGAGTATGATGCAAGCTAATATTGCTCATGTATACTCTGCATACCCTGTTTTTGTATATTTTATTCTGTGTTTTTGGATTTTATGATATATAATTAAATATTTTTTCTTAACTTTTATGTCCTTGTGATTGCCTGAAAAAGTCCGCCTCTCTACTACCCTATGTAGTATTTTTCTATTTTTGATGTAAGGGAGAACTCTGAGGACCCTAACATAAGGGGTGACCTGGTTTTAAGGGCCCTGATTTAAAGGGCAACACGAGAACTCTAATGTAAAGGGGAACTCTAATGTAAGGGGTGCTCTGAGAAGACTGATTTACCTTAGCGTACTCACTCAGAGGCAGGAGAGAGAAGGGGGGAGACTTCTTTTACAGACAGGCATGGATGGTGAGCTCACTCACACTTTGGCAAATTTCCAGCCACCACATTCCTTTTCTGAGGCACAGTGCAGGGATTGGAGTGTGGGCAGGCACAGAGGGGTAGGGGTGGGAGGAAGAGGAGTAGATCAAGACCTCTCTCCTCTCTCGTCTGTGTGTGGGGGGGAATTGTTAGTGCTGGCTTTGGGCAGTGTGAAAGAGAGTGTAACAGACAAACTCTCGGCTTACACAACTGCAGCCAGCAACCCTGCTGGGAAGCCATAGTCCTGTCTGAATAATGCGTCCGGGTTTCAGGCAGTCTGAAACCTGGATGCATGATTCCAAACCCAAACTGTCCGTGTGAATCCTGGACAGGTGGCAACCCTAATATATAAATATATATATAAATATATATATATATATATATATATATATATATATATATATAGTAAGGGGTTAGCTTGGTAGCGGGTGTGTGTGACCTCATGGGTGGGTTCACTACACACTGAACTATACAGAGAGTCAGCCGAGGATGGTTGAAAACAAAGGTTATGGTTTATTCTTCCATATTGCTGGAAACAAGTGCAAGCATCCAAACAGCATAAACAAAACAAAACATAAAATAAACCCTGGCCACTTAGGGTGTCTACCTTCACAACACAGGAACCTACCTATGGAGTTTGGCACAGCCTACTGCTGGGCAGAAACTGCTGGTCATACAGCAGAAAAACAATAGTCTTTTTGATTTTTATTACACAGAAAAAATCAACACCACCTCACCTTCAGAAGTCTTTCTCAGTTTACTGCTCTCCTTAACTTAAAAAGCCTCAGGATGCAGCAATCAGTAGTAATCCTCTGGATAACTTATAGAGGCCTTAATTGCCTCATTCTGAATAGCTGAAGCTATCCAACTTCCTTAAACCTTTCTGGCTACCTCTGCAGCCGACACCTGAGGCCGTGTACACACGGCAGAGAACCTCGACGGGCAGAACACATCGTTCCGCCCGTCGAGGTTCTCTGCCGGCCGTCGAAATCAGTGACCCGCCCGTCGGGAATGGCAACCAGCCATTCATCCAGACGGGCCATCGAGCAAAAAGAGAGCGTGATCTCTTTTCGCTCGACGGGATTCCCGACGGGCGGGGCGAGCCAGGAGCGTACACACGGCCGAGGTCCTCGCTTGAATGCAGCTTCCAGCGAGGTTCTCGCTGGTTTTCAGCGAGAACCTCGGTCGTGTGTACGCGGCCTGATAGTAATTGGTGAATTGTCTAAACAATGCAGAAATGTATCTCCCGTCTGTGACAACACCCACAGATTTACCTGACGTCCTGTCACAATATATATGCCTTGCGAAAGTATTCGGCCCCCTTAAACTTTGCAACCTTTTGCCACATTTCAGGCTTCAAACATAAAGATATAAAACTGTAATTTTTTGTGAAGAATCAACAACAAGTGAAGTGGAACAAAATGTATTGGATATTTCAAATGACCACTACTGCACACTGACCACTACACTGCACACTGACCACTACACTACACACTGACCACTACACTACACACTCACCACTACACTACACACTGACCACTACACTACACACTGACCACTACACTACACACTAACCACTACACTACACACTCACCACTACACTGAACACTGACCATCAGGGTACATGGGGCACATCAGAGCACATGGGGCACAATCAGGGCACATCAGGGTACATGCGGCACATCAGCCACATCAGGGTTCATGGGGCAAATCAGAGCACATGGGGCACAATCAGGGCACATCACGGTACATGCGGCGCATCAGAGCACATGGGGCACAATCAGGGCACATCAGGATACATGGGGCGCATCAGAGCACATGGGGCACATCAGGGTACATGGGGCGCATTAAGGCACATCAGGGTACATGGGACACATTAAGGCACATCAGGGTGCATGGGGCACATTAAGGCACATCAGAGTGCATGGGGCACATCCACGGTACATGGGGCACAATCAGGGTACATGGGGCACATCAGGGTACATGGTCCGCAGGCCACAAATGGCCCGCGGGCCGGTACTTTGAGACCACTGCTTTAATGGTTATGATGCTTAAAGTGATCGTTTAACTTATTTATTGTTTTACAGAGAAAGATAGCAAACAAACTATTTGTGGTTTTGTAAAGTGCATTTTTTTTCTAAACATGAAACTTTAAAACAGGTCATCCCCCTTACCTGTTTCTGAACACCAATCTGTGCACCGGGTGGCTCCCGTACCGAGTCCCTCAACAGGTCGCCATCGCCTCCAGGATGACGCCGCAGGCTGCACTGCCTGCTGGTCCGGGTCCGGTCCCTCCGTTGCTCCGCCTCCTGCAGCCCTCACTCCTTCACATCATGCGGCTGAGCGGCCAGGGGAACCAGGTGCGGGGCCAGTTACGTCATTTATTGACGTAGGACATAGGCGCTGCGTAGCCAAGGAAGAGACACTGAGACAGAGTGAATGCACAGGTCAGCGCCGCTGCGGGGACTCGTCCTTCAGATGCTGCCCGCAGCGACAGCCCACACAACACACACTCTATCTCGATGATCGGGTAATCACGGACCAGTCAATTTTCCGCCCTATTCCCTGGCGCCGTAAGGCAATTTCCCATGTTGCCTTGTCCTATCGCTGGCCCTGAACGAGCACATGCTTGTGCCATTCAAAAGAACGCCGGTTCTTTTGAATGGTGTGTTTGTGTACACTCGGCCGACAAGAGAATCTTGCCAGGAATCTCGTCAGGAAAAACAAAGTTCTTCCATGCAGGGAACACAGACAGCACAATAACTGAAAGCAGGTGGTCTAACCTTTTCCTTCACTATCCCCCACCCAAAAAAGTTTTGTCTTTAGATGCGCTTAAAGTGTTACTAAACCCAGGACCCTGCATTCTCCACATCTGGTCTATCACATTACACAGAACATGGAAATGCAATCATTTTATTATTTTGTATATAAACTGCTAAATACCTTTTCTCATCAGCAGTATAACGCAGTGTTGTGACTCCTATCAGTGCCTGTTTTTTTTTTCATACGACACTGAGCTGTCCTATCAAGATACAGGACCCCTGACCTTCAGTCTGGACAGTGCTGATTGGCCCTGTGCTGATCACATGCTCTCTCCCAAGGAAGAAAGAACTCTCTAGAAATACACACCAAACTGAGCATTTGTAGCCTGTCTCTATTGACTCTTTCTTACCTGGACATGTTTTGGAGTCAGTGGAAGAAGAGGAAAATCTGTACACACAGGATCAAACAGCCTTTTTACACAGTGCAGATGATTAACCCCTTAGGTTCCACAGTGAGTATAACAACCATGCTTTACTGCATATACAGACTTATTTTACTGTTGTGCGTTTAGTAACACTTTAAAGTATAAGAACAAATAGAAGTTCATTATTTTGATGTGTTTCATAAATACATGTTGTAGATGGAGAAAAAAGACACCAGAGACATTAACATTTTATTAATACAACTGGAAGGCAAGAAAGGTTTTTACTTAACTAACACTTCACACAATGCTTGCTTCATATAAATCACTCTATGTATATGTTTATGCATTGATTCATACATTCTCCAGAAAGTTACATTTCTGCTCATGTTAAAACATTTGTTGAAAGTCACACACTATAAAGTCGATCCAAATAAAAATGTTACAATACATTCCAGCCAGGTTTACATTCTAATTGCCCTGTACACAGCTGACATACAGGTGAACCCATTCCAGTGCACTGTAAAGCAGCACTACTTTGGTGAGTGTGTACCCACAATATTATTTTGCATCTGTTGTCAACTTCTTGCTGTACTGGATATAAGAAATTCTGCAATATTAATCAAAATAACTATAAAACGGATATAATTCAAACAGTTATTAAATGTATAGGTTTTTTTTTAATCTGTATAATGTATGTATATATATTTTTTTCTCTTTCTTTATATACTGTATATGTCTGCCAGTGTTACAATAACACAGAATTAATTAAAAAAATAGTCAACTTCACCATGGTTACAGGCACAGTCATACACATGCAAATACACACATATGGAGAGTGTGCCAAAATTGTATTTCACAAAATGGCGACCACAGCAATGATGTAAGATGATATATGAGATGGTGGTTGGGGTGCAAACAAATATTTTTTCCAGGAATTAATCCTTCAGGAACTATGTTTTAAAGTGAAAGATAAACGATAAGTATTCTTAAAAATGTTGCCTCCTCCAACCATTCTGCAAAGCCTATATAAAAAAGATCTCTGTGGCCCAGATTCTCAGCGGCGCTACGACAGAGTATCTCAGATACCCCGTTGTATCGCCGTTTTTTTTTTGCCTCGTATCTATGCGAGTGATTCCTAGAATCACTTTGGCATAGATACGGCTGAAGATCCGACAAGTGTAATACCATTACACTTGCGGATCGTAGTTGTAATGACAACTCCGGCCACTAGGTGGCCTTTACGTTGTTTTCTAATTTGCCTATGCAAATGAGGCTACTACGCCAATTCCCGATCGCTTTTACGCCGCCCCGTCGTCGCGTACGTCGTTTTCGTCCACGTAAGGTTACCCCTGCTAATATGAGGGTTAACCTTACGCAGTACCGTCAGATGCCGTCGGGTGCCGTCGGATGCCATGTTAAGTATGGCGTCGGGTCAGCGTCGGCTTTTTCCCTTCGCTTACGTCGTTTAACTAACTCGTTCGCGAATAGGGCATTGCGTAGTGTCGACGACGACGCTTTCCGATGTGAGCTGGAGCATGCGCACTGGGCTTTTTCCCCGGCCGGCGCATGCGCAGTTCGTTCGACGCGGGGGCGCGCTTAATTTAAATACAAGCCGCCCCCTTTGAATTACGCGGGCTTACGCTGGGCGATTTACTCTACGCCTCCGCAAACTACGGAGCAAGTGCATGGAGAATACGGCACTTGCTCTGTTACGTTGCGGCGGCGTAGTGTAAATAGCTTACGCTACGCCGGCGAATTTGTATGAGAATCTGGCCCTGTATGTAGATTTTCTTATGGTCTAGTAATGTGATCCAGCAGCTCTGACTTCCCTGTGTGAGAGATCTGCTGCTGCACAGGGGGCACCAGCAATGAAGAGGCAATGGGAGCCGTTGTTCTGTCGAGAAGTGCCCGCTATCAAGAAGTGCCCGGGATGTATTGCGCTTGTGCTGTACAAAACAGCACAGCAGCTGATTTGCCGATCAGCTTGGTCGACGTAACCATGGCACATGCGCACATCGTAGGAGGTATCTCTCAATGGGAGATACCATTTCACAGCCACAATTTAAACCTGTACAAACAGCGGGGGGAAACCGTAGTTCTCAGATTGTGTGCATCGCTGCTGCTGGAGGGCAGCACGTGGCAGTGTTTAAGGGCTGGTTTGTCTGTGGTGCACACAGGCAAAACCGGATGTTCAATACAGGGAGTGCAGAATTATTAGGCAAATGAGTATTTTGACCACATCATCCTCTTTATGCATGTTGTCTTACTCCAAGCTGTATAGGCTCGAAAGCCTACTACCAATTAAGCATATTAGGTGATGTGCATCTCTGTAATGAGAAGAGGTGTGGTCTAATGACATCAACACCCTATATCAGGTGTGCATAATTATTAGGCAACTTCCTTTCCTTTGGCAAAATGTGTCAAAAGAAGGACTTGACAGGCTCAGAAAAGTCAAAAATAGTGAGATATCTTGCAGAGGGATGCAGCACTCTTAAAATTGCAAAGCTTCTGATGCGTGATCATCGAACAATCAAGCGTTTCATTCAAAATAGTCAACAGGGTCGCAAGAAGCGTGTGGAAAAACCAAGGCGCAAAGTAACTGCCCATGAACTGAGAAAAGTCAAGCGTGCAGCTGCCAAGATGCCACTTGCCACCAGTTTGGCCATATTTCAGAGCTGCAACATCACTGGAGTGGCCAAAAGCACAAGGTGTGCAATACTCAGAGACATGGCCAAGGTAAGAAAGGCTGAAAGACGACCACCACTGAACAAGACACACAAGCTGAAATGTCAAGACTGGGCCAAGAAATATCTCAAGACTGATTTTTCTAAGGTTTTATGGACTGATGAAATGAGAGTGAGTCTTGATGGGCCAGATGGATGGGCCCGTGGCTGGATTGGTAAAGGGCAGAGAGCTCCAGTCCGACTCAGACGCCAGCAAGGTGGAGGTGGAGTACTGGTTTGGGCTGGTATCATCAAAGATGAGCTTGTGGGGCCTTTTCGGGTTGAGGATGGAGTCAAGCTCAACTCCCAGTGCTACTGCCAGTTTCTGGAAGACACCTTCTTCAAGCAGTGGTACAGGAAGAAGTCTGCATCCTTCAAGAAAAACATGATTTTCATGCAGGACAATGCTCCATCACACGCGTCCAAGTACTCCACAGTGTGGCTGGCAAGAAAGGGTATAAAAGAAGAAAAACTAATGACATGGCCTCCTTGTTCACCTGATCTGAACCCTATTGAGAACATGTGGTCCATCATCAAATGTGAGATTTACAAGGAGGGAAAACAGTACACCTCTCTGAACAGTGTCTGGGAGGCTGTGGTTGCTGCTGCACGCAATGTTGATGGTGAACAGATCAAAACACTGACAGAATCCATGGATGGCAGGCTTTTGAGTGTCCTTGCAAAGAAAGGTGGCTATATTGGTCACTGATTTGTTTTTGTTTTGTTTTTGAATGTCAGAAATGTATATTTGTGAATGTTGAGATGTTATATTGGTTTCACTGGTAAAAATAAATAATTGAAATGGGTATATATTTGTTTTTTGTTAAGTTGCCTAATAATTATGCACAGTAATAGTCACCTGCACACACAGATATCCCCCTAAAATAGCTAAAACTAAAAACAAACTAAAAACTACTTCCAAAAATATTCAGCTTTGATATTAATGAGTTGTTTGGGTTCATTGAGAACATGGTTGTTGTTCAATAATAAAATAATCCTCAAAAATACAACTTGCCTAATAATTCTGCACTCCCTGTACAGCAAATCCGCCCTGCAACACAGACAAAACCGGACCATCAGCATACTGTAAACCCCACAAAAGCAAGGCACAATCTGAGAACTACGATCTCCCCTCGCTGTTTGTATAGGTTTCAATTGTGCCCATGAAGTGGTATCTCCCATCGAGATATACCCCCTACGATGTGCGCATGCACCATGGTTATGTCAGCCCAGCCGATCGTATAATCAGCTGTTTTGCTATAATGTACGGCGCATGCACAGTATGCACTATTCAATGGGGGGGGGGGGGGGGGCACTTCTCGACAGAACACCAGTTGGCGATGTCATGGCTCCAGGAATTCAAACCGCTGTTGAGTGCTCCTTGACACAGGGGAGTTGGAGCTGCTATATCACCTGACTGTACCAGAGTGCATTAAAGGTAAGGTAAGTACACAGATCTTTTTTTAACCAGGCTTTGCTAAATAGGTAGGAGTTGGGAGAGGCAGTCTTTTTTTTAGAATACGTATAGATACTTTACTACCACTGAATTACAGTCAGTACTAAAACAGTTGTTCGATTTCTATAAAAATGTTTTTTTTTTTCATTTCCAATATGCGATGCGGAAGAACCTGGCCAAGGTTTAACCTCTAGTTTTAGGCAAGTGTGAAGAAATGCTGTAAAGTAAGAATGATTTTAAAAACATATATTTTAAGTGTTAATTTTTATCAATTTACAAAATGCAGAGTGAGTTAACAGAAGAAAATTTTAAATCCAATCAATATTTGGTGTGATTACCCTTTGGCTTCAAACCAGCATCAGTCCTTACACTGGCACACTTTGTACACTTGAATAAAATCAGGGATTTTGCAGAACTAGAGTCAGGTGTGTGATTAACAAATTATACCAAGGAGGTGTTAATAATCACCAGCTGTGTAGGAGGCTTAAAACTGGGTAATGAACAGTCAAACTCTGCTATTAAGGTGAGGTTGTAGAAGACAGTTTCATGTCACAGGTCGTACACCATGGAGAGACTGAGCACAGCAACAATGTGCAAGGCAGTTTACTGCATCAACAAGGTCTCTCCCAGGTAAAGATTTCAAAGCAGACTGGGGTTTCAAGATGTGCTGTTCAAGCTCCTTTGAAGAAGCCCAAAAAAACGGGCAACATTAAGAACCATAGATGCCTTTCTTAAATATGTTTTGGTCCTGTCCTAGGGTGGCCCAGTTCTAGACAGAGGAATTTGACCTCATTAACATCCACCTACAACGGTCCCTCCCACTGTCTCTGAAGTGGGCACTATTGGGAATTCATGATGATGAACAAAGGCCAAAGTACACTAAACTCTCAGTTTCCTACACTACGAAAGAAATTCTTCTTAGGTGGACCTCCCCCTCCCCCTTCCTTGGGGGAAGCTACCATTAATGCAGCTCTACCTATGTACAAATTGACCTATATCAGCAGGAATTGCCCTAAGAAATATGACTAGATCTGGCAACCATGGTTATTATTAGGGTTGTCCCGATACCGATACTAGTATCAGTATCGGGACCGATACCGAGTATTTGCGGGAGTACTTGTACTTCCGCAAATACCCCCGATACCTAAATAGAATACTTAACCCCCTCCCCCCCGCCGCCGCATACCGTTGCGTTAATCCCCGTGCAATACAGCGTGCATTACAAGCTTTCGTTTGTATACTTGTAATGCCCGCCTCGCCATGTATAGACACTCCCCTTCCCGGGATTGGTTGGATCTGTCCAATCCCGAGCAAGGGGGAGTGTCTATGCACGGATCCGTCCAATCCCGAGAAGGGGAGTGTCTATACATGGCGAGGCGGGCATTACAAGTATACAAACGAAAGCTTGTAATGCGCGCTGTATTGCACAGGGATTAACCCGGCAGCAGCGGCGGCAGCATCTACTACAGGTATGGGGGACTTGGCTGCAATATGGGGGACAGGACATGGCTGCAATATGTGGGGGACAGGACATGGCTGCAATATGTGGGGGACAGGACATGGCTGCAATATGTGGGGGGACAGGACATGGCTGCAATATGTGGGGGACAGGACATGGCTGCAATATGTGGGGGACATGGCTGCATATGTGGGGGACATGGCTGCATATGTGGGGGACATGCATGGCTGCATCTGTGGGGGGGACATGGCTGCAATATATGTGGGGGGACATGGCTGCAATATATGTGGGGGGACATGGCTGCAATATGTGGGGGACATGGCTGCAATATGTGAGGGACATGGATGCATTTGGGGACACATTTAAAAAAAGTATCGGTATTCGGTATCGGCGAGTACATGAAAAAAAGTATCGGTACTTGTACTCGGTCCTAAAAAAGTGGTATCGGGACAACCCTAGCTATTATTGTAATAGTTCTTAAGCCCTGTACACACTATCGGATATCTGATTAAATCAAATCCGATGGATTTTTTCATCGGTTATCCGTCCGATGAAGCTGACTTTCATCAGTTTTGCCTATACACCATTAGTCAAAAATCTGCCAGTGCCAAAACACAGTGACATAAAACACTACGACACGCCCAAAAAATGAAGTTTAATGCTTCCGAGCATGCATCAACTTGATTCTGAGCATGCATGGATTTTTATCCGATGGAGTTCCACACATTCGATCAGATTTATTTATTGTTTTTTTATCCATAGGTAGAATTTAACCACTTAAGGACCTCCGCACGCACATATACGGCCACAGAATGGCACGGATGGGCACAAGGGCGTAACTTTACGTCCTCGCCCAGTAGCGGGTCGGGGGTCCGATCGGGACCCCCTCCGCGGCGTGCGGAGGTCCCCGTGTCTCCGGGAGCGATCCGGGACGAGCGGGCGGATGTCAGTGTTTACCCGCCCCCCCGCGATCGCTCCCAGCCAATGCGCGCGCTCCCCCTTTGTGTCACTTCCTCCTCCTGTGTAAACACAGGAAGGGGGAAGTGATGTAATCTCCCATCGCAGCGGTATTTCCAACCGCTGCGATGGGAGAAACACCTCACAGTAAGTCCTGCACCAACACTACACTGACATACACACACATAGGCATACTTAACCCCTTGCGATCTGCCCCCCCACCCCCCCTGTCACAGTGTCACTGAATGCAGTGATCTAATCACTGCATTTAGTGTCAGTGTGACAGGCAGTGTAAAATCAGTTAGTGTTAGGTTCAGGATAGCCCCCCACCCCCCCTAATAAAGTTTTAACCCCCTGATCACCGCCCTAGTTAACCCTTTCACTCCCTATTGCCAGCGTCACTAAGCGATCATTTTTCTGATCGCTGTATTAGTGTCGCTGTAACCGCTAGGTAGCTATTTTTATTTTTATTGCGATTTTTTTTTTTTACTAAAGACATGTGGCTAAATAAATTTTGGCCTAAATGTTTGACTAAAATTTAGTTTATTTGATTTTTTTTTAACAAAAAGTAAAAAATAGTGTTTTTTTTTCAAAAATGTCGCTCTATTTTTGTATATAGCGCAAAAAATAAAAATCGCAGAGGTGATCAAATACCACCAAAAGAAAGCTCTATTTGTGGGAAGAAAAGGACGGAAATTTTGTTTGGGAGTCACGTCGCACGACCGCGCAATTGTCTGTTAAAGCGACGCAGTGCCGAATCGCAAAAACACCTTGGGTCATTTACCAGCGTATTGGTCCGGGTCTTAAGTGGTTAAAACATGTTCTATTTTTTAACACCAATGGAAAAAAGACCAATGGGGCCCACACACGATCGGTTTGTCCGATAAAAACAGTCCACTTCAGACTCTAGAAAAAAAAACGTTTTTTCCAACTTCATCATTAATACGACCTGAAAAAAAAAATGCTCTAGCAAAGCACGGTGACGTACAACACATACGACGGCACTATAAAGGGGAAGTTCCATTCGAATGACACCACCCTTGGGGCTGCTTTATCTGATTTTGTGTTAGTAAAAGATGATTTGTGCTTTTCTGTCTGTTACAGCGTGATGAATGTGCTTACTCCATTACGAACGCTAGTTTTACCAGAACGAGCGCTCCCATCTCATAACTGGCTTCTGAGCATGCGTGTTTTTTTCACGTCATTAAAGCTCACACACAATATTTTTTTACACCCCGAAAAAACGTTTAAAACGTTGTGAAAAAATAGAGCATGTTTGAAAAAAAAATTGCCGTTTTTCAGAACACGAAAAATGCTCTGAAGCCCACACACGATTGTTTTAAATGACATTTTTAAAAACCGTTGTTCTTTACAACCCGAAAAATGATCGTGTGTATGTGGGATAAGGAATAACAAGGAGCCCTGGAAGTGATGATTTGGCCCCCATGGAGCCCTGATCTCTCAACATCATCCAGGCTGTCTGGGATTACATGAAGAGACAGAAAAATTTGGGGCAGCCTTCATACACAGAAGATTGGTGTTTAATTCTCCTAGATGATTGGAACAACCTATTTGCCGAGTTCTTCAAAAACTGTGTGCAAGTGTACCGAGAAGAATTAATGCTGTTTTGGAAGCAAAAGGTCACACCAAATATTTATTTGATTTGGATTTACCTTCTGTTCAGTTCATTTACATTTTGTTATATTGATAAAAATAAACGATTAACATTTCTATTTCTGAAAGAATTCTTAATTTACAGCATTTACAGTAGTATATGTTCATTCAAGACACACTTCCTTTACAAAAACAAACTGTTGTCACGATATGGAGTGGAGACAGACTGTAACGAGGGAAGGAAAACTATTGTTTCTGATATATATAGTGCAATCAAATATGTCAAATTAATTAAAATGTCTTCACTGCATAAAATAAAACAGCGGCATTTATAGATTATTTTCCAGTGCAAATTGTATCTTTTTTTATACTAGAATAAAAATATGTTATATCACTATATTTAGGCGATATATTCATAAATAAATTTAGTTTTTATTATAAACACTTTTTTCTGTAATAATAACAATAATAATAATAATAATAACCAATATTAATATGTATTTTTCTTGCCTATTTTGCTATGATGTATTAAGCTGGGGGTTCGCTAAGAAAACATTGAAAGAAACTGAAAAGCTTTTGATAAAGAGGTAGGCAACATATAATAACACACTCAAGGGTCTGCTATGAGTTAAATGATGATCAGACATGTAAAGTTTTTTAGTACTCGCTTATTCGCTGGTAACACTGTTTTTCTACATCTATCAATCCTTGGATAAATGTAAAAAGCTAGGATCTTCTGTGTCTATGCCCAGGCTCATTACTGTATGAATTACATATACTGTATTCACTCCTGGCATTTTATAGACAGAGATGGCAAAGTAGTGGGAAATCAACTCCACCCGGAGCTTTACAGTTAAAGCGGAGGTTCACACAAAAAGTGAACCTCCATTTTTCGGAACCCCCCCCCCCCCCCCCCCCGCTGTTGTCACATTTGCCACCTTTCGGGGGGAGGGGGGTGCAGATACCTGTATAACACAGGTATTTGCACCCACTTCCGGGAATAGGTTACCTGTCGGAGTAACATCCCATTTCCCCCTCCCCCGCTGTCTTCTGGGAAACACACTGGTCCCAGGAGACAGCGGGGACCGGTGAGGGCGGGCAGCGCAGCTGCAACAGGGAACCTGGCAGTGAAGCCGCAATGCTTCTCTTCCTGATTCCCTCACCCAGGATGGCGGCGGGGGCAGCCGAGAGACAAGCGATTGCCTCAGCTGCCGACATCGCGGGCGTGCTGGACAGGTAAGTGTCACCAGCTGCGGTATTTGTAGCTGCTGGTTTAAAAAAAAAAATTGGGTGGACCTCCACTTTAAGGGAAAATATTAGATCTTTATATTATCTTCTATCTATGCTCTGCGCAGTAGAAATCACACTATTTGTACCGAGAGCCAGGTAGGTTCCGTTTCATTGCATTATGCCAGTCTTATGTTTACAAGCATTGGAGGGTGGATGGTGTTAAAATATACTGTATCTAAATGCAAAAGTTTCCTTTTTTTTTCATTCATAACAAAGTAGTGGATGGCTTTTTGCCATTTGTATCTCATTAGAGGGGTTATGACTGTTTAGGTGGAGTGACTACCAATTGCTAGCAATCATTTCATTTGCAAGAGCACATATACAGTTTCCATCTAGTGCCCCCCTACAGGGCAGCCTATGTTAAATGACAGTTTTCTTATTTGAAAATTTAAGCAAAATTAGTACAGAGCTTAACCCCAGATATGAAAAGTTACAAATATATAAAGTTTTATCTTAGTTTAGCTGCCTTAAGTGAAGTTTGTGTGTTTTCTCCTATGTATCTCATACAATGACCATAAAGGATTGTAAAACATCAGGTTCCATGCACATTGGCATAAAAAAGTTGCTTCTAGAGTAGCTTTGTGTTCTGCCTGTAGAAGCAGCTCAATGTTATGCCACGTACACACGATCGGAAATTCCGACAAGAAAACCGTGGATTTTTTTTCCGACAGGATTTTGGCTCAAACTTGTCTTGCATACACACGGTCACACCACATTCCGACCGTCAAGAATGCAGTGACATACAGCACTACAACGAGCAGAGAAAAAGGAAGTTCAATGATTCCGAGCATGCCTCAACTTGATTCCGAGCATGCGTGTTTTTTTTGCACATCGGAATTGCATACAGACGATCAGAATTTCCGACAAGAACTTTTACCGTCAGAAAATTTGAGAACCAGCTCTCAAATTTTTCTTGGCTGAAATTCCGACAGAAAAATTCCGATGGAGCCTACACATTGTCGGAATTTCCGACCAAAAGCTCACATCGGACTTTTCTTGTCGGAATTTCCAATCATGTGTTTGCGGCATAATCCTATGTTTATAGGCATATTTTGAGCTGGAGGCAGGAAAAAACAAACCTTCTAGTTTGTGTTTCTGATTGGACCTCACTGGCAGAAAAAAAAAACTTAAAACTCTTCTTTTTTTTAACAAGAAAAACGTAAAACTTTTCTAAACTCGTCTAGCAATTTTTACTCTTTAAGCCCGGTGTGCATGGACTTGGGATTGAGCAGCAAATCATTTTGAGCCAAGATTTATCCATTCAGTTTTTCTCATGTAGTGTTTTATTCTGTCACAAGCTCCGCTGGCTGTTCTTTGTTACATTAAACCTGTAAGATAAAACAGACATACTGTAGTAACCCTCAGTGAAAAAAAATATGAATATACATGTAGGTACATGTTTTTTTAAAGTTACAAGATCCCCTTAATTGACATCTCATGCAGCCTAAAAGTCACCTTTTGGGGTATGAACCAAAGAAGTTACAATGAAGCGAAAGTAACGTGGCTGCATTGTAACTCTTCTTGACACTGCAGAAACTGTTCTGAAGGTTAGGTTACTCAGAAGAAGAAAGATCTGCTCCTGTGTAAATAAATCAAGCCCTTTCATTGTGTGGCCAACTGTTTGAATAGGAACCTATAGTCAAAATGAAACCCCTTTTCTCCTATCAACTTCCAGGACGGCACACCTGAGATGAGAGGCTCCTCCCCACAGGAAACACATCAATTGACAGCTGCTATAAGTCCCCATCCTTCCCCTAATCCTCAGTTTTTGAATTTGTTTCTCTCTACACTGCGGAGAAGGCAGGGACATCGGTGGAGCAGACCTACAGATCAGCCACATGATCAGCTAAGATACCTTCATCAGGCAATATGGAGTGGAGGCAAAGCTCACTCCAGAAGTGAGCATTCTCCAAGAAGATCTTACAGGCAGTGGTCCCACCCTAGGGTAGGCCTGAGGTTACTTGCTTATCCTCTCAGATGTGCCATCCTGGAAAGTGATAGGGGAAAAGATCTACGTTACTTACCGGTAACCTTCCAGGATGGCAGGCCTACTTCCCGCCCATTGGAGGAGGAAAAATTGTTAAATATTAAAAGGTGAGTACCTATGAGGATGATTTCCCTTATGAACCTGGTTCAGGAGTTACTTATCTACAAACTGAGGATCAAGGGGAAGGGTGGGGCCCTAAAATAGCTCAGGTGTGTCGTCCTGGAAGGTTCCTAGAAACAATGTTACCGGTAAGTAACGTAGGTCTTTTTTGCGCTATAAACAAAAACTACCATAAATTCTGAAAGAAAAACAATATTTTTTACTTTCTGCTACCCAAACATACCCAATAATTTTAAACATTTAATTTCTTCATTAATTTAGGCCAATATGTATTCTGCTACATATTTTTCTTAAAAAATCCCAATAAGGGTATATTGATTGGTTTGCGCAAAAGTTATAGAATCTACAAACGATGGTATGTTTTTATTTATTTATTACGCTTTTTGTTCTAGTAATGGTGGTGATCAATAGCTTAGAGCAGGACTGTGATATTGCGGTGGACAAATCGGACACCTAACTAACACTTTTAAAACTTTTTGGAGACAAGTGACCCTAATAGAGTGATCAGTGCTAATAAATATGCATGGTCACTGTACTAATAACACTGGCATGGAAGGGGTTAACATCAGGGGCGATCAAAGGGTTAAATGTATGCTTAGCTTGTGCTTACTCACTGTGGAGGAGGTGGTTTGACTATGGAAAGGCAAAGAACCATGTTCCTGCTTAGCAGAAACACAGGATCTGTGCCTTCCCTTCTGACAGAACTGCAATCTGCCTTGTTTACATAGGCAGGTTATTGTTCTGCCTGTGCCCTGTACAATTGGCAGGTGGGTGTGGACATCGAATCTGCAGTACATGCTGCTGGGCTCCCGCTATGTACAGTTTACAGTTTTTTATTTATTTAATATTTTAGCCTCTTGGAGATAGCTCCCAGCCCTGCCAGCCCCTTAAGGGGTTTGGAATGCCAGGAGGCAGGACGGGGCTTATGGTTATGTGACCGTGGTGATTGCCCGTTACAATGGTCACATGATCGGAAAGCTCATGATCACAAGCAGCGATTAGGAGCTTTCATTTAGCCGCCGGTAACAGGGTGCTCACTCTCGGCACAGCGCCATTTGCACTATTGCACGCAAATATACGGCCACTGGGCACCATGGCCCATCTGCCGAGAGGCTGCATTTTTGCATGCGCTCGGCACCAAGGGGTTAAAATTGCACTTCTGTTTCCTTGCCAGACTGACAACTTATGTCTATGGTTGGTTTTACTTTGGAGTACCTAAATGTTTAGAGTTAAAAACTGGGTACTCACAAGGTTAAAATAAAAAAACAGGCATAAAAACACAGGGTGTCCGCCAACGTCACCTCTGGTACCTCATACGCGTATTCGTCACTCCACGTGACTTCCTCAGGAGGAAGTCACGTAGAGTGACGAATACGCGTATGAGGTACCAGAGGTGACGTTGGCGGACGCCCTGTGTTTTTATGCCTGTTTTTTATTTCAACCATGTGAGTACCCAGTTTTTGTTTTAATAAAACCCCCCTGTTTTAATGGTACTACACTATGGGCATTTTTTTTGTTTTCCTGGATGTGAGCGACTATTATCGTTTGGAGGTGATTACCAGGAAGGATCCATTCTCACCACATTTACCTATTTGGATGACACCACAAGTGGACTCAACCTGTAAAGTGCTCCTGGGCTTTGTTTTCTGCTGTTACCTTACAGCAGTAAGGTAAGGGGACATCTTTACTTATTTTGGAAATAGCATCTGCAACTGGTCATCACGGCATTTTGGCTTTTACATCAGCAATCTTTTTTGAACTTTATTTCCATTATTTCCTGTTGTATGGACATTCACCCTGAATAACACTGTTGTGTGCTATTTCTGGCACTTTGTGCACCAGATTGTTATAAGGAAGTTACACTTTTTATGTTATTTTGCACTGTCATTGGTTTGGTAGCCGGCTTAGGCTACATTTAGCACGTTCAATATATATTTCTTATATACACCACTGTCATTTTCTGACATTACTATGTATAATAGTTAGGTTATTCCTACCTTTTTTCTTTTTCCACATATCTAGTTTTTTGCCACACTTCCTCTTCAATTTATCCCATCTCCACTTTCTCCCTTACAGCGCAGCACTACACCCCCCCCCCCCCCCATTTTTACCTGTCATTCACTGTTAACTGTGTCTCCTTATAAATTTCCATTAATGTCACGCTTGATTGTGTCTAATACTGGAGCTTTCCAAATGTCTTCAGTACCAAAGAAAGTGATCAAATTAACTTGGTGGGATTGTTTCCAGGCCCACTGCTGTCCACAACTTGAAGGTGGAATGAGCATAGCTAAAATCAACCAATCCTCTTCAATAATCCTCTAGTTTTCAGTCTGAAAAGTACACCAGCCACTGGCATTCCCAACTCCTCCTCTTCTCTGTGTGCAACCATAGGAAGTGGCTTCCTATGGTGGCTCACATGCAGGCTCAATCCCAAGGTGGGCTGTGTGCCTCTATTGACAAATACAGTAAGGCTCAGCCCCACCCCCCACTTCCGTCCTACATGGATTTGATTGACAGCTGCCGGAACTGATGGCTCCTGCTGCTGCCTTCATGTCCAGTGAGGATACAAGTCGGATACCGTGTTGCAGCAGTCTGAACCAAGCCTAATCCATAATATTTGATGTCCACTGGAAAATTTCTTTGAATGTAATGTCAGCAGCCATATCAGTCTCAGAGCTCTCACCCACTTTATAGTAATCTTTTTTGCTTCTCCCCCAGCAGCTACATAAAATATTATGTAAGGAGGGGCGAAAGAGCTAGGCCAGCACAGACAGTAATTAGACACTCAGAATGCCTTTTATCGCAGTCTAAGGAAAACCCAATAAAGATTTAACAGTCCATGAAGTCATAGAATATTCCAGGCTGCACTGTTAGAACTGCCTCCTCTATTAATTTGTTATATAGACTGGTTCTCTTGTCATGGGACAAACAGACTATGCATAGGCAAATCTGCAGGATCATAAGTGTTAATTATGAAATTATAAGATTTAATACTGGGAGGAAGGGTTAAAACCTCTAGTAAGTTTCATTGTTATATGTGCATAGTTGCCAACAGTTTAGAGTTTCCCGAGACAATCCCGATTTTGGGACCCTGGTTTCCCGAGGCCATCCCGATTAAAATCCCAGGATTTTGCCTTTGGGAATGTTTTTAGCTCCACAGTTGCTTCTGGCTCCGAAAAAATGGCTTCCAGTGTCGCCGCAAGTTCTTTTTTTGGGCTAGCAGGTTCTTTCCCCCTTGTGTTCAGTGGAGAGGGGAGGGGCCTTCAGTGGAAAAAAAGTGTCAAAGGTGTCCGATCTGTCCCCAGCAATGTCGCAGTCTTACTAAATATTGATGATCACCACCATTACTAGTAATGAAAAAAAAAATAATAAAAAGTCATAAATCTATCCCCTATTCTGTAGACGCTATAACTTTTGCGCAAACCAATCAAATATTTTTTTTATATATATATTTTTGAGGGATATTTATTATAAAAAGGAAAAAATATTTTTTTTCAAAATTGTCGCTCTATTTTTGTTTATAGTGCAAAAAAAAACAAAAAACGCAGAGGTGATCAAATACCACAAAAAGAAAGCTCTATTTGTGGGGAAAAAAAGGACGCGATTTTGTTTGGGAGCCACGTGGCATGACCACGCAATTGTCAGTTAAAGCGACGCAGTGCAGAATCCCAAAAACTGGCCAGGACCTTTACCTGCATTTTGGTCTGGGTCTTAAGTGGTTAAAACAACATTGCCCACACACGGTTGTTTTAAAAAAATGCTCTAGCAAAGCGCAGTGACGTACAACATGTACGACGGCACTATAAAGGGGAAGTTCTATGCGGATGACGCCACCCTTTGAGGCTGCTTTAGCTGATTTTGTGTTAGTAAAAGACGATTCACGCTTTTCTGTCCGTTACAGCATGATGAATATGCTTACTCTATTACGAATGAGAGTTTTACCAGAACAAGTGCTCCCATCTCATAACTTGCTTCTGAGCATGCGCAGGTTTTTCACGTCGTTTTAGCCCCCACACAATATTTTTTTACAACCCCAAAAACGACATTGTTTAAAAAGTCTTTAAAAAATGCACCATGTTCGAATTTTTTTGGGGTCGTTTTTCAGAACCCCAAAAATGATGTGAAGCCCACACACAATCGTTTTAACCACTTGCTTACTGGGCACTTATACCCCCCTCCTGCCCAGGTGATATTTCAGCTTCCGGCACTGCGTCGCTTTAACTGACAATTGCGCGGTCGTGCGACGTGGCTCCCAAACAAAATTGACGTCCTTTTTTCCCCACAAGTAGAGCTTTCTTTTGGTGGTATTTGATCACCTCTGCGGTTTTTATTTTTTGCGCTATAAACAAAAAATAAGCGACAATTTTGAAAAAAATACAATATTTTTTACTTGTTGCTATAATAAATATCCCAATTAAAAAAAAAAAAAAAAATTTTCTCAGTTTAGGGCGATGCGTATTCTTCTACATATTTTTGGTAAAAAAAAAAATCGCAATAAGCGTCTGGTTTGCGCAAAATTTATAGTGCCTACAAAATAGGGGACAGAATTATTATTTTTTATTATTTTTTTTTTACTAGAAATGGCGGCGATCTGCGATTTTTATTGGGACTGCAACGTTATGGCAGACACATCGGACACTTTTGACACATTTTTGGCGTCATTCACATTTATACTGCGATCGGTGCTATAAAAATGCACTAATTACTGTATAAATGTGACTGGCATTGAAG
This sequence comes from Rana kukunoris, assembly GCA_029574335.1. Lineage (NCBI taxonomy): Eukaryota > Metazoa > Chordata > Amphibia > Anura > Ranidae > Rana > Rana kukunoris. The sequence goes on from CM056052.1 coordinate 134,051,910, forward strand.
GGGTTAACACTAGGGGGTGAGGAAGGGGTTAAATGTATTCCCTGCATAGTGTTCTAACTGTGGGGGGAGGGGGGGTGACTGGGGAGGTGACTGATCTGTGTCTCTATGTACAAGAGACACAGATCCGTCTCCTGCTCTCCAGAGACAGAACGCTGACTCTATGTAAAACGGCAATGAGAGATGATCTATGAGATCATCTCTCATTGGCCCCACAGATCGCATCGCAAACGGCCACTCTGATTGGCCGTTCGCGGTGATCTGTGATTGGCTGTGTCCAAGGGACACGGGCAACACAGTGTTTCCCCGCAGCGCGCTCTGGACTGCGCGCCGGGAAGCAGCTAGTGACAAGCCGTCAATTGACGGCTTGTTGACAATTTAGATCTGCGCTAGAGCCGTCATTCGGCTGTAGCGCGGATCTCAAGTAGTTAAACTACATTTTTTAAAAACAATGTTTTTTTTATGCCGAAAAACGATCGTGTGTACGCGGCATTAGAGTCTGCAAAAGACTTAAGACTGAGATGGAGGTTCACCTTCCATCAAGACAATGACCCTAAACATACAGCCAGAGCTGCAATGGAATTGTTAAGATCAAAGCATATTCATGTGTTAGAATGTCCCAGTTAAAGTCCAGACCTAAATCCAATTGAGAATCTGTGGCAAGACTTGAGCTATTCTGCAAAGAAGAATAGGCAAAAATGTCATCCTCTAGATGTGCAAAGCTGGTAGAGACACTTTGTGTTGGTCTATCACATAAAATCCCAATAAAATACATTTACGCTTTTGGTTGTAACATGACAAAATGTGGAAAATGTTAAGTGGTATGCATACTTTTTCAAGGCACTGTACTTTAAAGTACTTTAACTTACAGAGAAATTTCAATCTTGGGTGGAAATATAATTTACATACCTCTTTCTTCAGCATCAGGTATAGGGCTGATGGACTCAAACTCATCATTTCTGAATTTGGGAAAATCTATTGACAAAGCATCCAAATTATGTGCAAAGTCTTCATTACAAGCAGATGTTTGGTTATACTTTCCTGTGTTAAAAAATATGACTGCATCTCCTGGCTTGTGAACTTTGTACAAAGTAGAGGAGAATCGGGAAATCACAGATGAACAGGGGGACTTGAAAAGAGGTAGGAAATTTGCCTTGGTGGCAAACTTGTTGGATTGAGCTTCCTTTGGCGTTTGATTGTTAGTTGCACATTCATCCTTTGAATACTTGACTGAAAGAGAGTTCAGTATGGGTGCTTCATCAGAGGTTTTCAGATTTTTCTTGTTGGTTTCATTATTAGAATTGGACACCAGAGCTGGTTGAAGCAGCGATGGTTGAGGCTCAGTGTCATATTGTTCTATTAAATTTTTAAAGTTCTGAGATATTTCATATGGTCGCATTGATTTGCTTGTACCATGCAAAGTGTTTTGGCTACCAAATGTTATATGCAGTGATGATAATCGAGCTGTGAATTTATCCAGAATTTCGGTCAAACCCCTATTATTTTCTGATATGGAGCTGGTAACATATTGTGGACCTAATGAATGCAAAGTGTCTACATGGTTATGAATAGATGGAACATTTGTACCATCTTTTTTACTTGTGGACAACATAGGGAAGACATTTTTATTCTCTGGACTTGATGCAGGCAACTCCTCTTGATTTTCATTATTGTTGCTTGAAGTTGTTAGGAATGATGACTCCAGAACTGAGTCTTTTACATCCAAATGCTCTTCAGATGGGGCATCTTTTTCAGGCAAGCCCTCCTTAGACTCTGTAAGAGATGTGGCTGGCTCTTCAAATTTGCTGCAAGACAAGATATCAGCTAATATATTTTCAGAATCTCTGATACGACTAATTATGCTACAATATTCTTTTTCTTTATATCCCCTGTGTGGTTTGAAACACTCTCCTCTTGTGTCTCTTGATGTCATTGTCTGTATTGCCTCTGTTCTGTTTGCTATTTTTGATCCCATTTCCATTGGTTCTGTTTCATCAGAAGAAACATTTTGATTATTGATTTCCGAATCTGTTATCTTTCCTGTCTTCTTCAACCAATTGACCATTCCCATGCTTAAAGTCAACTCAGTATCACATAGCTTCAACAAACATTCTCTCCCTTTCCAAGTGCTTTGAAGAATACCATCTCCCACTAGATCATGTGGTGGTTGGGAGGCCATATTCTCTTCAGATCCTACACAAAAACTGTAGATAGATGTAGGATTTTCAGCATTATGACCAAATGCTGGCAAGTCAAAGTCTTGACTCTGCCATTTCTTTGTTTCTCCAGAGTCGCAAAATAACTCATAAAGGGCATCTCCACTGTAACTGTCTCTTGGAAATGATCTATGGGTTTCCAATTCATTTTTGTCTTCTTCCAGTCCAGGAGAGTATGAATCATAATATCCTTCATCACTTGTAGATTTTGGAGACTCTGGGTCATTAATGTTCTCACTAGAAGACATGAGGTCATTATAGGATGAAGTGGAAACTTGGTCTCTTGACACAATGCTGTCAGTTTCCTTTCTGACTGCATCATTACAATCAGGTAAAGATTTAGCTTCAAATAGTCCATTTGAACTTACATTTCTTGGCAGTGTCTTTGCACATCCATGGAGTCTGGAGAAATCTACTGATTCTGATTTGGCTGGTGAGGCAAGGCGCTCTCCTCCACCTTGAAAGTTAGCAGCTATAGGGCTTGGCTTTGAAATAAATGTCACTCTGCAGTTTTCTATATCAATAAACGAGGAACATTCATCTGCAAAGATTTCTCCACAACCGGTAAGTGAATCAAAGCTCTTTAGAGATGCCACATCCTCGCACAAGGCTTTGAAGGAATCAATGGCATCAATGTACATTTCACGGTCAGGGAATTCTGGAGCTAGGAGCTCATCGGAAACCATTTCACCCACATTGGACTGATTTTGGACTGTTTTTTCTATGTTTGGTTCAACATTCACTATCTGGAGCCTCTCGTCTTCTGATATGGTGTCTTGCTGCTTGTTTCTTTTTAAATTAAACATGTTTCTTAAACTCTTCTTAGATCTTCTAAGAGAAATTCTTTTCTTTGGCAGTGATTTGGCAACCGATGGCACAAAAGGCACCTGAGGCACTAAGTTTCTGTAGTCAATCATAATCTGTTTGCATGTCGATGGTCTGGATGTTTGCAGTTCATTCCTTTTGCCACCTGGGTCTTCAATGAGCCCCGGGGAACTTATGCTACTGGGTAGTCTTCCATGTCCACTTACACCAGTGTTTTTATCTATATTGTCATCTCTTCTAACACAATCATATGTTTTGCTTTTCTTAACAGTTTTTGGACAGCGGATATTATCCCATGTCACTTTTGTGCAAATACTGTTAGACATTCTTTGTGTTCCTGTAACATTCTTTTTAGTTTCACACCGAGCAGGATTCTTCTGACCTACTAATTTCTTTTTATCTTTACATCCAACTTGAGGCACCTTTTGCGAATGGTTTTGTGCATAACTTATGATAAATGTCTTGCCACGTATTAGTTCCATTGTTTAAAATAGAAATCTGTAAAAAAAAGGAAATCACAATTCTGTCATGTTTCATTAAAAAACATTATTTTTAATTATCTATAAAAAATAATAAAAGCATTGTTTTTACTTGTTACTGCATTGACACTACAAACTTACTAATATAGTTATACACTAGTTTTTATTAATGCCCAATTCCAGTGGAAACTTTTTAAGTGGACGGCCCGGATTCACAGATAACTTACGCCGACGTATAACAAGTTACGCCGACATAAGTGCAAATGTGCTCCATCATATCTGTGCGCCAGACCCACAAACAGAGATGCGCCTAAAACCAGGCTACACCCCGCCTACGTAACTTGCTTACGCCGGCGTAGGGTGGGCATACATTTAGGCTGGGTGCATGGTGCCGCTCCCATTGATTAGCCATTCAAACATGCAAATGAGGTAAATATGGCGATTTACGTACGTACGTGCGCCCGACGCAGGCTACGCATGGTGCGCGTAAGTTGTACATCCGGCGTAAAGTTATTCCCCATAAAGAAGGTGTAACTCAGCAACAGAAATGCTCAGGTCTGCACCAGGGAACACAAGCCAGCGTATTTTACGTTGGACCTGTGTCAGGCTGGGCGTAGGTTACGTTAACAGCGTACACAGTGATCCGGCATATCTTAGGCAGTTGTTCCGACATGGTTGTGAGCATGCGCAGGGAGATGCGTTCACGTCACGGCACATGCGCAGTTCGTTATACGTACTTGTCTGGTGCTCGACCTATCATTTGCATAGGGTCACGCCTCATTTGCATGGATCACGCCCACTTCCACCTACGCCAGGCTGCGCCTTTGAAACCCACGCCACGCTGGTGCAACATTGGGAGCACTGGCTTTATGAATTCCATGCTTGCCTCTCTTCTCTGCGTTGGTGTAGCGTACAGGGAATACGCTACTGCGGCGTAATGTGCACCTTCTGTCTGTGAATCCAGGCCGACCTCTTTACCAGTGATGGCAAACCTCGGCACTCCAGATGTTTTGGAACTACATTTCCTATTATGCTCAACTACACTGCCGAGTGCATGAGCATCATGGGAAATGTAGTTCCAAAACATCTGGGGTGCCAAGGTTTGCCATCACTGCTCAATACTGTCTATGTACAGTGCTTTGAAAAAGTATTCATATCCCTTGAAATTTTTGTCATGTTACAATCAAAAATGTATATGTATTTTTGGGGGGATTTTATGTGGTAGACCAACACAAAATGGCACATAACTGTGAAGTGTAAGAAAAATGATAAATGTTTTTCAATTTTTTTGTTTACAAATAAATATCTGAAAAGTGTGGTGTGCATTTGTATTCAGCCCCATTTACTTTGATACCCCTAACTAAAATCTAGTGGAACCTATTGCCTTTGGAAATCACCTAATTAGTAAATAGAGTTCACCTGTGTGTAATTTGATCTCAGTATGAATACAGCTGTTCTGTGAAGCCCTCAGAGGTTTGTTAGAGAACTTTAGTGAACAAACAGCATCATGAAGGCCAAGGAACACACCAGACAGGTCAGGGATAAAGTTGTGGAGTAGTTTAAAGTAGAGTTAGGTTATAAAAAAATATCCCAAGCTTTGAACATCTCACAGAGCACTGCTCAATCCATCATCCGAAAATGCAAAGCGTATGACACAACTGCAAACCTACCAAGACATAGCCACCTAAAATGACAGGCCGGACAAGGAGAGCATTAATAAGAGAAGCAGCCAAGAAGCCCATGGCAACTCTGGAGGAGATTCAGAGATCCACAACTGAGTCCCGTTTGCAGTTTGTCATGTGTGGGACACAGAAAATATGCGGAAGAAGGTGCTCTGATGAGATGAGACCAAAATTAAACTTGTTGGCCTAAAAGCAAAAGACTACGTGTGGCGGAAAACTAACACTGCACATCACCCGAAACACACCACCCCCACCGTGAAACATGGTGGTTGCAGCTTCATGTTGTGGGGATGCTTTTTTTCAGCAGGGACAGGGAGCTGATCAGAGTTGATGGAGAGATGGATGGAGCCAAATACAGGGCAATCTTAGAAGAAAACCTGTTAAGCCCTGTACACACGATCGGTCCACTCGATGAGAACGGTCCGACGAACCGTTTTCATCAGTTCACAGATGAAGCTGACTGATAGACTGATGTGCCTACACACCATCAGGTCATGAACCGATTGTGTTAGAATGCGGTGACGTAAAACACAACGACGTGATGAAAAAAATGAAGTTGAATGCTTCCAAGCATGTGTTGACTTGATTATTAGAATGCGTGGATTTTTAACTGAAACTCGTGCGTACTAACAATCGGTTTGACCTATCGGTTAGCCTTCCATCGGTTCAATTTTAAAGCAAGCCATCTGTTTTTGGACCGAAGGATGATGGACCGACGGGGACTACACACGATCGGTTTGGACCGATGAAAACGAACTTCAGTCTGTTTTCATCGGTTTAAACCGATCGTGTGTACGCGGCTTTAGAGTCTGCAAAAGTTTTGAGACTGGGGAGGAGGTTTACCTTCCAGCAGGACAATGACCCTAAACATACAGCCAGAGCTACAATGGAATGGTTTAGATCAAAACATATTCATGTGTTAGAATGGCCCAGTCAAAGTTCAGACCTAAATCCAATTGAGAATCTGAGGCAAGACTTGAAAATTGCTGTTCACAGACGCTCTCCATCCAATCTGACAGAGCTTGAGCTACTGTATATTGCAAAGAAGGTTGGGCAAAAATGACACTTTAGATGTGCAAAGCTGGTAGAGACATCCCCAAAAAGACTTGAAACTGTAATTACAATGAAAGGTGGTTCTACAAAGCATTGACTGAATACAAATGCACGCCACACTTTTCACATATTTATTTGTAAAAAGTTTTGATAACCATTTATCATTTTCCTTCCAGTTCACAATTATGTGACACTTTGTTTTGGCCTATCACATAAATAAATACATGTACATTTTTGGTTGAAACGTTTTTTTTAAGGGGTTATGAATACTTTTTCAAGGCACTGTATCTGTATGGGGTGGCTTTCCCATACAGTGTTACTAAAAGCAGTGAAATCATTTTCTCTATTAGTTTGCAAAAATCTAAAAAAAAAATCAGCAATTCATTGCTGTCTGTGTCCTCAATAGGGAGATTTTGACATTCTCCCTGTCTAGGTGTCTTATCTCTTCATTATTTAAAACTTACTGGTGTTTTTACACTTATTAACGCCATCCATTTGTGGTTGGAATTTTACCCCATTATCAAGTAAAATCTGGTAGGGTTCACCATATTTCAAGTACCCTTAACATTTACAGATTAACTACCAGTACCATATATTGATACATTGAGGTAACATGCCTAGGAAACGGTGCCTTTTAGCTTAGAGAAAATCATGATTTATTCCAATTAAAGACAGATGGGTTTCAGTGGCAGCCGTTGGGTATTTATTTTGAGGGAGCGGCAAACAACCAGCCCTCGGGAGGCCGGTGGTGCGACATTACCACCCCTGGGCAGCCGGCGGCACAGCAGTACCACCCCCTACCCCAGGCGACTAGCGGGCCAGCACTTACCCAATCTAGGTGGCAGGCTGTGGTGTCCTCCAGCATGGTCTGCCTGATGTGTGGGCAGTGGCTTCAGTGTCTGCTTCTCCAGCGGCTTCCTCCGCTGTGTCTCCTCTCTTTTCTGCCTAAGCTCTAGGCATCCGATTAGTTCACCTGACACTTTGGCCAATCAGGAAATTCATTCACTATCATCACACAACTAGGTGGGCTCGGAGTACAGTGCTCTGTGCACCGAGCCTACCATTTTTGAAGCCTATTAGAGCCTCTGGCTCTAATCAAGTGCTTACAAAAATGGCTCCTCCTCCATTGGAATCCATAGCTAGGTGCCCTGATATGTAGATCAGGGGGCCAGACGCATGGATAGGGGAGACGGTGCCCGTGCGCCCTCTATGGACAGGCCGTCACTGATGGGTTTGCTCCAAAAGAAGGAGAGCTTAGAGTAAGGCAGGCCTTGTGTTTTCCAGGGATTTAGGAGTCATTATGGACTTGGATCTGGGGAGTGTAAAGGTCTCAAACTACCAGCTGTGCAAATATATGGCAGACAGGCAGGTCTGCGAGGGCTTGTGCAGTCCCAGAGCACATAGGATGGCATGGATAATCCTGCAGGGCCCCAGCTGTCAGATTTGTCCATATGAAGTAGCTTGGAGCCTTCCTACGCCCTCATGGGGTTTCTGTATTGGGCACATAATTTAATATGTTTGGTTTAGGAAGCTTACTTAGCATTAGGGGTGCAACGGATCGTCACCGATCTGTGATCCGATCTGTGATCTGCGATCCGATCGGCACACCACACGATCCGCGGAGAACTCCGGAGCCTCGGCCGTAGGAAAGTCCCCGGCTAAGGCCTAGCTCCGGAGCGGCGGCCATCTTGCTCCACCCCCGTGTGCTTGTCAGAGCGCAGCGTGACACGCCTCCCCGCCTCAGCGCGCTCACTACAGACCCGGAACTGAATGCAGACATGTGGAGACAGCATCTGTGAGCTCTGCACCTGCAGGTAGGAGCTACACCATCACCTGGGGAGCATGTCTGTACACCAGGGTGGAGGGGGGTGGATAGTGATTAGGTTTGTGTAACAAGATTTTTATTTTTTTACATTTTTTGGCCGAGCCGAAAACGATCCGATCCGTGACATCTGATCCAAGGATCGATCCGATCCGTGATTTTTTTTGATCCGTTGCACCCCTACTTACCCCACGCATCTATTCCTGGGCATTTTTTTCATAACGTTTTGGAGCACTACTTGAATTTTGTTTACCTGAAAACAAACCTGAACATGAGCCCAGATCCTTTTATAAACAGCCTTGGTGTTCTACAAAATCCATGTTTCATTGCACTCACCAACTAGCATGTAAACAAACCATATTGACCCTGTCTAACAATTCATCGTAAAAAATCGTGAACAATCTGGCGTGCCAACGTCAATGCCAACCCCGTGGTACCAACTCTTTAGTTTTGAATGTCTCCAAGTTGGAGCTTATATAGCAATGGATAAATTAATGACAGGCTTACTTGGAGGGGGGCCACTCCTCCTTAAAGGCACAGGGACACAATGTGCCCCCACACCAAATCAGCAAAAAAACTATACAAAATGATGGCAATCACCCCAATATATAACTAGCCTTTGCACACAGGTGCAAAGGTGCACACAGAAGTGCAACACACATCACAAACACAAATTTTCCAACACACTTACCAGCTAGCCTGCAAACACAAGACCCTTGACAGAAGGGGTGGTTGCCATCTTTTTGTATAGCTTGTTCTCTGATTTGGTGTGGAGGAACATTGGATGCCTTCAGCTCCCATTGTGCCATTGCTGGGCATCCAATATGTCCCTGTGTCAATAAGGAGGAGTGGGTATCCTCCTGACAATTTGCCCTTAATTTATCCTCTGCAATGTATGCTCCAGCTTAGAGACTCTGAAAATAGGCACTGTGGCTTTCACATATGTTTGCAAATGTGTGCAATGATGAAACTCTTAATGTTGTGTGTAGCGCCCCCCCCCCCCCATTTCGTAGGGCGTTACACTAAAAATAGTGGGGAATGGGAGAGTTAAGTTTGCTCCCATTCACAAATTATTTAGACTGGTGCTGCTGCCGGTTTGGAACTGCCTTGTAGGTCAATCTGCGTGTCAGGGGTGTGTTATCACCCCTGAGCGACAGTTGGCGCTAGAGGGGTTCTGACGGACCCGCCTTCCCCCAGCAGTCAATCAGAAGAGCGGTTCCCTCTCTGGGCATGCTGGCGGGGGGGGGGAGGGTATATCTGGGGCAGCCGCCATTAGTGTTCTGTTCTACGCGGGGCCCGAGTTCCAGGTGTGGCAACCACCTTCAGGGTGCACGCATCCATGGGCCCCCGCAATCGAGGCCCACCTGGTCGAGGTTGCGCATCGAGCGGAGCTTCACTCGGATGCAGGGAGGGGCCCCAGCGGCCTCCTGGGTCCCAGATCCTAAGCTGGGAGCTGTACAGTTAGGGGATTGGCTCGGGAAAACCCAGAGACAGAGGTTATGCACGAGGCCTGGACGAACCACTTGAGATCTGGTCGCCACACGACAGGTACACTTCAGCTGTCAATTGGTGACCTTAAAATTGGACTTACTGGGAGAATTCATTAGTTCTAACTCTGACAACTTCAAAATTTACCTGGCCTGTGGCAGAGGCCCTGTTTCCTCCCAGTGACTTTGTTTGAAAGTGGCCCTTCGGCTGCCAGGCTTAAGTTAATCGCCTGTCCGGGGGCACTTTACCCACTCTGGCGAGAGTGGCGACGTTTGAACTTGACGATGCTGGGAGCAGGCTTGCTCTCTCTCTCTGATATCCAAGGCCTGATACTGTAGTTCTCTCTCTGCTCATCAACCTTTCTCTATTGTGTGCTGTGTTGATGTTGGCCGTGTTGGGCCCTGGAATAAAGCAATGAAAACTCAAGTTGATGCCTGGACACTTGCTCTGTATCCACCCTCACCAATATTATCCCCAGACAAGATCAGCGGCTCCTTCGGGGGTGAGCGCTACATGTGTTTAAAGCGGAGCTCCACCCAGGAAAACAACATTTTACAATGTTGTTTAAAAAATAAAAAAACCTGAAAAAAATAAATAAAAATACTCACCCGAAATAGCTGTTGCTATGCGGAAGTCCGTAATCTGCCTCTTCCACTCTGCGGTGCCTTTTCTTCTTCTCCTTCTCCTTGTGAATGGGGCGCGCTGCTTTCTGGGAACTGTGTGTGTTCTCAGCGAGCAGCGCGCGCAATTAACAAGCCAGCGTGAGACTCACGCAGCCGCAGTAGGAAATGGGCAGTGAAGCCGTACGGCTTCACTGCCTGTTTCCCATAGTGTGAATGGCGGCGCGGGACCCGGAGCGATCGTGGGACCGGCATCGGGGGGGGCCGTCAGCGCGGGCGCCTAGGACAGGTAAGTGTCCTTATTTAAAGTCAGCAGCTACACTGGCTGGAGCTCCTCTTTAAGTGTTTAATGTAAATTGTTAGACAGGGTCAATTTGGTTTGTTTGCAGGCTAGCTGGTAAGTGTGCTGGGAAATCATCTGTTTGTTTGTGATGTGCGTTGCCCTTCTATGTGCATCTTACTGCAAAGACTAGTTATAAATTGGGTTGGTTGCCATCTTTTTGTATAGCTTTTTTGCTGATTTCGTGTGGGGGCACATTGTGTCCCTGTGCCTTTAAGGAGGAGTGGGCCCCCTCCAAGTAAGCCTGTCCTTAACCTCCTTAGCGGTATTCCCGAGTCCGGCTCGGGGTGAATATTTCATACCAAAAGCGTTATCTCCAAGCCTGGGGATTGCATTGCAGGATACAGAGGGAAGTTACTTACCTTGTCCCTGGATCCTGCGATGTGTCCCCGCTGTGTGTGCGGGCTCCTCCACTGTGTCTCTTCGCTCGATTCACAGTGCCGAGTGCCAAACTCCACTCCCTGTGACGTTACAACGCACGGGGACGGAGTTTAGCGCCAAATTCAAAAAGTAAAACACACAATACACATACAGTATACTGTAATCTTACAGATTACAGTACTGTATGAAATAAATACACACCCCCTTTGTCCCTAGTGGTCTGCCCAGTGACCTGCATGCACTTTTATAAAATAAAAACTGTTCTTTCTGCCTGGAAACTGGAGATTGTCCATAGCAAACAAAAAGTGTCCCTTTACATCAAAAGTGGTTTTGGAGCAGCTAGAAAACAGCGATAATAAATTAGAATCACTTGCAGAATTGAGCGAAATCGATTTGTGGGGAAATTCGTAATCAAACAATAAAAATAATGACAGCGACAATTCTGCAACTGAGCAAATTTCAGTGTTTTTGATTTGATTACATTATTGAATAATTTTTATTATAATTACATTATTATCTGTTATAATTATTTATAATTATTTATTATATTATAATTAATGATTTTGTGTTTCAAACTTTATCTTACCCGGGATGTCTACTAGACTCTTGTTTGGACAGATTTAAAGCGGATGGCCCATTAAAAACAATATATTAAAAGCCAGCAGCTACAAATACTGCAGCTGCTGACTTTTAATATTAGGACACTTACCTGTCCTGGAGTCAAGCGGCGTCCGCAGCAGAGGAGGAGCGATCGCTCGTCTCTCTGCTGTTCCCTCCTCCATCCACGGTGAGGGAACCAGGAAGTGAAGCGCTCCGGCTTCACTGCCCGGTTCCCTACGGCGCATGCGCGAGTCGCGCTGCGCCCGCCGATTGGCTCCCGCTGTGTGCTGGGAGCCGAGAGTTCCCAGCACACAACGGGGGGGCGATGGGATGTCGCCAAAAAAACAGACTTTTGCCCGAGACTGCGGGCCGGAAGTGGTTGCAGATACCTGTCTTTAGACAGGTATCTGCACCCCCCTCCCCCCTGAAAGGTGTCAATTGTGACACCGGAGGGGGGGAGGGTTCCGATCAGCGGAACTTCACTTTAGGGTGGAGATCCGCTTTAAGTGGCAGGCCTACAATACATATCACCAAATTTCCATACAAAAAATTGTACTGCTTTTGGTACAAAATTCCAGACATAATCATACTGCCAGGGAGGTTAATTTATCCATTGCTATATAAGCTCCAACTTCGAGACCTTCAAAACTATAGAATTGGTACTGCAGGGTTGGCCTTGGCTTTGGCACGCCAGCTCTCAAATAGTTCTGCAAATGTGTTTTTAACGAAAACGCTCTGGGCCAGATTCACATACACTTAATATTGCGCTACGTAATCGAAATACTCTACGCTGCCGTATTTTACCAGGCTCTACACCGAATCCTGGTAGATTTTTGCCCGTACGCTACGGTGGCGTAGTCTATTTCTCGCCGCGTAATCGAAATATGCGATTAGGGGGCGTGAAGCATTTAAATTAAGCGCGTCCCCGCGGCGATCGAACTGCGCATGCTCCGTTCAGAAAATTCCCGCCGTGCATTGCGCGAAATCACGTCGTTACGTCATTCATTGTTTGAGTAGCGGCGTTTACGAACATTCCTATTCCTGGACGACTTACGTTAAAAATTAATAAAAGACGTCGGAAAACGTAGAAATTCGACGCGGGAACGACGGCCATACTTAACATGGGCTGTCTAATATTAGACCAGCAAAAAGCTGGTATAGTGTTACGCAAATTAAAGATGACTAAAGGTGCCGTAAGAGATTGCGATTGAAGATCGTAATTTCTGGGATCGCCGGCAAAAGCTCATTTGCATACCCCAACGCGGAAAACGACGGGAAGTCCACCCAGTGGCCGCAATTTTATTGCAGCGTAGATCCGAAGGCGTACTAACACGTAATCCAGTCGAATTGAAGCCCGCAGCCGTCTATTCATGGTTTGAGGTTTTCGACTAGCTAAAAAACGTGCGTAATTTGAAATTACTCCAGTCTAACACCAGTTAGACAGGCGTAGTGGCTCTCTGAATCTGGCCCTCTGTTTTTACGTGAATTGTTAGACCGGGTGAATTTAGTTAGTTTGCAGGCTGGCTGGTAAGTGTTGTGGGAAATTTGTGTTTGTTTATGATATGCTTTGCCCTTTCATGTGCACCTCGGTGGACAATTTAGTAAATTGGGGTGGTTGCCATCTTTTTGTGTAGATTTATTACATTTCTCCTATATCCTGGGCTCTTGCACTGAATATAAAATATCATGTAATGTAATATTTCTTTAACCTCCTTTCCCAGGCGCCTATGTTACATGTATGCAACATATTATATAAGTGTGCAGTGTACTCGATTTTGTGACACGATTTTGTTAACATTAATACATCTGAGTGAAGGCCAATACCAGGCATGTTTCCAGCCCTCGTTCTACGCTTGATATATTTTCTGCCCCCAGTTTTGCATTTAGCACAATAATGATACAAGATGTGATGATTAATAAAACAGCCTTAGATCAGCAGAAACAAAGGACTGAACTGTGCAGACACCGATCTGAGACTGCAGAAAAGCAACAGAAAAATCTCAATCTGCAGGACATGCTACAGTCACCATGATCAAAACACTGAGTACATCCATCAGGAACAGCACATGGTATATGCTGAAATCACCCAGACATTCAGCAGAAGGAGCTGTCCATCCCTTCCACAGTTCTTATCTGTGCTTGGTTACTCATGTGAACTATATGGATAATTATAGTCTCCTGCTGCTATGCAGAAGAAGAAAAAAGATAAACATAGGAATGTATACTCTACATGCCTTATCGTTATATTAATAAATGCTTTGTTGCCTTCTATAGATCAATGTATACCACCATCATTATTAGTATATACAGATACATCTGACAATTAAAAAAAACAATGCCATCAATATAGACTGAATTCTAGCTATGAATCCATCTATCAGACCTAAGGAACATAACACTGGAGAAGGTACATTTAGAACGTTTCAATAAAATCCACACAAAAAAATAATCATTACACAGATCCACATATTGTTTACCTGCAAATACCTAATTTACATTCATCCTCCACAATGAAGCTATCAGGTATTCTGTATATCACGAGAGAGAATGCATACTTACTGATTATTAAGGCCCTCCTGATTTAGTGCATTTTTCTCCTATGGATTTTTTTGTAATGTTTTCCTTCAAAGGCGATGGCAATGCAGTCGGTACAGAATCCTTCTATTAGATGTGGAAGCGGCTGCTCATGACACAGCTCTAATTCCTCCACCCCACTCACATCTGATAATGTCTCCTGCACATTCATTTCCAGCAATGCTCATACAAGCTCGGAAAAATCTTGGATGTGCTGCAGAACATTCACACTGATTTGATTGCTTGTTCCCCAATACATGCATATAACTGTAATCCTGGGGTATCCTGCAGGTTTCACATCATATATATACACATGTATGTATGTGTATACATTATATATATATATATATATATATATATATATATATGCCACTGTACATACAATATATACTCTATATATGTATACTACTGTATATATATATACTGTGTATATATATATATATATATGTGTGTGTATACAGCGGCAAACAAAGTCAACAAGGGGTCCCTGTGCAGAAATGATATCTGGGCCCCAATTATTGCTATCGTCATGGCAAGTAACATATGAAACTGCTCATTGAATTATCAGATAAAATAATATTCTTTGATAAAATGCCCATATTCTACAAAAAATCCACACCAACATTATATTTGTGTTTGTGAATAGCTAATCCATCTCTGTGAAATGACCCCAATATGTCACTGTGTCACAGCACATTTTTTTTTTGTGTCATTCCATTACAGCTAATTATGTAACAGCAAATTTCATCAACCAGCAACTGCACATATATTATCACCCAGCAAGAATATAGACTGCAACGGCACATGATATCACCTTAGAAAGAACATACATTGAGATAACACATTATACTATCCAGCAAAACAATATTATGCTAAAAAAGCTATTAATGTTAACTAAAAACATTTTTCAAACATCACTTTCCTCTCCAATGTTGGGTTCTCTCATATTTAGCCACCACCAGCCCTTTTAATAAGAGGCCCCCTTCTAGCCAATTACCATCAGACACCCCCCCCCCCCCCTCCCATGGGGAGCTCCCTAAAATGTATCTTGCAAATTTCAAATTTACAGCCTCCCTCAGTAAAGACCCAATCACACTGGTTCTCAGGGTAGAATCCCCTGCTGTAGTAGGTGATATTTACACAGACAATCAAGGTAAAAGGGCAATACACTAACCACCAATGTAATGGGCATTTACACTGTCCACCAGAGCCCCCAGTATAATGGCGATCAGTGTAAATACCTTCATTACAGTGCTAGTCAGAGTAAACTCCCCTGTTACAATGGTGATCATTGTAAAAGAATGTGTTACATTCATAGTCAGTGTTATTACTTGTTACATTGGTGGTCAGTGTAGATTTTCATTTTACATTGGTGGTCAGTATACATTTCCTTGTATGTTAAAGGTCAATATTAATTTATAGTTCATATTACATTGGTGTTTAGGGATAGAAGGTCCATTTACATTGGAATTTAGCAATGTGCCAATCACATCAGAGAGCAGTTTGTAGTTTTTCTCCTGTGCAAAGCTGGAGATTGAAGATTTATGGGTGAATCTGAAGGAGGTTTGCCACTCTCCCAGAGAAATCTCCACCCCAAGTCTTCAGCACAATTTGTGTAAAGCCGCGTACACACGGCAGAGAACCTCGACGGGCAGAACACATCGTTCCGCCCGTCGAGGTTCTCTGCCGGCCGTCAGATTCGGCGACCCGCCCGTCGGGAATGGCAACCAGCCATTCATCCAGGCGGGCCATCGAGCAAATAGAGAACATGCTCTCTATTTCTGCTCGACGGCATTCCCGACGGGATGCTCGCCGAGAGCGTACACAAGGCCGAGGTTCTCGCTGGAATGCAGCTTCCAGTGAGGTTCTCGCTGGTTTCTAGCGAGAACCTCGGTCATGTGTATGCCGCCTAAAAGTAGGCAGGGTGTTGTGTGTGTGGAAAATTATCTCTTTGTATATAAGGGACCAGGTGTGTTTAGGAACCTGAGAGAGACTACACATTTCCTCAAAAGCCATGGGGGCTCTATGTATCTGGCCACATAGATGTGGGGCGGTGCAGAATTTCGACAGGGACATCATAGATAACCAGTCAGTCGTGGGGAGTTGGGGCTCCACTCTGGGTCTAATTTGGCGTGAAACAAATGAACGCACTGTAGGCCACATCGTTCTCTCATGAGAGCCACATTTCCCTAAAGGAATCATATTCAGGGAGCATCGGATTTTCAAATAGAGGGGTTAAGGGGCTGGGTTCTGTGGACGACACGTAGGTGGCTGGTTGACAGTACCACAAAGATAACGCCACAATAGTCAGCGGTGAAAGCAGTGACATGGTGCGGAAGATTGTATCCCCATAGCGGAGCCCACATGTGATGTTGCCATATAAATCTAATTGCTAGGAAATTAAGTGTTCAATAAAAGGATGATTGAAGGGTGATTTGGAGGGCTTGGAATAAGTATAACAATTTGGGAAGAATATACATCTTAAGGACATTAATGTGGCAAAACCATGGCATCTTAAGTTGGTGCCAAGCTTACAGGGACCGTCTAACTTTAGTATAGGTATTTCTTGATTATGCAATGTAGTCAAATGAATGAAGCAAGCCTCAAAAGGAGCTTTGAAGTGGAGGGTTGTTTAATTCAGCAACAGCAAAGTACAGCAGCACAGCGTCCATGCAGGCAACACATAAAACCCCTGATGAAGCCAAAGGATTGGCGAAACTAATAGGGAAGATCTGACCTCTGACATGTATTTTCAAATATTGCTCCCACAATAACTGATATTGAACCAATATTATTATTTTTTGTATTTATTGTCTTTTTTCATATGTACCTATCAAATTTTTATATTTTTCTATTTTTATATACCGTATTTATCAGGGCAAAATCGTGGGTGCGCGATATACGCCGATACCCGCTTTCCCGCACTTGCCCAACTATACACGAGTGTACTGTGCTCGGTATATGTGGGCGCAGTATTCAAACTCGGCGCAGGAAATCGGGGATCGAGCGGGGAGGACGCCGCAGAAGGACGCCGGACCCGATGAAGAGGACACCCGAAGCCGCAGAAGGACGCCGGACCCGACGAAGAGGACACTCGAAGCCGCAGACGGACGCCGGATCCGACGAAGAGGACACCCTAAGCCGCAGAAGGACGCCGGACCCGACGAAGAGGACACCCGAAGCCGCAGACGGCTATACGCCGGAGCGCGCAATACCCAGATAAATACGGTATATGCCTTGTTTGGTCTCTATTTTGGCACCGAAATAATCCCACACCCCCTCACTTTCCTTAGTGTATAGATGTCATGAAAGTTCAGTGGAATCTCTGTCCCTAGATATTTAATCGATTTAGACTGCCAGTGATAGGGGAAATTCTTTTGAATTGTGGTTAGAATATGAGTTGGTAAGGGAATGTTCAGGGCTTTAGTTTTAGCTATGTTTAATTTAAAGTTACTATGGGATCCGAATCGGTTTAACTCCTGGAGAAAAGAGGGGATACTAAAATGTGGTTGTGTGATACAATTGTGCCCATAAGTTTACATACCCTGGCAGAATTTATGATTTTCTTGGCCATTTTTCTGAGAATATGAATGATAACACAAAAACGTTTCTTTCACTCATGGTTAGTGTTTGGTGAAGCCATTTATTATCAATTAACTGTGTTTACTCTTTTTAAATCATAATGACATCAGAAACTACCCAAATGACCCCAATCAAAAGTTTACATACCCTGGTGATTTTTACCTGATTAAATGCACACAAGTTGACACAAATTGGTTTGAGGGCTTTCACACTGAGGCGATGCGCTGGCGGGACCGCTCCCAAAGTCCTGCCATCAGCATCTTTGGAGCAGTGAGAGGAGCGTTGTGTTTACCGCTCCTTCACCGCTTCTTCTCATTGAAAGCAATGGGAAATCGCGGTAATACCGCCCGCAATGGGCCTCTGCAGAGGTGCATTGCGGGCGGTATTAACCCTTTTTTGGCTGTTAGCGGGGGTTAATACCACATTGCTAGCGGCCGAATACCGCCGCAATTCCGCAGCAATTCAGACGGTATAGCGCCGCTAAAAATAGCACAGCACATCCCGCCCCAGTGTGAAAGGGGCCTAAGCTGTGTGTAATTATTTTCCTCTGTTCTGTTTCACTGGCTGCATGGTTGACTGCTTCCCCCTGTCTGCCTGTAAATGTTCTGGAAGCTAGAGGGTAGGGAGAGTCAAATCGACAGGTGCATTCTTATGCAACCGTGCAAATGCCTGGGGAGATGTGCTCAGATGGTGGCTGGGAGTCTGTATAAATACTCTGAGACTTGGAAAGGAAGTGTCTTGTCCCTGAGGATGAGATTACAGTTGGGGGGGGGGTTTGTCCCCTGGGCAAACCTGCCATGTGTCTGCTGTTCATTGAGCTCCCATCTAAGCTAACTAGGGGGCCTATTTTACTGAAAGTTTGATGAAGCTGAGGTAATTTTCCCTCTGAGGATCTTGTCCGGTATCACTGGAAAAGTGGCTGGGAGATATTGGAATGAGATAACTCATTATCCAAGGACATTAGTGACTAAAGGCTGGTGTGAGTCTTTGTGCCACTACCACCCCTCTTGTGCTGGAGTCAGTTTTGTTCAAACTAGCAAAGTGTGTCTGGTGTCCTGAAAAGCTCAATCCACTATTTCTTCTGTAATGCCGCGTACACACGATCAGTCCATCCGATGAGAACGGTCTGATGGACCGTTTTCATCGGTTAACCGATGAAGCTGACTGATGGTCCGTCGCGCCTACACACCATCGGTTAAAAAAACGATCGTGTCAGAATGTGGTCACGTAAAACACAACGTTGTGCTGAGAAAAATGAAGTTTAATGCTTCCAAGCATTGCGTCGACTTGATTCTGAGCATGCGTGGATTTTTAACTGATAGTCGTGCCTACTAACGATCGGTTTTGACCTATCGGTTAGGAATCCATCGGTTAAATTTAACCAATGGATTAGTTAGGTCTACTGTTGGTGCATGGTCTACTGAAAACCACTCTGAGAAAAGACATGTAGCCATCGCTGATGTAACAGGAAATTGCTTTAAAGCAGCTGTAGGAGATCATCAGCACTGAGATAGAAAAATAATGAGTTAAAGGTGAAAACAGGTATATTTAGGAGAAAGAAAACGTTACAGCTTTTTTTTTATTATACAATTGTCATTCAGTCTTTCAGGATTTATATATTGTGATTAGAGTTGAGCGGACACCTGGATGTTCGGGTTCGGCCGAACTTCGGAAAAAAGGCACCCGAACCCCATTGAAGTCAATGGGGACCCACATTTTTGACTACTAAAATGTCTCTAAAAAACTAAGGGAAAGGGCTAGAGGGCTGCAAATGGCAGCAAAATGTTGATAAGAGCATGGGAAGTACTCTGCATTCAAGTGTGGATAGGGGAATAACTTAAAATATAAAATACTGTACATAAAAAAAAAATCTTGACAAGCAGGAACCTTCCCCAATGATGGGACACTATTCCTCCCACTGATACCAATGATGGGGCACAATTTCTCCCACTGACACAAATGATGGGGCACTATTCCTCCCAATGATACCAATAATGGGGCACTATTTCTCCCACTGACACAAATGATGGGACACTATTCCTTCCAATGATACCAATGATGGGAGACTATTCCTCCCACTGATACCAATGATGCGGCACTATTTCTCCCACTGACACAAATGATGGGACACTATTCCTCCCACTGATACCAATGATGGGGCACTATTTCTCCCACTGACACAAATGATGGAGCACTATTCCTCCCAATGATACCAATGATGGGACACTATTCCTCCCACTGATACCAAGGATGCGGCACTATTTCTCCCACTGACACAAATGATGGGACACTATTCCTCCCAATGATACCAATGATGGGGCACTGTGTCTCCCAATGATACCAATGATGGGGCACTATTTCTCCCAATGACACAAATGATGGGACACTATTCCTCCCAATGATACCAATAATGGGAGACTTTTCCTCCCACTGATACCAATGATGTGGCACTATTTCTCCCACTGACACAAATGATGGGACACTATTCCTCCCAATGATACAAATCATGGGGCATTATTTCTCTCACTGACACAAATGATGGGACACTATTCCTCCCACTGATACCAATGATGCGGCACTATTTCACCCACTGACACAAATGATGGGACACTATTCCTCCCAATGATACCAATGAAGGGGCACTATTTCTCCCAATGATACCAATGATGGGGCACTATTTCTACCACTGACACAAATGATGGGACACTATTCCTCCCACTGATACCAATGATGCGGCACTATTTCTCCCATTGACACAAATGATGGAACACTATTCCTCCCAATGATACCAATGATGGGGCACTATTTCTCCTACTGACACTAATGATGGGACACTACTCCTGCCAATGATACCAATGATGGGACACTATGATGTGGCACTATTTCTCCCACTGACACAAATGATGGGACACCATTCCTCCCAATGATACCAATGATGGGGCACCTTTTCTCCCAATAATACCAATTATGGGGTACTATTTCTCCCACTGACACAAATGATGGGACACTATTCCTCCCAATGATACCAATGATGGGAAACTATTCCTCCCACTGATACCAATGATGCGGCACTATTTCTCCCACTGACACAAATGATGGGACACTATTCCTGCCAATGATACCAATGATGGGACACTATTCCTCCTACTGATACCAATGATGCGGCACTATTTTTCCCACTGACACAAATGATGGGACACTATTCCTCCCAATGATACCAATGATGGGGCACTATTTCTCCCACTGACACTAATGATGGGACACTATTCCTGCCAATGATACCAATGATGGGACACTATTCTGGTGCAATTAGATTTGTGAAGTAGGACTGACTCCTAACTAATTCTCTCCCTATAAGCACAATCAGGAACCTTTCCCTACAGTAGCTAGTGCAGAGTATGTTACAGGAACATATGCAGTGCTGGTGCAATATGCAGAGTATCTGACAGGAACATATGCAGTGCTGGTGCAATATGCAGAGTATCTCACATGAACATATGCATTGCTGGTGCAATATGCAGAGTATCTCACAGGAACATATGCATTGCTGGTGCAATATGCAGAGTATCTGACAGGAACATATGCAGTGCTGGTGCAATATGCAGAGTATCTGACAGGAACATATGCAGTGCTGGTGCAATATGCAGAGTATCTGACAGGAACATATTCAGTGCTGGTGTATTATGCAGAGTATCTCACAGGAACATATGCAGTGCTGCTGCAATTAGATTTGTGAAGTAGGACTGATTCCTAACTAATTCTCTCCCTATAAGCACAATCAGGAACCTTTCCCTAATGTAGCTAATGCTATGTAGATCGATCGCTGAGTATTGTAATTCGATTTCTGAAGCAGGAAAATCCTATCTAAATCTGTCCCTGAGAGCAGCTGCAGCCTTTCCCTATCCTAGCTAAAGCAGAGTTACGAGCTGTGCTGTGTGCCTATAGCTTATATAGAGGCTGGGTCACATGCTCGGTCACATGCTGCACTGGCCAATCACAGCCATGCCATTAGTAGGCATGACTGTGATGGCTTCTAGGTCACACAAGTAAAAAAAATGCTGATTGGCTGCCCTGCAGCGCGCCGTTACATAGCCGAACACCGAACCCGAACCCAAACTTTCAGCAAATTATTCGGGTTCGTGTCCAAAAAAAACAAACTTCGGTACGAACCCAAACTTTACAGTTCGGGTTTGCTCAACCCTAATTGTGATATTTGAGGGTTACACTGAATTCAGTGTTACACTGAATCCAGTGAATTCCAAACAGTCAGTGAATACTGTTTCAAGGCTTGATGGCCTACTTTTATTTAAAGGAAAAGTTCAAAAGTAATGTCAATGCTACCCTCACAGGGGTTTTCAGCATCACCAGATATAACACACAATTGTCCAGCCTCCTGGCTATGTAGACTTTACAGTACCAGAGTCTCCACGCAGGCTCACCACGCGGTCTTTTTCACCTAATGAAGACACCCATCTGGCATGCATAGGTTTCTGGCTAGGGATGAGCCGAACACCCCCGCATTCGGTTCGCACCAGAACCGTCGAACAGACCAACCGTT
Organism: Rana kukunoris; assembly: GCA_029574335.1. Taxonomy (NCBI): domain Eukaryota; kingdom Metazoa; phylum Chordata; class Amphibia; order Anura; family Ranidae; genus Rana; species Rana kukunoris. The sequence goes on from CM056052.1 coordinate 134,074,127, forward strand.
CGCACGAACGTTTAGAACCCCATTAAAGTCTATGGGACTCGAACGTTCGAATTCAAAAACGATCATTTAAAAGACCAATATTCAAGTTATTGTTGGAAAACGTCTTTGAGAACCCGGGCCTTGCCCCAGGGAACATGTATTAATGGAACAAAAGTTTAAAAAACGGTCGTTTTTTCTGATGCAGGACTCCTGAAAAAATGATGGTTTTTAAAACTTTTTTTTCCATTGATACATGTTCCCTCGAGCAAGACCCAGGTTCTCAAAGACGTTTTCACAGGCAAACTATAGACACCCAGCAGGTACAATATTTAAAGGAATTTTTCATTTTTTTATTTTTTTTATGTAAGCATCATTTTTTATTGATGCTTAAATAAATAAAAAAAATATTGTACCTGGGTGTCTATACCTGTGATAATGTCTTTAAATAGCACAATCACCTGCCTGCCAGTAAATAAAATTAGGAAGAACTGATCGAGCTAAGCTATACAGTGTATAAATATATGTACAACTCCTAGGGCTGTATGTATATCCTCTACACACTGTAAATTAAGCTAAACTGACTAGCCTGCCTGCCTGCTCTATCTAGCTATATAAAAATAGATCGAAATTTGAACAAAAGCGGTCATTCGCTCCAAATTCGAGTGACGCAAAACAGCCCATAATTCACTGCGGCATTGCGCGCTGATGATTGGCCAAGCATACTGTATGTCCCGCATGCTTGGCTAATCACAGCGCGCAAAAATGAAGAGCCATAATTGGCCAAAGCCTGGGTGGCTTTGGCCAATTATGGCTCAGGGTTTGAGCACACGCCCCACACTATATAAGGCCTCCTCCTGGGCGGCCTTGTGTAGTGTGTTCCGGCTTGTTAATGAAAGCAGTCAGAGAACAAGCCGGCTTTGGCCAATTATGGCTCTTCGTTTTTGCGCGCTGTGATTGGCCAAGCATGCGGGACATACAGTATGCTTGGCCAATTACAACGCGCAATGCCGCAGTGAATTATGGGCCGTTTTGAATCACTCGAATTTGGAGCGAACGACCGCTTTTGTTCAAATATCGTCGAACGTACAAACAGACAATGTTCGAGTCGAACATATGTTCATATCGAACGCGAAGCTCATCCCTGTTCCTGGCCAAAGGCACACTGTCTCTCCCACAACTCTCTGCTGAACTGGTCAGAGACTTTATCCTTCCCAAGACTCTTTAAAGTCTCCAGACTTCAGAACCCAATCTGGAGTTACCAATCCCATTCCAAAACTAGATTTCTGAAAAGCGACATATTGGAGACTTTCCATCTGCATTCACGAGAACCCTGTGTGACCTTTACCTCTGCTAACACAGTGCCAGGGCCCTGAACTGTCACAATATGCTTTAAAGGAATAGTTCACCTCAGTGGCGGCTGGTGCTCAATATTTGCAGGGGGAGGGGAAACCTGGCCTCCTCACTAGCATATAAGAGCTATGCAACTAGTAGTCCCTGGAAAAGGATAGTAGTAGCACTGTGGCAACATCTGTGTTTTTGTCATATGTGTACTTTATCAATAAATATTATTAAGATATACTTAGATTGTTGAACATACACTCCACAACAAGCACCCAACCTGGAATTATATACAGTACACATTGTGTAAAAATTGCTAATTTTATTTTATATTTACATTTGTTGATTGCAGGACAGACAACAAGTAAGTTATTTTATTGTGTTTGCTAAATACTTGTGTCTCCGTGCACAGCAAAAAAAAATAGATTTTATTATCTCAAATGTATTATAATGTGATTCTAAAAGGACAGGCATTCCATTTTAAAGATACTGGACATCTGTTATCAGTGCTGCTGATACTGTAAATGTGTTTTCTTTGCCATTAGATGGAAAAGCTATTGGATTTCAACAGTGATGTTCAAACAATATGTGTCTTAAATTAAAATGGCATATGTAGAGAGTGAAAAATACAGTATATTAGATTCTATATGAATAAACAGCTTACAAAGAGGTCATTGCAGTGCTTTATAGCTTTTGAGCTTGTACCTCTCCCCATGGACGGTAAACTGATGTATATGGAGACTAGGGATGAGCTCAGCATTCGATTCGAACGTATGTTCGACTCGAACATTGTCCGTTCGTACGTTCGGTGAATTTTGAACAAAACGGGTCGTTCGCGCCAAATTCGAGTGATGCGCAACGGCCCATAATTTACTGCGGCATTGCGCGCTGATGATTGGCCAAACATGCACTATGACCCTGTATGCTTGGCCAATCACAGCGTGCAAAAAATGGAGAGCCATAATTGGCCAAAGCCAGGCTGACTTTGGCCAATTATGGCTCAGGGCTTTAGCACACGCCCCACACTATATAAGGCCGCCTGCTGGGCGGCCTCGTGTAGTGTGTTCCAGCGCTGAACAGAGATCAGTCAGAGAGACAGAGAGATAGGGCCAGATCCACAAAAGATTTACGCCGGTGTATCTACAGATACACCGGCGTAATTCGAATTTCCCGCCGGCGTGTCATTGTTTTCTATCCAGAAAACAAGATACGCCGGACTTACGCTAAGATACAACTTGCGTAAGTTTCTTACACCGTCGTATCTTAGATGCATATTTACGCTGGACGCTAGGGGCGCGTCCGTGTTAAATATGTAAATGAGGTAGATACGGCGATCCACGAACGTACGTACGCCCGACGCAGTGTGTTTACGTCGTTTGCGTAAGCGTCTGTACGGCGTAAAGATAAAGCTGCTATAGTGAGGCGCAGCCAATGTTAAGTATGGACGTCGGGACCGCGTCGTATTGGACGTCGTTTACGTCGTTTGCGTAACTCGTTCGCGAATAGAGAATTGCGTATATTACGCACACGTCGTTTTCATTGACTATTTTCGATGTGATTTCACGCATTGCGCACTAGGGTACGTCCACGGCCGGCGCATGCGCAGTTTAAAAAAAGCGTTGTTTGCGTCGGGTCATTCATAATTATACTAAACCACGCCCCTGCTAGTTAATTTGAATTACACCCGCGTACGCCGGCCCATTTACGCTACGCCGCCGTAAGTTACAGCAGCATTTCTTTGTGGATAAGCATACGCTGATGTGGCTTACAGCGGCGTAGCGTAAATGGGATATGCTGCGCGGCCGTCCCATCTTCGTGGATCTGGCCCGAAGTCTTTTTATATAGCTAGATAGAGCAGACAGGCTAGTCAGTTTAGCTTAATTTACAGTGTGTAGAGGATATATATACATCCCAGGAGTTGTACATATATTTATACACTGTATAGCTTAGCTAGATCAGTTCTTCCTAATTTACTGGCAGGCAGGTGATTGTGCTATTTAAAGACGTTATTACAGGTATAGACACCCAGCAGGTACAATATTTAAAGGAATTTTTCATTTTTTATTTTTTTTATTTAAGCATCATTAAAATCACTGCTCTTGGAGCAGTGATTTTAATAATGTTTAAATAATAAAAAAAATCCTTTAACCACTTGACCACTGGGCACTTAAACCCCCTTAATAACCAGACCAATTTTCAGCTTTCGGTGCTCTCACAGTTTGAATGACAATAACTCAGTCATACAACACTGTAACCAAATGAAAACAAAAAAAAATGTGGATATTATTTAGTCTGGGTGAAAGTTATAGGGTCTACAAGCTATGGTGTCAATTTCATCACACCTGATGTACTGACAGCCTCTCTCATTTCTTGAGACCCTAAGACCGCGTACACACGTCCGAGAACCTCGTCGGGCTAAACCCATCGTTCCGCCCGACGAGGTTCTCGGCCGGCCGTCGAGTTCGTCGACCAGGCTGTCGAAAAAGGCATCGATCCATTAGTCCTGATGGCTCGTTGAGCAAATAGAGAACCTGCTCTCTATTTTGGCTCGACGAGCTTCCCGACGAGACGCTCGATGAAAGTGTACACACGATCGAGCTTCTCGGCAGAATGTGGATCCAAGCGAGCTTCTCGCTGGATTCTGCCGAGAAGCTCGGTCGTGTGTACTAGGCCTTACATGCCAGAAAAGTACGAATTCCCCCCAAATTACCCCTTTTTGGAAAGAAGACATTCCAAGGTATTTAGAAAGAGGCATTGTGAGTTTTTTGAAGTTGTCATTTTTTTCCACAATTTTTTGCAAAATCAAGATTTCTCACACACAGCATATGCATACCACAAATTAGACCCCAAAACACATTCTGCTATTTCTCCCGAGTATGGCGATACCACATGTGTGAGACTTTTACACAGCGTGGCCACATACAGAGGCCCAACATGCAAGGAGCACCATCAGGCGTTCTGGAACACCCAGACCAATTCTGACATTTCTCTCCTACATGGAAAAATCTAAATTTATTTGCTAGAAAAATTACATAGAACCCCAAAAAATTATATATGATTTTTTAGCAAAGGCCCTAGAGAATACAATGGCGGTCGTTGAAACTTTTTATCGCGCATGGTATGTGCACAGCAATTTTTCTAACGCGTTTCTTTTGGAAATAAAACAGTTTTGTGCTTTAAAAAAAAAACAGTAAAGTTAGCCCAATGTTTTTGCATAATATGAAAGATGAAGTTACGCCGAGTAAATAGATACCCAACATGTCACCCTTCAATATTGCACACGCTTGTGGAATGGCGCCAAACTTCGCTACATAAAAATCCCCATAGGCAACGTTTTAAATGTTTTTACTGGTTACATCTTTTTAGTTGGAGAGGAGGTCTAGGGCCAAAATTATTGCTCTCGCTCTAACGTTCGCAGCGATACCTCACATGTCTGGTTTGAACACCGTTTTCATATGTGGGCGGGACTTGCGTGTGCGGTCGCGTCTGTATACGAGCACACGGTTACAGGGGCGCTGTAATTTTTTTTTTGTATTATTGTTAATTTTACTTTATTTTAGTTTGACATGTTTTTCCCCAAAAATAAATGTTTTGATTACTTTTATTCCTATTACAAGGAATGTAAACATCCCTTGTAATAGGAATATAGCATGACAGGTCCTCTTTACAGTGAGATATGGGGTCAATAAAACCCCACATCCCACCTCTAGGCTGGGAAGCCTGAAAAAAATAAACGATTGCAGAGTATTGCGCAGGGTATGCAGAGTATTGTGCAGGGGGGTATGCAGAGTATTGCGCAGAGGGGTATGCAGAGTATTGCGCAGGGGGTAATGCAGAGTATTGCAGGGGGTTGCAGGGATGGCTGAGTAGGGATGGATGGATCTGTGACTGCAATAGTCACAGATCCATCCCACAGTGCTGTTGCCATCCGCGCTCTCCTCTCACACTGTACCGATCGGTACAGAGAGAGGAGGGAGGAACCGGCGTCATCAAATGACGCCGGTTTGTTTACATGTGATCGCTCCGTCATTAGCTATCAGCGGCAATTTACAGCGATCCGTGACGGACATTCCCGTGCGCGCGCCCCAGGCTGGAGCGTGACTCTGGGATGACGTTATATAACGTCATCCCAGAGTTAAGCAACCACCTTGCCGCCGTTATTAGACGGCGGCTGGTGGTCAAGTGGTTAAATATTGTACCTGCTGGGTGTCTATAGTTTGTCTGTGAAAACATCTTTGAGAACCCGGTTTTGCCCGAGGGAACATGTATCAATGGAAAAAAAGTTTTAAAAACGGTCGTTTTTTTTTCAGGAGACCTGCTCCTGAAAAAACTAACGTTTTTTAAACTTTTTTCCATTGATACATGTTCCCTGGGGCAAGACCCGGGTTCTCAAAGACATTTTCCAACAATAACTTGAATATTGGTCTTTAAAATGATCGTTTTTGAATTTGAACGTTCGAGTCCCATAGACTTCAATAGGGTTCTAAATGTTCACACGAACGGTCGGTCTGTTCGACGGTTTTGGTGCGAACCGAACGCGGGGGTGTTCAGCTCATCCCTAATGGAGACAACTCTTTTATATTAGTATTGTGACACTGACCTAACTCCGAAGCATAGGAGGAACCTTTTAGGTAGGGTGGGCTAGCATTTCACCTCAGGGTCCAGTCCTTGGCAATAGCGGAGCAATGAGTACAAATTGGCACCAGCCCCTTTTAGATGCAAGAAACAGTGCATCAAAGAGTTTATTGACTCTCGCTAAACATAAAACTGGAACAGAGGGCTAAGGACAAGGACACCCAGACTAGGTCAGTGGTCTCCAAACTGTGGCCCAGTGGCCAGACGCGACCTATTTCTTTCTTTTCTCTGGCCCTTGGGGCACTATTTTCATCCACTGATACCAACAATGAGACATAATTCCCCCCCAATGACACCAAATATAGGGCACAATTCCTACAAATGACACCGACAATGGGGCACAATGCCTCCCACTGACACCAACGATGGGATGCCATTCCCCCCATTGACACCATAGATGGGGCATTGTTTATTCCCTCTGACATCAGGACCTTTTTAACTCCCAATGGCCATGGTCTAGCCCCCCATCACTTAACCCCCAGACCATATTGCTGGTCAAAGACCAGAGCACTTTTTGCGATTCGGCACTGCGTCGCTTTAACTGACAATTGCGCGGTCTTGCAACGAACAAACAAAATTGGTGTCCTTTTTTTCCCACAAATAGAGCTTTCGTTTGGTGGTATTTGATCACCTCTGCGGTTTTTAGTTTTTGCGCTATAAACAAAAATAGAGCGACAATTTTGAAAAAAAAAATCATATTTTTTACTTTTTACCATAATAAATATCCCCCAAAAATATATATAAAAACTATTTCTTTTCCTCAGTTTAGGCCGATACGTATTCTTCTACATATTTTTCATTAAAAAAAACACCGCAATAAGTGTTTATTGATTGGTTTGCGCAAAAATTATAGCGTTTACAAAATAGGGCGTAGTTTTATGGCATTTTTATTAATATTTTTTTTTACTAGTAATGGCAGCGATCAGCGATTTTTTTCGGTACTGCGACATTATGGCGGACACTTCAGACACTTTTATAAAGAAAGAGTTACATACAGTAATGCAAAATTGGGGTAGCATGACAGCGATAAACAGTGAACGGTGTTTAAAGAAATCTGTAACATCTTATCGAACACATATGAAGAGCTATGAGGAGCAAAATAGACCTCATAGAATAGAAAAATAAGTACATAAAACCCCATCTGTTGAGTGATGCTTGGAATAGGGGACCGTGTAAACCTCTAACGTGAGGGGGTGTGGGGGGGAGGGTGGGGGAGTGGGGAAGTCTTGTCTTTCTTCTTTTAACTCCTATGGTAGCATCCGGGGTGTGCTCCTGCATTGCATGAGAAAGCTAATAGAGAGCTTTATCCCAGCCCATCCACCCCCATCGTGTACACACTGTGGACGGAGGAGGGGGGGCGGTTATCTAGTCATGGGCCGCAACCCCGGCGGATCCCCAAGGGCGGGAAAAACTTCGAACTTTGAACGTAATTAACACATGTGTCACAGCCCTCCCCCCCATTGTCTGGTAGGGAGCATGTGCGTAAAGCGACACAGGTCTCCCCATGTGTCAAACCCTGAGCAGGAGATTGAGTTTAACTTACGCATTTCAGGGGTGAGAGGATAGCCGCGGTCCACCGGAGCGGGACGCAGAGGAAGTGTGGTCGGTCGGGGTCAGGGTGAGGATAGGGGGAAGGGGTAGTTGACTTTGTGGCAGTGCGCCAAGTCAAGCGGGGTCCATGGTGGCTACCTGTGGGGATCTAGAGGGGATGGCAGTGGGTTGTGTGTCCAGTGACTCTCGATAATGTGACCAACAAGCCCACGTGAATCTGAATTTTTCATGAGTTTCTTTGGTTTGGTGGATCAGCCGTTCCATGTCTTCAATTTTATTGACTCGGGAATGCCAATCATGTAATGTAGGCGGTGCTGTCGATCTCCAGCGGAGAGGGACACATTGGGTGGCTGCGTTTATTAAATGCAGGGTCAGGGACTTGCGATATTGCGATCTAGGAAGTACTGAGTGATGTAGTAGGTATTGCGCTGGGGCGAACTCGATGTGATTGGTGGTGATGTCTATAATACGTTTGTGCACTTCTTTCCAAAAAGGCTGTATGGCAGGGCAATCCCAACATACGTGGAGTAGAGAACCCGGCTCCTTGCCACATCTCCAGCACAAGGGAGAGACCGTGGGAAAGATTTTGTGCAGCTTATCAGGGGTCCTGTACCATCTTGTGCTGAGTTTGTATCTATTCTCCTGTGCGGAGACATTGATAGAGCCTTTGTGTGTGTGTTCCCATATTGTTTCCCAATCTGTGTCAGATAAGTTAAGGGACAGGTCTTCCTGCCAGGCTGTACGAATATTTTCAGACACTTTTGACACATTTTTGGGACCATTGGCATTTTTATAGCGATCAGTGCTTTAAAAATACATTGATTACTATAAAATTGCCACTGGCAGGGAAGGGGTTAACACTAGGGGGCGGGGAAGGGGTTAAGTATGTTCCCTGGGTGTGTTCTAACTGTAGGGGGTGGCCTCACTAGGGGAAATGACTGATCGCTGTTCATATATTGTGGCTGCTGGGCGAGGTGACGTAGAGCTACGTGCTCTCACCCAGCAGAGCCGACCTGCAGCCGTAAAACTGCAGCGGCTGGTCGAGAAGCAGTTAAAGCGGAGGTCCACCTAAAAAAAAATATATTAAAAGTCAGCAGCTACAAATACTGCAGCTGCTGACTTTTAAGAAATGAATGAATGAATGAATGAGGAACTTATATAGCGCAGCACATGCGAAGTAAATCGCCTCTGGGCGCTTGTTGTTCCTTTCTCCTTTGAGATCAAAAGAGATGAGTCTTAATCTTTCTCCTGAAGACCAAGTAGTTCTCCTCCAGCCGAATGCTGGCTGGTAAGGCGTTCCATAGTCTGGGACCTTGGACAGCGAATCTCCTGTCTCCTTTGGACTTGTATCTGGCTTTCGGTATCTGAAGCCGATTTTGATTGGTGGATCGTAGAATACGATTGGGATTGTGAATTTTTAATTTTTCGCATAGATAATAGGGAGCATTCCCATGGATACATCTATGCGTTAGACAGAGAGCTTTAAAGGTGATTCTGTCTTTAACTGGTAGCCAGTGAAGGGATCTCAGTGAAGGTGAGATTGATTCCCAGGGTTTTTTCCCAGTCACAAGTCTGGCGGCCGTATTTTGAACGACTTGAAGACGAGCGATTTGGTACTTGGGGAGTCCGAGGTAAAGGGCATTTGCATAGTCCAGTCTGGAGTTTACAATAGCTCCTACCACGACCACTATGTCATTCTTGGGAATAAAAGGCGTGAGTCTGCGTAGTAGGCGCAGCAGATGGTGAGATCCGCTGACTACTGCCCCTATTTGTGCGTTCATTGTCATGTCGGAGTCAAAGATGACCCCAAGACTTTTGACTTTGGCGCTAGGGGTGATGATTTTGCCCAGAATGGGCGGGGGGATCCAGGTTGTTGTCGATAGATTCCTACGCTTGGCGTGAAACAGAAGAAGTTCTGTTTTAGCTCCGTTGAGTTTGAGATAACTCTTTGTTATCCAGTCCTCTATCAAAGAGAGGCATGTCTCTAGGTTGAGGTGGTGATCCTTTTTATTGCAAATGCGGAAGTACAGTTGCGTGTCGTCTGCATAAGAGTGATATAGCAGTTTTTGGCTGCTGATGATTTCGAAAAGAGGACGCACATAGATGTTGAATAACATCGGCGACAGGGGAGATCCTTGAGGGACCCCGCACGATAATGTGCGTTGTTCAGAAGTGAAGGGTCCTAGCTTCACTATTTGCGAACGGTTTTCCAAAAAAGAGGAGAACCAGGATAGATCGCTTTCTGCGACTTTGGCTATTTTATCCCTGACCTGTCTGGTGTGTTCCTTGGCCTTCATGATGCTGTTTGTTTACTAAGGTTCTCTAACAAACCTCTGAGGGCTTCACAGAACAGCTGTATTTAAATTGAGGTTAAATTACACACAGGTGGACTCTGAAGGCAATTAGTTCCAATAGATTTTAGTTAGGGTATCAGAGTAAAGGGGGCTGAATACATTACTAGTAATGGTGGCGATCAGCTATTTTTATTGTGAATGCAACATTATGGTGGACATATTGGACACTTTTGATGCTATTTTGGGACCATTAACATTTATACAGCCATCAGTGCTATACAAATGCACTGATTACTGTATACATGTGACTGGCAGTGAAGGGGTTAACCACTAGGGGGCTAGGAAGGGGTTAAGTGTGTCCTATGGAGTGATTCTAACAGTTAGGGGGCGTGGCTATGTGTGACACATCACTGATAACTGCTCCCGATGAGAGGGAGCAGACGATCAGTGTCAGTGTCACTAGGCAGAATGGGGAGATGCTTGTTTACACTTGCCTCTCCCCGTTCTACAGCTCTGTGACCCGATCGCGGGACAGCGGCGGACATCGAGTGCACGGGTCCCGCAAGCATGGTCACGGAGCATGTGCCCGCACGGCGGGAATTTCAAAGTGACGTAGACATTAACTTTGCCCAGCCGTGCCATTCTGCTGACGTATATGTTCGTGAGCCGGTCATTAACCTTTTAAAGTAATGCAGTGCCGTATTGTAAAAAATGGCCTGGTCATTAAGGGGGTTAAATCTTCCGGAAGTTCAAGTGGTTAATCTCACAGTAAAGAGCAGCGATCAGCACTGAAAAAGCCGTTGTGTGATAATCAGTGGTGTGCTTCCTTCAAATGATTGTTCACTTAAGCATACAAATGTATATAAAATGCCCAAACGTTCTGAAGTGGGTGCCTTGATCTCATATATATATCAAGTGCCTTGTACAGCTTGGGGCAAAATGGTTCTATAGCACAAAGTCCTGTTTTTTCTGACTAATGTGTACCATTAAATATGATATTGATTATATTGAAAGAAATCGATGCACTGTGCTTTCAGTAAGCATTAGAAGGTTTGACTTGATGGGAGCACATCCTAGCACACATGGAACGTCCTGTATTGTATCACTTATCTGTGTAATCAAGTTGCTAGCACATTTGCTTCTTTGTTATGGTAATAGAAAAATAAATCAACTCAGCTTTATGATCATAGTCAGTAATTCTCAGGGAATATACTCCTCAGAAATGCTTGATCTCATTGTTCTGGAAGTCGCAGGGATCTGTTAGGACCTAAAAGAAACAATCTATATCTGGGATGAAACTGCATCGGAAAAGCCAATTGAGAGTTGGAAGTTGGTATTACAATTTACCCAAAATTTGGGATGAGATCTCTGTAGCAAATTTTTGCCTGGTTTAGTACATACGCAGAAGGACTTAAGACATGAATGCTTCAGGATGCAGCCTACCCAGCTTTTTCAATGCTTCGCATATGCTCCAAAGAGAGGTATACTCAAACTCCACTGTGTTTCAGGCTCTAGAAATTGATCAGCCTTCCTTGTTCATGATACAGGAATGGATTATTCATCCATCTTATTCAACAATGCATATTTTCCTAATACCAACAGCCTTCTGCTGTATCACGGCTCTTTTTTTAACACCTTCTATATTATTTGCCATATACTCCAACATCACCATGCGCCAGGAAACGCGGTTCTTACTCCTGGGAAATACAATCATTTACGATTTGATATACCTGTTGTTCTACACCCTGACCGCCATATGCAATGTGATGAACGTGAAGATACCAAAAGTTATTTGCATTCTGTTTTTATATGTGCTGGTTGTTGCCTACTGGGGTGGTGTTCTCACAACAGCTTCGATGGTGATGGATACATATTTGGCAGTCTTGTGGCCTCTACATTATTTATCTCTGCTTCCAGCAAGAAGGACATGGAAATTGCTAATGCTTGTTTGGTTCTCATCTTTTTTTTTCCCTGCTGTTGTACTCTTACCTTTATATTTTACCCAGAAGCCTCTGTTGTGCCCGTTTGAGTTCTGTTCCGTCCCAGTGATTTTACTTCTGGCATTACATGGAGATGATACCTTCAAGTTTTTTTATATTTTATTTGTTTCTCTTTTTCTTTTATGCTTCTCTCTAATATTTTGCTGCTATTTGGTTTTGTACTATAAAACAAGAGAAACTGGGATTTGGAAAAGTGTCTCCTCAAGGGCCAGTATCACCTTTTTATTGCACCACACTATATTGTTTTTTTACTTAAGCCCACTGCTCTTACTTCTATTGGAATCTTTGCTCTATATGAGTAAAGTAATTGGATTAAGAACTGGATTGTGGGTAACAATGACTGTCTGCAATGTATTTCTTGTGTTTCCCAAGGCAGCGTCACCTTGTTTGTATGGGCTTCGTTACAGACAAATATACAAGTCACTCAGCCTGTTTTTTAGGTTAAGAAAACATAGAGTGGTTGCACCTGTTATCTCAAATATATAAAACCATTCAGCAAAAAGTTTATTCAGTGACTTAGTGAAAATGCAGTGCTGCCCAGGGGTAGTTACATGTCGTTTAATAGCTTTGATCAATCTTGCATCCAGTAGACAAAGCATATTATCTGGGTGATGTCATATGTGTGATGGTTATCAAATACAGTACACTGTAAAAGTTTTGATTGGTTCAAACTGGGTCCTATTATTTCCATGAATTTGTCTTATGCCGCATACACATGATCGGAAAATCTGATTTTTTTCCCAAGGAATCTTCGCTCAAACTTGCGTTGCATACACACGGTCACACCAACTTCTGACCGTCAAGAATGCAGTGACGTACAACACTACAACGAGACGAGAAAAATGAAGTTCAATGCTTCCGAGCATGCGTTGACTTGATTCCGAGCATGCATGTTTTTTGGTGCTTCGTATTTGCATACAGACGATCGGAATTTCCTTCAAGAACTCGTTGGAAAATTAGAGAACCAGCTCTCAAATTTTTCTTGTTGGAAATTCCGACAGAAAAATTCTGATGGAGCCTACACACGTTCAGAATTTCCAACCAAAAGCTCAGACTTTTCTTGTTAGAATTTGCAATCGTGTGTACGCGGCATTACACAGTTGTACAAAAAATTACTGTGAGCTCCTCACCATGTCTGTTGGAGACTGCAGTAGGTCAGATAAAGTCCACCTCATTCTCTAGGTGAAGAACATACAGCATTATCTAACTATTTCCATCCCTGTCCCTGACCGATCAATTTCTTTCATTGGATTTAAGTTATTTCAATCATGGAGGTCCAGGATCCCATGTAAGCATTACCTGGAGCAGTCTACACCAAAAAGCAGCCTGTCTAAAAACTTCTAGTCTCTGGACTGACATTCACCTATGAAGGCATTTTGACATTTGACATTTTCTCACATCAGGGCTGAGGATTCATGAAAGGAGTATAGAGAAAGAAAATATTCCGATCTTTTCGGTAAGCAATGTACAGTACTCTTATCCCTGTGATCCCCCCCCCCCCAATGAATTCTACACATGCTAAGATCAAGCAAGAACTATTTCAGTGATGGAGGAGGGGCAGGAGTCACATTACTGGGGGAATTTTCTACATTGGATTCCTAAAGCAGAGTCTACCTAAATCTGTAATACAATTCGAGTACCCTTAAATTTAATTTGGTCTCAAAAAAGATGGATTCTGGAAGACTTTATGGCATATGAAACCAAACCAATTGCAAAATTAGAGTTGCTTAGGTTCTCAAACATAAAGCTGCGGACACCAGCTAGAAACCTTGCAAATAAATGAAAAAACTGTAATGAATGTTGAATAAAACTTAAATTCAGAACAAATACAATGCTTGTTTGATCAAACTCTCCTGTTTTGTACTGTATTTTCTCATATTTGTTTCTAAGGAAATTTGGTTATATTTAAATCCTATTCCTGTAATAGTACAATTGACTGAAAAACAGACCCAAGCTAGAGCAAAAAGCACAGCCCCATTAGGCAGAGTCTTCAAACCACTGCTAATGAAGTCATGTTGTAAATTCCCTGTCATAAATTGGATAATAGTAGGAGAAATATACATCTGTAAGACTGCAGTTAGTGACCTATACTGATATACAGATGATCTACCAAAGACAGATTTTTATATAATTCAAAATTGCTAGTATGATGGATCTACATTCATAACATCCTACGCTAATAAATAGGAAAATAATAATCAGTTATATGATTGTGAGAATATGCATTAGACCCAAATCATTTTTAGACCCATATCATATTTGGTGTCTATTAACTCATAATTTCATCCTGTTTAATAATATGTTGGTTGTTGGACCTCTTCAGCACATCCTTCAGACATGTTTATTGGCTGCAATAAATCTGTAAACACCCTTTTTAGGAAATAGAATAAAAGGCTGTATTTGCAGGTCAGCAACTCTGGTTTACCATTGAACTTATGAAAGAATGTTACTTATGAGAAGCAGTGACTCTAATCCACCAGATTGGATATACTCTGCAAATGTAGTATTAGACTATACAAAATCAAAGACCAGGGAAGATTTCTTAAAGTGATTCTAAACCTTAAAAATAATAAAAATAATAACAAACATGTTATACTTACCTGCTCTGTTCAATAGTTTTGCACAGAGCAGCCTCCTCCTTTTCTGGGGTCCCCAGCTGGCGCTACAGACCCCTCCTCTTGCGTGAGTGCCCCCAGCTGAATCTCTAAATGCTATAACCTGAAATAACAGAACTAATTGCCTCTTTAATGAAAGCTACCACATGTTAAACTCTTTTACATTTCTGTCTGGATGTGGCAGTGAGTGTTACAGACATTTCCTGTCAGAATTGTTACAGCAGATTGATGGTGAATAGTTTGTTTTTCTGTTAAAACGTATAATGGCAGCTACCATTTGTTTGTAAAGGTTTAACTGTGGTTTAACCTGCCACAGTGACATCCACTTTCAGTCTGCTTGCAAATATAGCTATCGTTTAACTAACAGACTAATTGTACAAGCCAATTGTTAGAGCAACTTCTTTACAACCAGCCTGTCCATACATGTATAAAAATGTGGCTGGTCCCTGCTGAACCAGACACATTTTGATCCATGTATGGAAGCTTTAACGCTAGGTAACAAGTTTGTTCTGTTATTGAATTGTTATCTCATCAATCACTGCAACTGTGCCAAAGTCTACATCTCCTGTGTATGCAAAAAATAAAACTAAAGTGCACCTCTTAGAGAGATAATAACACTTTGCTTTTAATGCATGGTAACATGTTAATGTCAGAATGTGACAACAAGCTCATAAACAGTAGCCACTACTTGTACCTTTTGTAACTTTTTTGGGTTGATTTACTCCAACTGGAGGGTGCAAAATCTGGTACAGCTCTGCATAGAAACCAATAAGCTTTCAGGGTTTTCTTTTGTCAAAGCTTAATTGAATAAACTGAAGTTACAGTATAAGCTGATTGGCTACAATGCATGGCTGCACCAGATCTTGTACTTTTTAGTTTTAGAAACTCAAGCCATGTTGTTGTAGTAAATCTTTGCACCAATTAATTCGATGCTCCATGTAATGTACATAATGACTGACTACATTTGTTGCAGACTCTGTTTATGACTTATGAAGCATGCCATATATTATAATTTGCAATGTAAATACCATAAAACATCTCTTTAGGCCCTTTCCTCTGGAATGCAAGGCAAAGATACCTCCACGTCACCACAAGCTTGGCAGTGTATGGTAACACGCAATATTTCATTCATTTAGAATGACCACTTAACACACAATTACATGCTGACGAAGAAGCACTACAGCGCACCCCATCACATAAGAAAGTGCATAACTGGTTTTTGTTCTCAAGGTACATTAGTGAACAAATTAACTTATACATGAATGAATCAATCACAATAGAATGTATAGGTCTGAAAGGGCTCTAAAAGTTTACATATATGGAGCTAAAACTTAGCAAAAAAGCGGAAGAGGGCAGGAAGAGGGAGAGTTAATAAAAAAGAAGGGATAATAGTAAAATATTTACAAGTAATAGCACCATAATTGTTGATCCAGAGATCTAAAGCAGTGATCTCCAAACTGCAGCCGGGGGGCCCTTTGCTTGTCCTTATTCGACCCTTGGGGCACTATTCCTCCCACTGATATGAGAAACTATTCTACCAATTTACATCAACAATGGGGCCATCATTTCTCTCACTGACACCTACAATGGGGCACTACTTCTCCCAATGATACCAACAATTGAGTACTATTCCTCCGACTGACACTAGTGATGGGGCACTATTTCTCCCAATGATATCAACAATGAGCAACAATGAGCAGGACAAATGTGCACTTCCACTGGCCACAGTCCGGTCCCTCTAAAGTCTGAAGGTCAATAAATTGGCCCTTTATTTAGAAAGTTTGGAGGAATTTTTCCCTACTGGAGAAAATTGGACCATGCTTTATAAATATTTTTTGCTTTCTGGATCAACTGTGGGTTTAAAGTTTTATGTATGAGGGCTTACACTTATTTATTTTTCTATTGTTTGAACTTGATGGACTATTTTTTTTCAGCTTAGCCTATGTAACTATGTAATAACAGGATTTAGACTATGTAACTATGTAATAACAGGATTTAATTGCCTCTGCATAGGTAAAGCAGGGTACAATTATTCCTAAATGAGCACCTGCCAACTTGTGGTAATAGGACAGTTCTTCTTTTAGGTTAGATGATATACTGCAGCCTCCACTTGCCTGCACCCCATTTTAATCACAGGGACCTTTCCTCTTGGACCCAGGTGATTTGTAACCTTTTTAGCTGGAAACTAATTGGCACTAAACACATAAGGTTGATGCAGATCTCAAGGGCTTGCAAAGTCTACCAGCTTTGTTCTCAGACACTATATCATACATTATTTATTCAAGAGAAGGACACATTCCATTCTGATATGGTCTTGACTCCCATTTGGCTTCCAGTTTGCTTTCAGTAGGGTTTTGATAGAGATGAGCTGGGCCAGATAGAGAAAGTTAAACTTGAGATCAGCTCTGACATTTTACCCCTCCCCTTGCTGCCTGCACAGCCAGTGAGAGGAGCTGCTCCTCTCCCTCCTCTCGTCCTGTGTCTGCAGCCAAACAGAAAGCCTAACAGAAAGGAAAGATGGATTCTGATATCTATCCATTCAGTCAGTCCCTCCTGCCTCCGAGTGAGTACACTGTACACTGTACACTGATGTAGGGGTGCCCTTCATTCCCTTCTCTCTCTCTCTCTCTCTCTCTCTCTCTCTCTCTCTCTCTCTCTCTCTCTAACTCTCTTCACCTTTCTTTCTTTCTTTCTTTCTTTCTTTCTTTCTTTCTCTCTCCCTATTATCTATCTATCTTTATCTATCTATCTTTCTCTATCTATCTCTATCTATCTATCTATCTATCTATCTATCTATCTATCTATCTATCTATCTATCTATCTATCTATCTATCTATCTATCTATCTATCTATCTATCTCTATCTTCCTTCATTCCCTTCTTTCTTTCTATCTTTATCTATCTTTCTTTTCTTATCTATCTTCCTTCCTTTCTATCTATTTATCTATGTTTTTCTATCTATCTATCTATCTTCATTCCTTCCCTTCTTTCTATCTTTTTTCTTTATCTATCTTCCTTTTTATCTATCTGTCTATCTATCTATCTATCTATCTATCTATCTATCTATCTATCTATCTATCTATCTATCTATCTATCTATCTATCTATCTATCTATCTATCTATCTATCTATCTATCTATCTGTCTATCTATCTTTCTATCTTCATCTCTTTCTTTCTACTAATCTTATTTCTTCCTTTTATCTATCTGTCTATCTATATTTCTTTATCTCACCCCACATCCTATCATTAACCCCCGCCGCCCCCCCCCCCCGGGCTGCTCAGTTTAAAATGCCCGGGCCTATTTTTTGTCCCAGTCCGGGCCTGCATTGCATATATGTGCATTAGCTTCAAGAGGAGTAGGTCTAGGGCATGCACTTGTTATGGAGCCTCCTGCTTACATTCCCAGAAAGATTCCACCATTTGGATTCTGATTCCACTCCCACTGAGTATTACAATACTGCTTTGATCTCAAAGAGGTGTCCCACATAAGCAAAAGTAGTCATCAGTCACTGTAGCACTTCCATGCCTAAAACAACAGGGACTTATGAGAAGGCAGAGCCATGGGTCACCACTAGAGTTGAGCGGACACCAGGATGTTCGGGTTCGACGGGTTCGGCTGAACTTCAGAAAAAAGTCTGGGTTCAGGACCAGAACTTGACCCGAACTTGACCCCGAACCCGAACCCCATTGAAGTCAATTGGGACCCAAACTTTTCAGTACTAAAATGTCTAAAAAAACTAATGGAAAGGGCTGCAAATGGCAGCAAAATGTTGGTAAGAGCATGGCAAGTACTCTGCAAACCAAAATGTGTATAGGGAAATAACTTAAAATAACATAAAATACATTAAAAAAAATCTTGACCTAGGAGGACGAGGTCCATATGGAGTAGGAGGTTGAGGTGGCGGTGGATGTGGCGGTGTAGGTTGAAGCGGCGGTGGAGGAGGACAAGGTAGCCAACACAGGTTTTTGTTTTTGATTTATTTATTTTTTAAATTAGGGTACACCCCAAAAGAGTGAGAAAGATCAGAAATACAAGAATGGCTGGGTAAGGCCGGTATACGTGTCTATTTTGCACAAGGTACGGACAAGTCCTGTGGGATTCATGACTGGTTCATTTTAATGAACGTGAGCTTGTCCACATTGGCTCTGGACAGGCGGCTGCGCTTGTCTGTGATAACGCCCCCTGCCGTGCTAAATACACGTTCAGATAATACACTGGCTGCAGGGCAGGCCAGCACCTCCAAGGCGTAAAGGGCAAGCTTAGGCCATGTGCCCAATTTGGAGACCCAGAAGTTTAAGGGGGCAGACCCGTCATTCAGTACGTGTAGGCGTGTGCACACATACTGCTCCACCATGTTAGTGAAATGCTGCCTCCTGCTAAAATGTTCCATATCAGCTGGTGGTGCTGTTTGTTGTGGCATCTTGACATAGCTTTTCCACATTTCGGCCATGCTAACCCTGCCTACTGAGGTGCCGGTGGTGCCCCGGCTGCATTGGCGACCTCTTCCTCCTCCTCTGCCTTCGCCTTGTGCTTCCACTGTGCCCCCGCTGTCAGGTGGGAATTCCACCAACAGCGCGTCTACCAGCGTGCGCTAGTATTCGCGCATTTTACGATCACGCTCCAGTGAGGGAATTAGGGATGGTACATTGTCCTTGTAACGGGGATCCAGCAGCGTGGCCACCCAGTAATCAGCACCTATTAAAATGTGCGAACTTCCGGTTCCGGCGCAACATGAGACAGGAGTGAGGAGACGCTGCTCCCGCCGCCATCCCCACGTTAACGGCTAACAAAGCCCGCTCAGAACTCCGGGGTTACCCCATCCTTCCCCCCGCTGCTGTGGGGACACAGATGGATCGCTTTGTGGAGCGGTCCTACGCCCGAGTCCTGTCCTCTGCACCTCCCGCAGTAGACGCGGCTCCAAGTGCAGCCAAGATGGCGGCCGCGACATGCACTGAGGATGCCTCTCACCCGCTCTCTCCCTCGGACATACAGGCTGTTAACCTGACATCCCCAGCAGACATCGTTCAGCAAGTGGTTGCCTTGCTGGGACCCACTCTCTCTGCCACTGTGGATGCTGCTGTGCAAAGGGGTCTTGAGCAGCTCCACCTTGAACTGCAATCTCAGGCTCAGAGGATCACACAGACGGAGGACAGAATTTCTTCCCTGGAAGATGATTCCACCGCTCAGTCTGCGCTGCTTGCCCGACTCACTGCAGAAAATAGGGACCTCTGGAGCAAGTTGGACGACCTCGAGAACCATTCCAGGCGGAACAATATGCGCATTATTGGCCTGCCAGAGTCGGTTGCTAACAGCCAGCTCGCTAATATATGCGCTAAAATCATCCCTGAGCAGCTGGGACTCCGCATACCTTGCACCATTGAACGTGCCCATCGCCTTGGTCAATACGCGGAGAATCGCGCCAAACCCAGACACGTCATTGTAAAGTATCTGAACTATGCGGACAAGTCCGCCATTATGCAGGCATTCCGTCGCACGCGTTCCCTCTCGCTGGATGGGGCCAAACTTTTGCTTTTTGCAGATTACTCTATTGAGGTGATGAAGCAGCGTAAGGCGTTCTCGACCATCTGCTCGGCCCTGCACCGTGACCAGGTCAAGTTCTCCCTGCAATACCCAGCCACCCTTCGCGTTCAAACCCGGAACGGAGAACACCTTACTTTCTTTCGAGGCGGAAAGATACTTGGAGTCTGCAACTGCAGGTATGGACCTCACCAACTCTGAAGATGGCTCCTCCTCTCAACCGACTACCCCGTCCGCAGCCCGCAAGCAACCCGGCAGCCCTACTAAACAACCGTACAAGCGGAGTCGCTACACCACTCACGTGGATTGCTCGGACAGCCGCTGATACCGCATCTCAGAATCCTCCCTCCTTAATGGGCCCGAGAAGAGCGGGTAGTATCTAATTTATTTTTTATTTTTTTTCCCCACACCCCTCCCGTGTATACACTGTGCCGCTACTGTTATCCCCTTGACACTTACTCCTCACACAACCGGCTGTTCCCGGTCTCCCCGCCCTCCCCTCTGCTCTCCCCCCCGAAGTTCTTGTTCTATTGTTGGGAACGGGGACCAGGCGTATTGCGGGAGCCCTGCTTTGCGTCTCACTTTCATGTGGAAGAAAGTGAAGTCCCTCCTATCTGTTAGGTGCCTAGAATTTAGGCCTTTGGGCCATTGTTTCTTTACTTTTTGTTTATTCTTCCTTTGTTGTTATTTATTGTTTGAACCATATGTGATTACCTGTGCTACAACCGTATCCTCAGAAAATTGGCAATGTTTGGGTGACCCTTAGATTGCTGACGTGACTCTTGGAGGGAGACTCCGATCCCCATCGCTAGCTCAATGCATACCTCCAGCTCAGATATGGCCTCTTCAGCGGCTGGGAATCACCTAAAGGTTGTTTCATGGAATGTTAAGGGGCTGCGCTCTCCAAACAAACGCATGTCCATTCTTAGACACTTGAAGCGTCTTCGGACAGATGTGGCTCTACTTCAAGAGACCCATCTGTCCGCGGACGATTTGACCCGTCTACGCAAGTTGTGGGTGGGAACTGTATATGGCTCCCCAGCTGTGGGACGCAGAGCTGGGGTGGCCATTCTCATACACAAGAACCTGAGGCATACTCTTAGGGACGTGCAGACCGACCTATTGGGCCGTAAAATTACTGTTCACCTAGCCTTAGCTGACAAAGACATAGCCATCACCAACATATATGCGCCCAACTCACCTGACATCTCCTTCTTCCAGGACATGGTGGCATGGATCCTGGCTGCTCCGAGATCCCTACATTTGGTGGGTGGGGACTTTAACTCAGTTATGTCCGCGACTGTCGACCGGGTGAGTGACACGACGCGTACTCCACCCGGACATACCATACAGACTTCAGCCCCGTCGCTGCTCGCGCAGGCCATAGACTCCATACACTTCCTTGACGTATGGCGGTTAGACCATCCGACTGACCGCGACTATACCTTTTACTCCCCACCCCACAACTCGTTCTCCCGCATTGATTACTTTTTCGCCTCCCCTGCACTCTTCCCCATGCTAAGTGACTCAGTCATTGCTGACGCCAGAATCTCTGACCATAGTCCCATTGCCGTGCAACTACTAAGCGCCCAGCCTTCCTCTTCCCCTCGCGTATGGCGGTTCCCCTCCTACCTGGCAGACAGTGAGGACTTCCGACACATGCTCTCTGCGGCATGGGAGGACTACACCTCTACCAACGAGATGCACCTCACAGACCCTAACCTGTTTTGGGAAGCGGGAAAGGCCTTCCTGAGAGGCAAAATAATCTCCTACACCGCACACTTTAAGAGGCATGCCAAACAAAGCTATGTACGAGCGAGTGACGCTCTGTGCTCGGCTCATGAACTCCTGACGCTTAACCGCACGTCTGACAATATACATAATTGGAGAAAAGCCAAACATGAATTCGACCTTTGGGCAGAACAACAAGAATTAGCTAAGACTTCTTACGCTAAATTACACTTCCATAGATATGGTAACAAGGCGGGTAAGCTCCTAGCGAGGCTGTGCGCAGGGCCCAGGCGCCCTACCCATGTCTCTGCACTGAAAAACTCAGCTGGGGCGTTGGTCACTTCGCCCACTGAGATTAGTGAAGTCTTAGTCGACTATTATACGCAGTTATACTCGGCGGACCCCACTGACCAACTTGCGGCCGACACTTTCCTGGCTGCGGTTCACCTACCCAAACTTCGGAGGGACCATTTAGAGGCCCTCAACGCTCCCATAACCGTTGAGGATATTGTGCAAACGATCACCTCATTGTCCTCTGCTAAAGCCCCGGGCCCGGACGGATACACTGCCGAATTCTATAAACTGACTAAAGACTTCATCCCTGATACCCTACGACATGTCTACGCAAATATGTGGGATGGGGGCCCCTATTTACCTACAGGATCCCAGGCACATATTAGATTAATTCCTAAAAAAGGTAAAGACCCCTCACTTCCGGGCTCTTACCGCCCAATCTCATTAATTAACGTTGATGTTAAAATCTTATCCAAGATTGTGGCATCGCGTTTGGCCCAACTGCTGCCTTCTATGCTTCACCCGGCACAGTCAGGATTTGTTCAGGGGCGATCGGCCACTCTAAACATACGCAAGGTCCTAATGGCACTAGAATATGCAAAACTACACCCTGACCAGGACGTTGCCATCCTGTCGCTCGATGCCGAAAAGGCTTTTGACAACATTAGTTGGTCCTGGCTGTTCCGGGTGATGACAGACTTTGGTTTTTCGGGCCCAATTATACGGTTTCTACAGCGAATGTATGAATCCCTAACTGCGCGACTGGTGACCCCCGACTTTATCTCCGACTCGATTCCTCTGATGAAGGGGACTAGACAGGGATGCCCACTCTCCCCATTACTTTTTAACATGGCTATTGAGCCTCTATCCCGACTACTCAATTCCCCCGACGGAGTTAGTGGCATTCCAATAGGTGCTAACTCTCTCCGTTCCGCCCTATTTGCAGACGACATATTGTTATTCTCCACACGACCCCTTGCGGACTTTGACAGACTTCGACAACTGTTTCACGACTTCCGACTGTGCTCAGGTTTTCGAATTAATTTCGACAAGAGCGAGATTTTATCGCTCAACCCCAGATTGGCTGCCAAGTGGATGGGTCATTCTCCCTTCGCCATAGCGAAGAAGCACATTACCTACTTGGGCATACATATTGGCAAAGACCCTTCCACTCTATACTCACTCAACTTCCCACCGCTAATATCTAAAATTGTTAGGGAATTGGATGTTTGGGCGGCCCTCCCACTCTCGCTCTTTGGGAGATGCCACTTATTTAAAATGGTGTCGTTTGCACGCCTACTCTATCCCCTGCAGACCATACCTCTTCTACTCAAGCACTCTGATGTAAGTAAGATACATAAGGCATTGTCTGCCTTTCTCTGGTCTCGCAAAAAATCTCGCATTGCGCTGCAAAAACTATGTCTCCCGAAGTCTGAGGGTGGGGCGGGCCTGCCCAACATACGTTTCTACAACCTTGCTTGTCTACTAAGACAGGGTCTGGATTGGCTATCAGGCAGATCTAAGTACTCCAATACCATGCTAGAGGGTGCCTCGACCCTTCCATACACTCTGCCTGCCATTTTACATTCTAATCCCAACAAATTGCCGAAGTACATTAAATCAAGTGTTCTAATCAGAGATACGGTTGTAGCATGGAGGGAGGTCCGTAGATTATTGGGGCTGCCTTCTAGTGTCTCCTGTCACTTGCCGATACTTGGCAACCCAATGTTCCCACCATCCACTCTGCACAAGGCTTTTGAACAATGGAATGCCAAGGGACTTACCTCCGTCGCTTCAATGTACCTCGCCGACCACTGCAACTTCAAGTCCTTTCAAACCTTGTCAAGGGAATACTGTTTGCCAGCGTCTCATGTCTTCTACTATCACCAAATGGTCAGCTATCTACGATCTTGTTGTAGCCCTGGCTCAAACCCCCTACAAAAATCCTTCATTGATGTAGTTCTACGCAACAACGACTACTCCATCTCCACCCTCTATTCTCATCTTATCGAGCACCAGTCTGCCAAACACCGTCTCAAACCTTTTCAGAAATGGGCACACATATTTGAAGAGGACACTCTCTCAAACACAATCCTCGAGGGTTACAGACGGGTGCACAAATTAACTGTGTCAGAAGCGTGGCGGGAGACACAATTCAAAATCATCCACAGGGCGTATTACCCTTTCCGTTTCAATAAAGCAGACCCTACCCAAGAAAAGTGCCCGTGGTGCTCTACCTCCCGCCCGACTCTGCTTCACCGCCTGTGGGACTGCGTCCCTGTTGTGCAATACTGGGACTCTGTACTTACCTATATCCATGAAGTTACAAACATGCTAATCCCAAGACACTATCTACCATGTCTGTTTGGCTGCGAGCTACAGCCTCCCCCTACTCCCGTGACAACTGGGGGCTCGCTTTCCATCTCCCAATGGTCTCACCTATGTCTCCTAGTGGCCCGTAGGACTATTATGTCTCATTGGATCACCCCAAGTCCACCGAGTCTCCCAGCGGTTAGATCGGCCCTCTCGTCACTCTTCTATTTAGAACGACTGGATACCATTGTCTTGAACTTTCGCTCCACCCCGCGGTTCTTTATGAGATGGCGCAAATTTATGGAACATACGTTTGACCAAGCGGAACTACAAACTCTCATGCATCCATTCAGATATACTGAATGGTATCTCCATAGGGACCTCGCAAACTCCTTGGGTAACCTTAAGCTGTCAAATCTGTCGGACCCCTCTGCCTTTCTGCCTCCATGAACCGAGTGACCTTAGCTACTAGCCCCTTGTCACTCCTACCCCCCCCCTTTTTTTTTTTTTCTTACCCTCCACAGTCCTTTACGCCCACCGAGCCGTCACCTGCCAGTTCAACATCCCCCTGAGGGTATATTTGTGATACACAGGTAACAGTGATATTATAGTTCTGATTTGTTCTTCCTTCAATTGTACATTGTCTTGTTATTATTTTATTTTATTTTTTCTGTTCATGTCATGTTTTCTTTTACATTGTATGAAACTCCAATAAAAATATTAAAAAAAAAAAAAAATGTGCGAAACACGCCGGTCATTGCGAAGACACTGCAGCATGTAATCGCTCATGTGTGCCAGGCTGCCCAGAGGCAACGAAAAGCTGTCCTCTGTGGGAGGTGTATCGTCTGTGTCCTCTGTATCCCTCCAGCCACGCACCAGTGATGGCCATGAGCTGGTCTGGGTGCCACCCTGCTGTGAACATGGTTCCTTCTCCTCCATCTCCTCATCCTCCACCTTGTCATCCTCCAGAACTGTGCCCTTGCTGGACAATTGTGGACCTGGCGTTTGTTGTTGCAGGAACCCACCCTCGGAGCCACTTGTGAATGACTGCCCTGAAAGCCTTGGAAATGATCCCGATTCCTCCTCCTCCACCTCCACCTGTGCCACATCCTCTTCCATCATCGCCCAAAGCGTTTTTTTAAGGAGGCATAGAACTGGGATAGTAACGCTGAGAACGGCGTCATCGGCACTGGCCATGTTGGTGGAGTACTCGAAACAGCGCAACAATGCACACAGGTCTCCCATGGAGGCCCAGTTTTTTGGTGGTGAAGTGGTTCTGTTCCGCAGAGCGACTCACATGTGCGTTCTGCAGCTGAGACTCCACTATCGCCTGTTGCTGCTCGCACAGTCTGTCCAGCATGTGCAAGGTGGACTTCCACCTTGTGGGCACGTCACATATGAGGCAGTGAGCGGGAAGGCCGAAGTTACTCTGCAGTGCTGACAGGCGAGCAGCAGCAGGGTGAGAACGCCGAAAGTGCCCACAGATGGCCCGCACTTTCTGCAGCAGCTATGGCATATCGGGGTAAGTTTTAAGAAACCTCTGCACCACCAAATTTAGCGCATGCGCCAGGCAAGGGATGTGCGTCAAACCGGCTAGGCCCAGAGCTGCTACAAGATTTCGCCCCTTAATCGCACACCACCAGGCCCGGCTTGAGGCTCACTGCCGCCAACCACTCATCGGTCTGTTGTTCCATGTCCCTCCACAACTCCTGCGCGGTGTGGGGTTTTCCCCCCAAACAGGAACGTTTTAAAACTACCTGCTGTCGTTTACCCATGGCTGTGCTGAAGTTGGTGGTGAATGTGTTACTCTGACCGGATGAGGAGGCGGTAGAGGATGAGGAAGCGGAGTAGGAGGAGTTAGCAACAGGAGGCAAACTGAAGCGCCCTGCAATCCTTAGTCGTGGAAGGACATGTGCCAAACTACTATCCGCCTCAGGCCCAGCCACCACTGCATTTACCCAGTGTGCTGCTAGGGAGATATAATGTCTCTGACCGTGCTTACTGGTCCACATATCCGTAGTTAGGTGGACCTTGCCACAGATGGTGTTGCGCAGTGCACACCTGATTTTGTCCCCCACTTGGTTGTGCAGGGAAGGGATGGCTCGCCTGGAAAAGTAGTGGCGTCTGGGCACAACATACTGTGGGACAGCCAATGCCATAAGGCTTTTAAAACTCTGCGTCTCCACCAGACGGAATTACATCATCTCAAAGGCCAGGAATTTTGAAATGCTGGCATTCAGGGCCAGGGATCGTGGGTGGGTAGGGGGGTACTTCCTCTTCCGCTTCAGTGTTTGGGAGATAGAGAGCTGAACGCTTCCATGGGACATCGTGGAGATGTTTGTTGACCCAGGTGGTAGTGTTGCATGCCGATCCTCTGATTGCGGGGTGGCAGGTGCCATGGTCACTACAGAGGTGGATGAAGAGGCCGAGACTAAAGAAGAAGAGGAAGCCTCGCTTCAGGCTCTGATTGCACAGTCCCTTATTTGACGTTCTCCTCATATTTTTCAAATGTAGGATCTTGCCCTAAATGGGTGTTTTTTTTTTAATAAATAGAAGAACAGTATCTAAAGGGTGTATCTCACACGTACAGATATGCAGGAAACACAGCAAACACTGGAGGAAACACTGCAAACACTGGAGGAAAAAAAAGCAAAATATATTTTTTTGCCCTAAATGGGTGTTTTTTGAATAGCTAAATAGAAGAACACTAGCTAAAGTGTTTATCTCACACATACAGATATGGAGGAAACACTTCAAACACTGGAGGAAACACTGCAAATATTTTTTTTTGCCCTAAAAGGGTGTTTTTTTGAATAGCAAAATAGAAGAACAGTAGCTAAAGTGTTTATCTCACACGTACAGATATGGAGGAAACACTGCAAACACTGGAGGAAACACTGCATTTTTTCCCCCTAAATGGATGTTTTTTGAATAGCACAATAGAAGAAAAGTATATAAAGGGTGTATCTCACTGTAACATATGCAGTGCTGGTATAATTTGATTTCTGAAGCAAGAGTGACTCCTATTTCTCTCCCTAAAAGCAAAAGCAGGCAGGAACCTTTCCCTAAAGCATATAAAGGGTGTATCTCACAGAAACATATGCAGTGCTGGTATAATTTGATTTCGGAAGCAGGACTGACTTCTATTGTTCTCCCTAAAAGCAAAAGCAGGCAGGAACCTTTCCCTAAAGTAACTATCTAAAGCAGAGTAATGTGATTTCTAAAGCAGGACAGTCTGACTCCTATCTAATTCTCTCCCTCAGAAGAGTAGCAGCAGAAGCCTTTCCCTACCCTATCTAAAGCAGAGGGACGAACAGTACTATGTGCCTTTAGCTTATATAGAGGCTGGGTCACATGCTGGGTCACATGCTGCACTGGCCAATCACAGCCATGCCATTAGTAGGCATGGCTGTGATGGCTTCTAGATCACACGAGTAAAACAAATGGTGATTGGCTGCCTGCAGCGCGCCATTACATTGCCGAACACCGAACCCGAACCCGAATGTAATTAATCAGATGTGATCAGAACTGTGTGGACTGCAACAGAGGGAACCCAGACGTGTTTTAAGTGAAAATATGGTTTATTAAGGATAGTGAAATAATATATTAAAATAACAACCTCCAAAAACACTCCAACCAACACCAACAGAAACCACAAATAATAACAGTAATATACCAATATGTACAAGTAATAGGGACAAACCGGAATCACAACAGGGCCAGGCCAGGGTCATCAACGGGAGGTCAGTAGCTGGGGAAAGGGAGGACAAACAGGACAAGGAGAGGATGGATGGATGGGTAACAGGTAAAGGTACAAGCACCGGGTACAGGATTCAGGGTTCCAGGTTCCAGGTTCAGGTTCAGGTTACAAGAGAGATATCAAGGGAAGCCAGATTGTCAGAGCCAGGTATTTATACACATCCCTGCAATCAGGCTCAGGTGACACCTGAACGCAGTAGATGTCGGCCCCACACTACCAGGAACCCCCCGCTGGTGGATGCCAGTACTGCGGCCCAAAGATCATATAATACCACCAGGGGAGAGCTCCCCTGGCAGTTCCAGACTGCCAGGAGACACCTGGTGGTGGACCACAGTACTGCATGGCACAAGTTCGGGTTTGCTCAACCCTAGTCACCACCACTTCGATTTTAACAAATATTTGATCAAATACCTGAATTCTCATTTAAACAACCCCTACCACAGGTATGGGTAACTTATTGGCAGCCTCCAACACTAGCTGAGGAAAGTCCAATGTCTGATACTGTTTGTAAAGTTTTTGATAAAAGGCATAGTCCATAATAAGTAACCTCAGATCCATGACTGCTGTCATTACCAAATAAGGGGCAACAACCTTAAGTCCAAGATGGAGGATGTACAAAGCCCTTCTTGTAGCTTGTCCAACTTTCCTAATATTCTTTAGTTTGAGGTGTGAACATTTTTGAGGCATTGCCCTTTCTCACCTATAATTCCTAACAAAGTGACCAGAGCAACCACAACACCAACAGTGTTGATCCATGGCACGGCTTCTTCTCTTCTGAAGGCAGCAGGAGCCTACCAGAAGATTAGGGAAGCAGTGCAGTTAATCCTTCTGGAGCTGGCAGCTATGGCAAGGGACCATAGAAAAGGTCATTAAAGGCATATAAAAGTCGTTTTTAAACTTAAAGCAAAAGTAGAGCCAAAGTACACTTTGTTCTAAACTCCTGTGGCCAGTTTTTAGCCAAAATGTGTTGGCTGACATTATTCAGCCAGTTCAGGCTCTGGAAAGATCCTGACTTTACAGTCAGAATCCACCCAAATGTCTGGACCGGTAGCTGGCTTGGCCTTTCAGCCTCAGTCTTTAAGATTCTGGTTCTGAATTGGAGTGACTAATTAAAGGGTAACACCACACTCATGGGAGAAAAAAATAGCAAATAAAAAGAAAAATAGTAGAACGTATGCAATTGCTACACAGGTCATATTGTAATTGAATGTCATTAAAGATTACCTTTCCTTTTCAATATGCAGCTCTGTAATTTTCTGTAAAATGCAATGCAATATCGCTACCTGGAGGTGTTCTGTACACAAAATGTTTATGTAGCGCCCCGTTACTTTCAATATGGGCACTACGCTAAAATTAGTTGGAATGGGAGAGTTACATTGCTCCCATTCGTGATTTATCTAAATTGTGACTTCTGTCGTTCCAGAAAGGTCTCCTTGGCCAGTCTGCATTCTAGGGATGTGGTATCATCTCTGGCCAGCAGTTGGTGCCAGCAGGGTTTCTGGCAGAGCAAGTCTTCCCCAGCAGCCAATTGGAGTTCCTCCCTCATAGGGCATGCTGGGGAGGGGTATATCTGTGACAGGTGTCATGTGTTCTAAAATCTTCGCTCCTGGCCAAGCTTACAGGCCTCGCCAAGCCTCAACCGGAGGCGAAAGGGGACCCCAGTGACCTACTGGGTTCCAGGTTCCATTAAAGCGGATCTCAGGCTGAGTGCCGAAACAATTGGGGACCTGGTGACCGGGATGCTACAGGTACGCATTACTGTCTCCCGGTGACCTGGGCTGGAGTCCATTGGAAGGATTCACCCTATTCACTCATTTAACGACGAGTTACAAATCAGTACTACTAAGGGCTGGCTTCCCCGTTCACATCCAGGCCTGACATCGCAAGTTCACCTCTTTTCTCTCATCAACCTTTTCTCTCCTAACCGAAGTTGATGTTGGCTGTGTTGGCCTGGAAATAAAGCATTGGAAAAACCTTTATTGACTGTCTGGACCTCTGCTCACTACTGCATCAGACTCCTAGACAACGATAGGGTAACGTAATGTGCCGATCCCAACAATTAACCAGCGGCTTCTTCGGGGGTGGCACTACATTTACATTACAACCCCCCCAGAAACATAATTCCCTGCTTGTGTGATTGGCTCTCTAATTTTTCACAGGAGTCTGCACTAAGATGCAAGTCAGATTTAAGGCATCCCCTGCAACAACATTTTTATTTTTGGTGATATAGTCTCAACGGGAAATCATGTCTAAAGGGATGCAGACCCTGCAATTTTCCTCATTAGAGCCCTGCAAGTGCAGCATCTGATTGATAATTATGAAACCACTCCCATTAGACTCACTAGACACATGGACACTATACACATGGAGTGATTTCTTCAGAATAACAAAAAGGTAAAATCCTTGCAATGTACATAGATCAACCAGTGGGGAATGTTTTTTTTTTTTTTCTCAACAAAAGTGGAGTTACTCTTCAACTGTAATCAGCTGATGCACTTAGAGTGCTCTGAAGAGAAAAGCTGCAATTTCTCTAAACCTTTAGATGTGATTAACCTTTAGAAAGCATCCCACCAAAAATGATATTTTTGTTTGCAGAGGATGCTTAAAACTGACTTTGCAGAGTTCTTCACACAAGCAGCAAAGGACATTTCTGGAGGCCTAATAACTGTGTATGGAAATCATGCAGGAGCCACACTGCATTGACTTTTTAGAAAACTACAACACTGCAGATTGAAAAGGAAAGGTAATTTTTTAAAACATTACATCACAATATGGTTTCTGTAGAAATTGTATAATATATATATATATATATATATATATATATATATATATATATATATTTTACCCACTATATTGTTTTCCACAAGGTGGAGTTACCCTTTAAGGTAAAGAAATGTGTAGCATTTGATACCACTTTATTTGTAAATTAATAAATAATTATTTAACAAAAATGTCATGACCACTTGAAAATAATCCAGTCTAACATAAATAAGGTAAAGGTACAACAAATCTAAGATAGATACCTTAGTAATTTTTTGGTACACACTTTTTACAAACAAGACTTTTAGACCTCTAATTGACCATAAAAAGCAAGACTATTGGCAAAAAATATAGATGACCTCAGAATTATAGTGCACGGCACTAGGTACTTTTCAAATACAGTAAAACCTTGGTTTGAGAGAAAAATGGTTTGAGGGCGTTTTGCAAAACAAGCAAAATATTTTAATAAATTTTGCCTTGATATACAAGCGATGTCTTGCTATAAGAGTAGCGTCACGTCACAACTGAGTATAAAAAAGAAGAGTGGAGCCTCTAAGGCCGCGTACATATGATCGGATCTATCTGCTGGAAACAGCAGTTTCAGCAGACAAATTCGATCGTGTGTACGGGCGGACAGACAGATTTTTCCAGCAGACAGACTTTAAAGAATGTGTTTTAGTTCCTGGTGCGGTGACGTGGCGGCGTCAACGTCATCGCCACGTCACCGCGCTGTCTGCCGTGGGGATTTTGGTTTGATCGTGTGTACAGCGATCAAACCAAAATAGCCCAGCAGACAAATCTGATCAAATCGGTCTGTCAGACCGATTTGAACAGATTTATTTAATGGTGTGTATGCGGCCTTAAGTGTAGCAATATGGTTACATTTAATGAAGGTACAACATTTAGCAACTTATTGCTACACTTAGGCCGCGTACACACGATCAAATCTATCTGCTGGAAACGGTCTGACAGACCGTTTCATCAGACAGATTCGATCGTGTGTACGGGCGGACAGACAGATTTTTCCAACAGACAGATTTTAAAGCATGCTTTAAAATCTGTCTGCTGGGAACCCGTCCGTCCGACATGTCTGCTGGTAAGTACGCTAACCAGCAGACATATCTGATCGCACATGCATCGAATGGATTCGACGCATTCGCGGAAGTGTTTTACTTCCTGGTGCGGTGACGTGGCGGCGTCAACGTCATTGCCACGTCACCGCGCTGTCTGCCGGCGAGGATTTTGGTTTGATCGTGTGTACAGCGATCAAACCAAAACAGCCCAGCAGACAAATCTGATCAAATCGGTCTGTCAGACCGATTTGAACAGATTTATTTGGTCGTGTGTACGCGGCCCTAGAGGTGACTCACTTCTCTTTTATACCCTGTAAAAAAAATGCTTTGATATACAAGTGCTTTCAATTACAAGCATGTTTCTGGAGCTAATTATGCTCGCAAACCAAGGTTTTACTGTACTGATATGGGAAATTTCAGCTTTTTAAAAGAAAATCCACGTGAACTAAAACATGATAGTGTAGCAATCAACCCCCATGTCAAATGAAACAGATGCATATGTTGTTATACCCGAACTTTTCACCAGGAGTCAGCAAACACTGCTGAATTTTGAATGCAGCAGAACTTTTTGATGATCTAATGGCTTTGCTATCTCACTGAGGAGTCATAACCAGGATAATGGAGGAAACCCTCAGTAGTTGTACATCTACTTTTTGTAGGTGAATCAGGTGACATACAGAATACTCAAACAGTCACGCCACAACAAAATCATATACAGGATATGATGTGTACTAAATGTCCTGTGTTAAAGGGGTACATTTTTTCATCTAAACAGGATAAGAAGTGGGGTAACAGAGTAGATGAAAGGAGTATAACTAGCAGGCAGTAAACCAATTTATTTATTTTTTAAATATAAAAGGTAGCGTTAGTTCTCCTTCAGACATTAGAAGGGCAACACTTCAGATTCGGATTTGAAGTTTATTAACATTGATAATAATCAATCCAGTAATAAACTTCTAAGTTTTAGGCCTAAACTTAGCACTTTTTAGGTAACTACCAGTGCAGTAAGGTGTCAGAGTGGTTGTAAAGCCTCAAGGTTTTTCACACAGGGGTGACTCGTCAAGTAGCACTCCGTTCTGTACAATGGAACCATTCTAATAGGAGTGACTCAAGTCGCTTCAACTTAGAAAAAGGTTCCTGTACTACTTTGAGACGACTTCAGGGCGACTTGCATTGATGTCAATACAGAAGTCATTTTGCAAGTTGCCTCTGAAGTCGTGTGCAGATTGCCTTGCCGAGTCGCTCGGCAAGTCAAGCTGCCCCAGTGTGATCCGGCCCTTGTTACTAAACCCACAACAGTAAAATCAGCCTGTATGTGTAGTAAAGCATGCTTGTTATACTCACCGCGGAACCTAAGGGGTTAATCCTCTGCATTGTGTAAAAAGGCTTTTTATTCCTATCTTCTCGAATGCTCCCCTTCTTCCACAGCCCCCAATCCGTCTCCTGATAGAACAGAGCCTTGGGGACACTCTGCACATGCTCAGTTTGGTATGTATTGCTAGAGAGTTGTTTTTTCTTGGGAGAGTGCATGTAATCAGCACAGGGCCAATCAGCACTGTCCAGACAGAGGGTCAGGGGTCCTGCAGTCTCATAAGACAGCCAGTGCAGTATGAAAACTCCTCCTAATAGCTTTAACCAGGCACTGATAGAATTCACAAGAATGCTATATACTGTTGATGAGAAAATGTATTAGGCTGTTTATATTTGCTAAAAAAAATAGCATTTCCATGTTCTGTGTACTGTGGGAGACAAGATATAGTGAATGCAGGTTCTGGGTTTAGTAACACTTTAATGAATTCTATGCATTAAGGCAAAAAACCTTCTTTGCTGCCCCCCCCCCCCCCCCAGACTCCCCTGAGCCTTGTGCACGAGCCCACCAGCTCCAGCCTCTTTCTTCATTAGACAGATTGTTAGCAGCAGGAGCCACTGGCCCCCTCTGCTGTAAATCAAATCCCGTGAAAAGGGAGCAGGGGACAGGGCAGAGTCCCAATGTCTGTGTCAATGGACTCAGCAGCAGGACTCGGGAGAGAGCCTGCAAGGGTGCCCCCATGAAAAACGTCTTTCCGTGGGGGCATACAATGAAGGGGAGGAGCCAGAAACACCAGCAGAGCATCCCAGAAGAGGAGGATCTGGGCTGCTCTGTGTAACACCCTTGCACAAAGCAGGTAATTATAACAAGTTTGTTATTTATTTTTTTCACAATCAAAGTTTATTTGAAAGTATGAACAGAATGAACAATGGACAAAACTGTTGCAATACAGACAGGAATCTGAGTCAAAGAAATGAACAGTCTATGTCAGCGCATAAAATCAGACGTTAACAAATAATATGGTCAAAACAAGGTTGGAGCATTATACAAAAGGATCAACAAAATACAGTGTATGAGATTGGGGGGAGGGGAAGGAGGGGTTGTAGAAGATGGGAGGTATTGAGTGGGAAGATAGGGGTGAGGTACTAGAAAGCAAAGGAAGGGAGGATCAGGCAAAGTAGGGAAGACGTATTGGCTAAGGGATAAGTATAGTACGAATCATGGGGAATACAGATCCAGACATAGGGCCAGATTCAGGTAGATGAGAGCATCTTTGCTCTGGAGTAACGCTTCTCATTTACGTTACTCTGCCGAAATTTTAGGAGCAAGTGCTGTTATTCATGAAGCACTTGCTCCTAAAGTTGCGGCAGCGCATCGCAAATGAGCCGGCGGAATTCAAATTGGGCAGGTATGGGTTGTGTATTATTAAAACTAAGCGCGATCCCGCGGCGAACGTACTGCGCATGCGTCGAGTGTCAATGCATCCCAGTGCGCATGCTCCAAATTCTGTGATTGAACGTCAATGACGTCACATCCCCATTCATGAAAGTTTTACGCAAACGACGCGATTTTTTTTTTTCCGACGCGATGACGACGCTTATATTTAACATAGGATACTCCACTAGGGGGCTGCTTTATCTTTACGTCGCGTATCGCTTCCGGAAACGTCGTAAAGTCACTGCGTCGCGCCCGAAAAAGATCGTGAATTTCCGACTCCCGCTGATTAACCACTTAAGACCCGGACCAATACGCTGGTAAATGACCCAAGGTGTTTTTGCGATTCGGCACTGCGTCGCTTTAACAGACAATTGCGTGGTCGTGCGACGTGGCTCCCAAACAAAATTTGCGTCCTTTTCTTCCCACAAATAGAGCTTTCTTTTGGTGGTATTTGATCACCTCTGCGATTTTTATTTTTTGCGCTATATACAAAAATAGAGCGACATTTTTGAAAAAAAAACACAATTTTTTACTTTTTGTTAAAAAAAAATCAAATAAACTAAATTTTAGTCAAACATTTAGGCCAACATTTATTTAGCCACATGTCTTTAGTAAAAAAAAAAAATCGCAATAAAAAAAAATAGCTACCTAGCGGGAACAGCGACACTAATACAGCGATCAGAAAAATGATCGCTTAGTGACGCTGGCAATAGGGAGTGAAAGGGTTAACTAGGGCGGTGATCAGGGGGTTAAAACTTTATTAGGGGGGGTGGGGGGCTATCCTGAACCTAACACTAACTGTTTTTTACAGTGCCTGTCACACTGACACTAAATGCAGTGATTAAATCACTGCATTCAGTAACACTGTGACAGGGGGGTGGGGGGGGCGATCACAAGGGGTTAATATGCCTATGTAAGTGTGTGTCAGTGTTGTGTTGGTGCACACTTACTTGGCATGTCTTCTCTCATCAGCAGCGCTGGGAAACAGCGCTGCGATGAGAGAATACATCATTTCCTCCTTCCTGTGTAAACACAGGAGGAGGAAGTGACAGGCTGGGAGCGCGCTCCCATTGGCTGGGAGCGATCGCGGGGGGGGCGGAAAACACGGACATCCGCCCGCAGATCCCGGATCGCTCCCAGAGGTAGGGAGACCCCCGCACGCCGCGGAGGGGGTCCCGATGGGACCCCCGAACCGCACTCAGGCGGGGACGTAAATTTACGCCCTTGTGCCTGTACGAGCCATGTTGTGGCCGTATATGTGCGTGCGGGGGTCTTTAAGTGGTTAACATATTTTTTCAGCGTTAATCAGCGGGAACGCCCCCGGTGCCATTTTTAAGTTGAAGTAACGATGCGATGGCGAAATTCAATTGCGCCGATCGCATCGGAACTCCAACCCGGCGTTTCTTGTTTTCTGGTTACAGAAAACAAAAACGCCGGCTTAAAGTGACAGTTAGGCTGGCGGATCCATTGATCCGTCAGCCTAACTCTACCTGAATCTGGCCCATAGTGTTTAAGGCCCGAGAAAAAAAAGAAACAACAGTAGATGAAGTACAAGCGTAGAGGGCTAAGAATGGGTAGAGGAAGGAATCAACGGTATAGCAGTTGAAATTCAGTAGAATATGTAAATATGAACCAAGGTTGCCATAAGTCGTTGAATGGAGTGGTATTCTCATTTTTCATAGCTAGTATTTCTTTCATTTTAAAAATATATGTAACTCTATCTAACCAGTCTCTAATCGTCGGGGTCTTAGTAGACTTCCAGTGAAGGGGTATGAGGGTCTTGGCAGCATTCACCAGGTGTCGGGTGAGGGATCTCTTATATTTGGTCAACGGTAGGTGGTTAATGTGGAGCAGGCAGGCAGCAGCATCTAAAGATATTGTTGTTTCTGTAATGTGCTTGATCCACCTTATCACCTCCTGCCAGAATCTAAAAATCGGGGGACATTTCCACCAGATATGTAAGAAGAAACCCACACCCGAGTCACAACGCCAACATGTATCCGAAGAGGATTGATACCATTTTTTGGCTCTCTGTGGGATAACATACCACTGGGTAAGTATCTTATAAGAGATCTCTTGGAACCTAGTGCTGATGGAGCACTTGTGTGCCATAATACATGCATTTTCCCATCTTGTGTCCTCTATGTTAACTCCCAGGTCCTTTTCCCATTTCAATCTATGTTTATTTTGGGCCGTGACCCCGGGTAGTGTAAGCCAAGAGTAGGCCAGCGAAGTGGTATGAGGGATCGGGGCCTTCTTGTAACATAGCGATTCCAGAGGCGTCAGAGATTGAGAGAAAGAGGAACGAGACTTAGAGTTCATTAAAAAATCTCTTACTTGAAAATAGAACCAAAACCCAGGGAAACTGTCATTAAATTCTGCTTGCAAATCTACATATGTTTTGACTCTATGACCTGATAGGCAGTCATGTGCCAAGAGGTCAGAAGTGTTCTTACCTTGTAGGCCAGGGGGGAAGTCAGGGTTGTTAAAAATAGGTGTGAGAGGGCCAGGTATCGAAGCTAGGTTGTGCTTTCCTGCCGTTTTATGCCAAATCTCAAGAGTGTTCGCTATTAGGGGGTGTTTGATCAGTTTGGTTTTTCGGGCGTGTCCAGACCATGGAGAAAATCTAAGATGGAAGGGAGCTAAATTTTGTTCAAGTTCTACCCAATCTTTATTATAGCTATGGCAATGCCAATCTAACAATCTAGTAATATGAGCTGCTTGGTGGTATTTTTTGTAGTTAGGAAGGCCTATTCCACCAAAGCGTTTAGGAAGGGTAAGGAGTTTAAAGTTAATTCTGGGATTTTTGTTAGCCCATAAAAAGCGTCGTTGGATTAAAGATAATTTATTGAAAAAGGACTCTGGGACATGTACAGGGAGCGTGTTGAAAATATAAAGGAGTCTTGGTAAAATCGTCATCTTCAAAATGGAAGCCCTACCAAACCAAGAAAACATTTTGGACTTCCATTTGTGAAGATCATTGGAAATCCGTTTTAGCATTGGGGTGTAGTTGGCGTGAAATATTGAATCTACATTTTTGGTGAGGCGGACTCCCAGATATTTTAGGGATGAAGAAACCCATTTAAATGAGTGTGCAGATTTCAAGAGTTCAAATTGACTAGGGGCTAGAGTCAGGTTTAGGGCCTCCGATTTAGTTTTATTTATTTTAAAATTTGAAATGTATCCGAAGGTCTCAAAGGTTTTTTGTAGATTGGGTATAGAGAGGAAGGGGTTTGTGAGAAAAAAAAGCAGATCGTCCGCAAAGGCCGCTACTTTGTATTCCTTCCCTCCCACTTCAAATCCTTGTACATTCCTAGACAGGTTGATGGTCCTAATTAGAGGTTCTAAAGAGAGTATAAACAAAATCGGGGATAGGGGGCAGCCTTGACGAGTTCCGTTATGAATTTTAATCGGGTCAGATAGCAGGTTATTCACCTTAACCTTGGCTTGTGGTTGTTGGTATAGGGCCGATATCCAGGACAACATGTGTCCACCCAGTCCTATATGAGCGCAGGTAGAGAACATGTAGTCCCAGGAGATCCGATCAAAGGCCTTTTCGGCATCAGTGGAGAGCAGCATACCTTTGGTTTTAGACTCATGCAAGAAATGGATCAAGTTTAGTGCTTTTATGATGTTATCACGAGATTCCCGACCTGGCATAAAGCCAACTTGTTCGGGGCCGATGATTTTGGATAGGAGGGGCTTTAGTCTATTAGCTAAAATTTTTGCCATAATTTTTGGGTCGACATTAAGTAGCGATATGGGTCTGAAGTTGGCACAATCGTTATGATCTCTATCCGGTTTAGGGACTACTGCTATGTGGGCCATAAGGAAGGAGCTGGAGTCTTGTTTGTGTTTTGCTAAATAGTTAAAGGAGGATAATAGGGGTTTACAAAGAATGTTGGCGTAGGTCTTATAATATTGGGACGAGAAGCCGTCAGGTCCTGGGCTCTTCCCCGGTTTCAGATCTTTAATGGCAGATTGCAGTTCTAACAGGTTAATAGGCTCCTCTAACTGAGTAGCATCTTCTTGGGTGAGGGTGGGGAGGTTACAGTCTTTCAAGAAATCCATAATTATTTCCTTTCTGGTACCCGTGACGTGGTGGGGTCTATGCTGCTCAGGAAGATCATAAAGTTTACTATAGAATTGGGAGAAAAGTTCCGCTATAGTCTCCGAATCATGTCCGAGGGTCCCACCTTTGTCTCTGATTGCATGAATGTGGTTGGCTGACTGTGATTCTCTAAGTGCCTGGGCTAACAGCTTTCCACTTTTATCACCCTGCTCATAGAATATGTTTTTCCTGAAGAAAAGGGATCTTTTAATTTTAATATCTAATAAACCTTTAAGTGAGGATCTACATCTTGTTAATTCTTCTTCCGCATTTATCGATAAGGATTGTTTATGCAATGCTTCCAATCGGGAAATACGGCTTGATGGTGTAGAGATTTTGCGTTCCCTGTCCCTTTTCCTTCTGGAACCCCACTTCATCAGTATACCCCTAATTACACTTTTGTGTGCCTCCCAATTGTTGAGCGGGTGTGTGTCTTCTTCCAGGTTTGTCTCAAAAAATGTTGTAATTGCCTGATGTACGTCATCCCTTATTATTTGGTCAGTGAGTAGCGTTGCATTTAATCTTCAATTGAAGGTGGTTGGTTTAGATTGGCCGAACTTCAGGGAGAGAGCAGTAGGGGCATGGTCAGAGAGAGCAATAATTCCTATGTTGGCTCTGAGGATGTTACTCAAATCTCTCTGGGTGACAAATATCATATCGATTCGAGAATAGCGTTTATGTGGGGGCGAGAAGAAGGTGAAGTCCTTCTCTGAAGGGTGCAGTGTCCTCCAAGAGTCCACCAGTGTGAGCGATTGGAGCATAATTTTGATACGTTTCAATATTCTATAGGATATGTGAGAGTGTCCCGTTGAGGTGTCCTGTAGCGGGGAAAGAGGAATATTAAAATCTCCTCCTAGGATCACACAGCCTTCTGAGAACCACCGGAGTTCTTCAATGATTTTACGGCAAAACGTAATATGTGCAGAGTTCGGGAAATAAACGTTTGCCAGGGTGATGGGGGAGCCCCCCCATGTGCCTTTCAAGAAAATGTAGCGACCATCTGGGTCTGAGATTTGATGTTGGAGTATGAAGGGAGAGTCTTTGTTAAGCAGAATAGAGACTCCCTTGGTTTTAGCGAGGGGGTTGGTGGCATGGTAGGCCGTTGGGAAAAACCTATCTGTGAGTTTGGGTATATTTTGCCCCTTGAAATGGGTTTCCTGAAGAAAAACTACTGAGGGACGGGACTTTTTGAGTTCCCTTAACAATTTCGTCCTTTTTTCTGGAATATTGAGGCCATTTTTATTGTGTGATATGATAGTAGGTTGTTTCCCTAAAAAAAGCATAAGCCATGATGAATAAAAGAGAAAGAGTTAAGAAAGAAAGGGAAAAAGGAAAATGAGAGCAAAAAGAAAGGGAGGGGGGTGGAGTGAGGGAAATAAGAGAGGGAGGAGGGCCAATAGAGTATAAGGAAAAGGAGAAGGGGGGAGGGCAGGGAGAGGGTTAGGGTAGAGAGGAAAAGAAAAGATTAGAGTAAATAAAAAGGCGGGTAGGTAGGCGGGGTTAGGTTGAGTTTTGCTCAAGATCACACCCAAAGGGTGGAGAGCCGGATGAGTTATTTTATAAAAAGAACTACTGTGTACTCTTGGGGGTGAGCGGGAGGCTCGGGGACGGACTACAGCTATGCCAGGTCCCCAACCTAGGTAACAGTGTTACTACACAGTCACTAAACCAATAGTGAGGGTATATGTTGTATAAGTACGTTAGGAGTACTTGGCCGTGGGATCCAAGAGAAATAAACATACAAAGAAAATATAAACAAAGTTACCTTCGTAGTCTTTGGCCTAAACTTGCGCGTGCAGAATTTTCATAAAACCAGACAGGTGTGGAGAGAAGCAGGGTTGGTCAGGTTTCTAACAGTCAATCTAGCTACGTGAGCAGGTGGAGTCGCATTTCTATTTGAAACAAACAAGGCGGTGTATAACGTCACCACCTCTACATATCAAATACGCCTTCGTCTTGATACTGTGCTGGTGTTCCGAATTTTGGGAATCCAGCAGGGCATATTTGATAGTAGTGCTGGGGAGGAATGCATAATAAACATGGGAAACATTTGGTCAACCAAAAAGGTGGAGAAATCAGATAGAACTTATACCAGACTTAAGAGGTTCTAATAAAAACAGTGACAAAAATTTCACATAAGGTGTCAGTCAGATCATAGACATGTATTATTCAGGTCACAAGTTAAAAAATTACATGAACAAACTGTAAGCGTAAGGCTAGCAAGAGGCATAGTTTCAACAGTATCTAGGATACAAGTATACCAGTTCAGTGTAGGATATGAAGACTAACCGACATCGTACTCACGGTTAGAATGACCAGAAGTGAAAAGTTGAAATAATTATGAAGGAAGGTGGAGACATCAACATTTCACTTTGCATAGTAAAGCTACAACAACTGTAGGAGAATTTTCCTTTCTTTCTCCCCTTTTTCCTTTCCCCTTCTCTCCCCCCTGACTGGCACTGAAGCCATTAACAATAAGGAGTGACAGGAGAGCCAGGGAAGATCATAACCACGAATGACTTGAGCCTGAAAGGAACAGCAAGTGTTAATGCAGAGAGCAAATATAAACAGTGAAGGGTTTGGGTCCATTGTGAAGGCAAAATAACAAACAAAAAACAAGGAAAAGAAAAAAAAAAAACATTGCTTTTCCAAACGTTGTGTGTTATGAGAAAGTTTTAAGCAACGTGCGCCATCTTGTGGACATAATAATAAAGTACATCTCTGCGACGAACGAAAAAGGACAGTGCTTGAAGAAGAAAAAAAAAAAAAGGGAAAAAAAAGGAAGTTTAAGGAGTTGGCGTCAAGTTAGGTAATTCACGCTGGTTATGTTAGGCAGAACAGAACAGTGGCAGATCTCAACTGTCTTCTCCTGGACTAAATAAAGCATTGAAGTTGGGGAAGAACCAAATCCCAGTATATGAGGATACAGAAGACCTGAGTATAAAAAAAGGTGAGCACATAGGTCTAGGCCTATTTCATTCTGGGGCTTTTTGAGCTTCTGGAAGGTGCGGGGGAAACATTATAGTGGCTGCCAGGGTTGCCGCGTTGGTTCTTCTGTCTAGAAGGGGTCATCAGAGCTGCATAGTCAGGCGAATGTTGGGGGTTGTTGATGAGAGGAGGGAGGCGGAATTCTTCATACCATTCCGGCAGCTCCATGGGTGTTATCTGCAGAGTGTCACAAAATTTAGGTAGCTCTTCCGGGAGCCTGAGAAGGTGTTGTTTTCCCATATATGTGGCTTGTAAAGCAAATGGGAACTTCCATCTATACAAAATCCCCTTCTCCCTAAGAACAGCCAGTAGAGGCCTCAGGGCCCTCCTGTTTTTAAGGGTGATTGGAGAGAGATCCTAAAATAGTTGTACATCAGCGCCACCATGTGTGATACGGTCTGCGTTTCTTGCTTTCTGCAGGATCTCCTCTTTTAGGACATAATTAGGCAGGCAGCAGATAATATCCCTTGGGGGATCTGTGTCAGGTGCTCTGGGCCTTAGCGCTCTATGCGCGCGATCAAATTCAATGGGGGATTGCTCCGGCCTGTCCACTAGAGTGTTGAAAATGGTGGTCAGGGTTGTCTTCAGTTGGTCAGGGGCAACCGATTCCGGGACCCCCCGTACCCTAATGTTGTGTCTGCGCCCCCTATTGTCAAGATCTTCAATTTGCCTGTTCATGTTTATTAAATGTTGGGAGTGGGTAGCTGAGATATCATCAAGTCTAACCAAGGCCCTGTCTCTCCGCTTCCCTGCACGTTCGTTCACAGCCATTTGTTCTGATAGCCTGATCAGTTCAGCTTTAATGTCCGTGATTGCTAGTGCAAAGGAATTCTTAATGTCCGCCGCAATATCAGTCATTGCTGCGTATGTCAGGGGTATGTCTGGGGCAGCGGTACCTTTTATGGAGTCCTTGGAAGCCAGGAGGGAGAGTTCATCTTCCTCTCTGTCCTCCTCCACGTTCATCATGTGTAGCGACGTTATCTTGGAGGCCTTGCTGCTGCCGCTGTATCGATATTTGCTGAGGCTCGTGGAGGGGGATTTCCTGCCTGGAGTGCCCTGCGATCGCAGCGATCGGTTGTGGTAATTTCTCCTTGTCTGGGTTGACATAATCACCCGTGTGAACGTCCGGTTTCAGCTCACGGATCCCACGTACAGCCGGAGCTCCTTCACACAGCTGCCATCCGCTCCGCGCGCCAAGCCACGCCCCAAGTTTGTTATTTAAAAAAAAAAATGAATCTTTACAATCAATTTAAGATAGTTTGAATGTCGGGCATTTCAGAAGGGATTGGCTGAGATCTGAACCATGCACTGTATGTGCAGACTGATTATACCCAAGTTAATTGATTAATTTGGGTACAACTAGCATGTTGTATTTTTCATGAGATTAGTGCCAGCTGCTATAGCTGCTAACAATTTCTACTGTGTGTTCACTTAGCAGGAACAGCTCCTCACAACCTCCTCCCCCTCCTCTCCCCTGGAGAACACAATAGCTCTGTGGGGACGGTTTTAATCACAGGTTTCCCACCTCCATGTGGTGTTTGTCCTTGATTTTTAAGTAATCTACTAGATAAGACTTGTCTCCTGGCAATCTGAATGCACTCACTGAGATGCTGCAGATGTGGTTATCTATCTCCCAACCTAACATGTTCCCAAGGCTGCTTCTGTTTTATAAGGCAGACCCTAACACAAATTATAGTTTGATGGAAATAATTTTATCTGGTAAGTAACAATGACTTTTTACTTTTGTTTATTTTATTTTGTTTATTTGATAAATGTTTGAATTGGCATTTTTTAGGGTATGACACCAGTAGATATTTTTGAGCACTGTTTTTTCTTTTTTGTAATTTTACATTCCCCCAATTTTTTTTTATATAATGTGGATTCAGCACCGCAGCTGGTTTGATGTTTATTCACAATTGGATTTA
Organism: Rana kukunoris; assembly: GCA_029574335.1. NCBI lineage: Eukaryota > Metazoa > Chordata > Amphibia > Anura > Ranidae > Rana > Rana kukunoris. The sequence goes on from CM056052.1 coordinate 134,117,778, forward strand.
ATTATATGACTTTTGTTACACTTGAGATATGTTCATTTACTTGGGGATTGCACTGTAGCGTGGTGTAGGGGAAAATAATACAATGATAATACAGAACATAAACATTAATGGACACGCACAATATATAACATTGAATGCCTAAAAATGGCATTTCCTTAAATCAAAGGGCTGGGAGTGTGCTGAAGGGGCTGACAAGTATTTCATTATGCTTTTGCAGACATAACCTCACTGCCATCTATTTAAAATACATAGATATTTCCATATGACAAGGTTTTCAAAATCCAACCACCAACATATTAGATTGAAATTAAGATTTATTAAGCATTAAATACGATATGGATATATGGAATGTTCCTCTTAGGAGAGTTTGTGCCTAATCCACCTTCTGGACCTTGTATTACAGGTGTATTTGGTGCAAAACTGACTGGCATATTCTCAGAGTAAAAAGTTTTATTTTTTTAAAGAGACTCTATCATAGTAAGATTTTATGGAATTTAAATAGAGTTTTTCTCTGGTAGTAAACTAAAAAACAGATTCAGAATATGTATTTGTTTCGAACCACTCTTGATTCTGAGCATGTGTGGATTTTTAACCGATGATTGTGTGTACTAACGATCGGTTAGGCTGCGTACACACGATCAGTCCATCCGATGGGAATGGTCCTTAGGACCGTTCTCATTGGTTAACCGATGAAGCTGACTGATGGTCTGATGTGCCTACACACCATCGGTTAAATAACCGATCGTGTTAGAACGCGGTGACGTAAAACACAACAACATGCTTAAAAAAGTGAAGTTCAATGCTTCCAAGCATGCGTCGACTTGATTCTGAGCATGCGTGGATTTTTAACCGATGGTCGTGCGTACTAATCGGTTTTGACCTATCGGTTAGGTGCCCATCGGTTAAATTTTAATGCAAGTTGTCTTTTTTTAACCGAAGGTTAAGTAACCGATGGGGCCTACACACGATCGGTTTTGACCGATGAAAACGGTCCATCAGACCGTTGTCCTCTGGTTAACCTATCATGTGTACATGGCCTTAGGCGTCCATCGGTTAAATTTTAAAGCAAGTTGCCTTTTTTTTAACCGAAGGTTAAGTAACCGATGGGGCCTACACATGAAAACGGTCCATCAGACCATTGTCCTCTGGTTAACCTATCATGTGTACGCGGCCTAAAGGGGGAAATATTGACTCACTCTGCTAAATAATTTTTGACTCCAGATATAATCTAGTTATAAAAAAAAAAAAACATTCAGCAGTTATATTTCCAGTATGAAACATTTTCACTACTGGCACATCATTTTTGCTTCTAGTTGCCTGACTGTAAAAGTCAATCCTCTGGATTAATTTTGAGTCAGTGACCTGCAACAAGTCTACAGATCAGGAAAGTCAAAGTAAAGTCAGGGCTAAGTATTCTGAATCAGTGATGCACTATACTGAAGCCAGAGGCCCAACATGACATCCTGACAACGATGCAGCCTCCATATTCCCATAAGGAAAGATTTGAACTACAGTCAAAAAAGATCTACAAAGCAAATTCTAAATGTAATTAATTATTGAAAGTTACTCTTTTTACATGTCTGCCTGGCTGGTAAGTTCATTATAAGTCTATGTGTATAATTTTCCAACGGTAACAATGCATTAACACATCCTTGAAAGACAATACAACTCCAGGTAATATTCAGGAAATTCATTCATTTCATCTTTGTGAAACACACATTTGATCATTGTTATTATTTAAAAAAAGGATCAGATACCAGTACAGCATCACCTCCTACACAGCAGTAGGATGTTATCATTCAGTGGTTTCAGTACCACAAGCTGAAACAAGAAGACAGATAATTTATGCTAACCTACATGACTAAATCATATACTCATCTGAGTCAGAAGAGAATTGACTGCTGCTCGAGTATACAAAAACAGTTGTGGAACCGTATGTATAATGCTGCTCATGGACATTTAAAGGCTCAGCCAAAATAAGCTCAGGCCTATCCATGGTGGCCAACCTCCACAGCATAGAGAAGCAATCTGATTGCTGAGACAAGAACCTTTCAATACTGTATTCAGGTCAGCCTTTTAGAAAGCAACGAACTGGGGGGTGTTGCCGCAAATTGAGAACCGGAGGGGGTGCTGCTGTGAATTGAGAACAGGGGGGCTGTCCGGGGGCGCCGCAATTTGTGAAACAGGGGGCGCTGCCGTGAGTTGAGAACCGGGGGCTGGCCGCGAATTGAGAACAGGGGGGGGCTGGAGTTGTCGAAAATGACACTGGCAACTCACTCACCTCTTCCAGAAATGAACGTTTTCTCCTCTCCTCTCAACCGCAAACTGATAAGGGGGGTGGCAGGGCCCCTGGGAATATTCGGGCCCCTTACAGGTGTAATGCCTGTACCCCCCTGTATTCACATAGTCTGTGTGCATCTATGATGAACTTTTCACTATTCACACAGTCTGTGTGCATTTATAATGATATTTTCACTATTCACACAGCCCGTGTACACCTATTATGAACTTTTCATTATTCACACAGCCCTGTGCAGCTTGGCATGGGAGTTCAGACCCCCAAATGCATTTCCTTAACATCAGATCTGATCTAAAAGTGGGAGATGAAGAACTCTATTTGCTCGGCAGTGAGACACTGCACTGACACCTAGGCATTCCAATTATTTTGCTCATCTTTAATCCCCTGTGGCTGAAAGTCCCACCGCTGGCCACAGAGCAGGAACAGAGGATCGTTCCTTTTGACGACAAATAAATACCGTTTCTCCCTCCTACTTGTGTGTGCAATTATCCTCAGTTTTTTTTTTATCCTAATACATCACATAGATTGATGTGCTCTTCTTTGTTTCCTTCTGCTTTTAGTGTGTGGCAGCTGTTTCTCAGCCAATCTGTATAGCTGCAAGACCTGTGTGTTTTATTGATATACAAGCAGACTGATTTTAAAGTTATAGCCCTTCTGTACACTTTCCTTTCATATTTGCTATATTTATGGTTGGGTTTTTTGCCCACCTGATAACTTATCGTGATACTGACTGTACCCAGCGATTCTGTGCCTCTCCACTCTTTCTCCAGACTCTGGGACCTTGATTTAAAAAATGAAAAGTTTCCACAGTCTATACTGATTTGAGGAGCCATGTCATCTGCTAGTGTTGGTCCACTGTGTTTTCTTCTCAAGTCAAAGTCAGCACAGCCCTCTACCAGGAAATTCTAGAGCACTTTGCTTCCCTCTACTGGCCAGCTTTAAAGCGGAGTTCCACCCAAAAGTGGAACTTCCACTTATCGGATTCCTCCCTCCTTCTGGTACCACAATTGGCACCTTTTGGTGGAGGGGGACTGGATACATCAGCTGTGTGGGGGCCGACAACCCTGGACTTCAGGACATTTAAGTGTCCATTTTTTAAAAGCCAGTAGTATGAGTAGCTTTTGGTTTTTAATTATTTTCTTGTGGCGGAACACCGCTTTAAGGTGATGCTGATTTTCATTTTCCAGCATCCAGACAACAAAAAATAGTGCTTCTAGGTGATTAATACATAGCGTGTTTGTATATACAGGACTTATACCGACATATCATAAGCTTTTTCAGGCAAGTGTGTAATGTTATGTTTTTTTAATTTCCATAAAAAAATGCCTAATAAAACAATATCTGAAAGATATCTTTAACATAAACTTTCCTGTTTACAGCCAGTGCTGTAGACAGCCATGTTTAGCTGACAGTGTAGCTTAGTTATCACAAGCCTGCTGTTCCCTTATGTCACCTTGTGGTGGCACTGTGTGCCAATGACTGACACCCTTTGGTTCCAGTGACAACTGTGTGAATATTATCCATACATGTCTGACTGCTGAAAGGCTTTATAATCTCTTCATCTCTCCAACACTAAGATAACAGCATTCTGTTTTGGCCTGTCATCCTGCCCATTATTATGTACCATGCCTATTTTGTTACCCATCGTGCCACAGCAGGTCTAAACATACAGTACTTGCATTTCCGCTTTTCAAATCACACATTACAAATAGTGTTGCTCACGAATATTCGCATTGCGAATATTCGTTACGAATATTGCATATTCGAGTATTTGCGAATAAATCGAAATATCGCGGTGAATATTCGCTATTGCGAATATTCTTATTTTTTCAAATTTATTTTTAAAACAGATCACATCCTAGTGATCTCCATCGACGTCTAAAAGCATTGCTGGTATGATTAGAGACCCTGGGCCGAGTAGCTGAGGCGATCCTTTTATGTTGCCGAATATTCGCAATGCGAATATTCGTATTACGAATATTCGCGAATACTTTCTCTGCCCTTCTGTGTTTTGTGTATAAAAAACAAAAAAAAACAAAAAAAAATTAGCTTTAGTTTAGTCATATAAGTTTGTGTAAGTAGAGTTAGTGTTTAGTGCATATTAGTTTAGTAATCCAGGAAATGATCTCCGTTTTCGCGTGTTGACGAGAATTTCGCAATCAATTTCGCATTCGCATTAGCGAAATTTCGCATTTGCATTAGCGAAATTTCGCATTCGCATTAGCGAAATTTCGCAAATTTTTTTTTTGATAAAATATCACGAATATTCGATATTAACGAATATTTCGCGAATATTCTTCTATATATTTGTGAAATATCGCGAAATCGAATATGGCGTATTCCGCTCATCACTAATTACAAATAATTGTATCAGTCAGGCTACATTCACAATATAGCGCTTTCTTAACGTGCTCAAAATCATGCAACTTTTGCTCTTGAACATCTATTTTAGCAATAGCGGCAATAACAGCAGTTATCTGCTAAGTGTTTTCTGAGGAATTAAAGTGATTAAAGGCAAGTTTTAATTTTTTTTTAAATAACAAAGTTATACTTATCTGCTCAGTGGTTTTTCACATATCGGAATGTGTTTTGGGGTGTAGTTGCAAGTATGCATATGCCGTGTGAGAGAAATAATCTGTTAATATGACAATATTGTGAAAAAAAATCTTAATTTTGCAAAGAATTGTGGGAAAAAATTACAATTCCAAAAAAATTACAATTACAAAAAACTCACCACGCCTCTTACTAAATACCTTGGAATTTCTACTTACCACGAAGGGGTCATTTGGGGGGTATTTGTACTTTCCTGGTCTGTTAGTGCCTCAAGAAATTAGATAGGCCATCAGTACATCATGTGCGATCAAGTGTGATCAATTTTTAATGATTGGCGCCATATCTTGTACACTCTATAACTTTCACAAACACCAAATAATATACAATGATTTTGGTTATTTTTACCAAAGATATTTGACAGTATTAATTTTGGCCAATTTAATTAAAATGACTCATTTGCAAAAACAGAAACAAAAAAAAAGCATTTTTGTACAAAATTTTTAATTTAAAAATGAAATAGAAACCCTACCCTCATAGCTTTTGAGTGCCTATGGGCCTCTAAGAACCCTGTACCACACATGTGTTTGGTCCTGTACAAGCTACTTAATTAGGCTGCCCTTAGTTCTACACCAACTTATATCAGGGAATGGGAACAAGACCTCTGAGTTTTCTGAAGTGCAGTTGCAACACCTGTATCAATGGACACACTGTAACTCAGTTGCAGGGGCGGACTGACAACTCATGGGGCCCCCGGGCAATAGAAGATCATGGGGCCCCCCAGGCTTAGAGATGGCCGCCATGTGGCAGCCATCTTTTTTTGATGCAACATGAATGTGGAAAAACCCATGGGGAGGGAAAGGGCACCAAGCTCCGTGACATGCTGAGTGACAGGAGACTTAGAGCTGGTGACCCACTAAATTCACCAGAAGCCTCTCATGGGCATTGCCACCTTAACAGCATCATGGGCCCCTGGGCAAAATACTTAACTGGGACCCCTAGCAGGGAGATGATGACCTGCGGCATACATAGTGTACCATGGCGAACAATGGACATTAAAGTCTTAAAAGATCTGCTGTAAACAATGCAAACATACCACAGACCTTGTACCCATAAAATTTGAATTACTGTGTTGCAGCTGATAATCTCAGACACTAATGAATCTCAGTCAAGGGATCATTTGCTTTTAAAATAAACGTTTCCATTACATATGTTTTTTTTATGCACAGCATTTTTTATTTTTGGCTTACTGAGGCAAAATGACAGTAGAACTTAATCAAAACCAGCAACTGTTGAGACAATGAACACCTTGGTCAGGTCTTTGTACAGTATAATGTACAGAGTATGGGGGTCAGGAGTAAGTAAGAAACACAACAACATATAGTGTACAGTAGTCAGGATGAGCCCCAGAGTGCCACCCTTCCGGCAGAGCCCCCAGTGTCCCCTTACACACACCTTTGCAACTTGGTGTGGTAGGCAGCTGGTGGGAAAAGGCTTTTAAAAATAATCCACATGTTGCAGCCCCTGAACTGCGCAAGTGAGTCATAAAACCAGCAAAATAGTAAAGTGCTGTGGTTGGCCTCAGATCGGGTGCCATGATGTCACTGCACAGGTGTGTATTCAGACCTGCACTGATGCCTGATCCAAGGCCGAGCTCAGCAGTGCACCATTCAGATGGCCCCGAATGGCAACAAGTGGATTTTTTTCACGGGCATGGGATTGTTAGAGCCACTTGTGTTGAGTTTTTTTGGGGGAGGGGGAGCAAACAAAATGGGGAAAAATACTGGGGGGAAAAAAATCAATTGCAGCCTCACTGTGCCCCATCAAATGCACCCAACTGTGCAGCCAACTGTGCCCCATCAAATGCAGCCAACTGTGCAGCCAACTGTGCCCCATCAAATGCAGCCAACTGTGCAGCCAACCGTGCCACATCAAATGCAGCCAACTGTGCCCCATCAACTTCCTGATTGGCGGAGAGGCAGTTCAGTAATAGTAATTTGCTTTTCTAACACACCTGGATGGGCTCTGAATGCTCTGCGTTCCGAGCCCACCCTATTTTGAAGCCTATTAGAGCCTATGGCTCTAATCAGGTGCTTCAACCCCCCACCCCTGGTATACACACGCATGCACAGTATACACACACTATATATATATATACCAGCACTTTTTATTAATTTTGTATTTTTTTTTTTTTAAAGTAGGTGTAATTAAATGGTTCATGCAGCAAATTTATACTGCAGGGCAAACATAAAAAAACAACACACAACTGTAGTTGTCAATGCTGAATGTTTCCACACACATAAAGCTGACATCTTTACTATCAGCAGGAGGATAATGACAGCACTTCCATTAACACCAGTGCATTTCACCCAAAAATCATCCTGATCCACTGCTGCTGCCTCTTCTAGCATGCTGGTACTTGTAGTGCCCCAGCAGCTCACAGACATAGGATGTGGTAAGGTAGTACAGGAGAGGAGGAGGCTGTGCCTGTGTACTGGTGGGCAGGTGATGAGTAGGGAGATTGAAAAGATTGAAGAAGTTCAGCACATCCTTCTCCCAGAAGCATGGCACTTCTCTCACATACTGTAGATCGTTTTTCTAACAGCAAGAGGAGCCCTGCTACACAGCCTCCCAGGGCCGCCATCAGGGGGGTACAGGCATTACACCTGTAAGGGGCCCGGGGGTCCCCAGGGGCCCGGATGGGAACCACCCTAAAAAAAAAAAAAAAAAAAAAAAAAAAATTTTTTTTTTTTTTTTTTTAGGGGTCCGAAGATCCCCAGGGGCCCGGAGGCCACCAAGGGCCCCAGACGGCAAGCCCTTTTTTTTATAAATTTTTTTTTTTTTTATAAAAAAATATATTTTTTTATAAATTTTTTTCTTTTTTAATATATTTTTTTATTATTTTTTTATTAAAGGGACAATTTTTTTTCTTTTATTTTTTTAGAGGTCCCCAGGGGCCCGGAGGCCACCAGGGCCCCAGATGGCAAGCCCTTTTTTTTCTTTATTTTTTTTTATAAAAAAATATATTTTTTTATGAAAAAATATATTTTTTTAATATATTTTTCTTTTATTTTTTATTAAAGGGCCAATTTTTTTCTTTTATTTTTTTAGAGGTCCGGAGGTCCACAGGGGCCCGGAGGCCCCCAGGGCACCGGATGGCAACCCCCCTTTTTTTTATTTATTTTCTATTAAAAAATATATAGATTTTTTAATATATTTTTATTTTATTTTTTTATTAAAGGGCCATTTTTTTTAGGGGTCTAGGGGCCCGTAGGCCACCAGGGCCCCAGAGGGCAACCCCCTCTTTTTTATTTATTTATTTATTTTTTAAATATATTTTTTTATAAAAAAATATATTTTTTTAATATATTTTTCTTTTATTTTTTATTAAAGGGCCAATTTTTTTTCTTGTATTTCTTTAGGGGTCCGGAGGTCCACAGGGACCTGGAGATCCCCAGGGCCCCAGATGACAACCCCCCTTTTTTATAAAAAAATATATAATTTTTATATATTTTTTTATTTCTTTTATTTTTATATTTATATTATCCTTTTTTATAATTTTTTTTTACTTTTTTATATTATTTTATTTTATTTTTTTTAATATATAGATGTATTTTTATTAAAGGGCTCAGAGGTCCCCAGGGCCCCATGTGTCAAACCCCCTTTTTTTATAATTGTATTTTTTATTTTTGTTTATATATTTTTTTTATATATATTTTTTTATTAAAGGGCCCAGAGGTCCCCAGGGCCCTGGAAGGCAACCCCTTTTTTTATATATATAAATGTTTATTTATTTTTTATATATATATTTTTTTCTTTCTTTCTTTTTTTTTTAAAGGGCCCAGAGGTTTCTTTTTATTAAAGGGCCCAGAGGTCCCGAATGGAAAGCCCCCTTTTTTTTGTAATTTCCTTTTATAAAAAAAAAATAACGTCCCCGGGGCCACAGTTGGCAACCACCCTTTTTAAAAAAAAAATATATATATATTTATATAATATATATATATTATATATATATATATATATCTTTTTTTTCTTTATATTAAAGGGCACAGAGGTCCCCAGGGCCCCGGATGGCTACCCCCCTTTATTATATATATTTTTCTTTATTTCTTATTTTTGTAATGGGCCCCCCCCGCTTCTCAATTCGCGGCAGCAGCCCCCCCCCCCCCCGCTTCTCAATTTCATGCGGCAGCACCCCCCCCGGTTCTCTGCTCCAGGGGGCCCATGCCTGAAGCTGTGTAAGGGGCCCCAAAATTCCTGATGGCGGCCCTGCAGCCTCCCCCCTCCCCCTCCCCCTCCCCACCAGGATAGGTAAGCACTGAAAATAAAACATTTCTTTCAGCTCAGCCAGCTTACCTTTTAACAGGCAGCCGTCCATACCCACACTGCAGGCTGTCCCCTCCTCCCTCTCCTCCTGCAGTCGGCATCTCCTGCTCCTGCTCCTATGTCAAAAAAGCCGCGCTGGAAGAGGGGGCGTGTACACTGTGCTCCCATTGGCTGAGGAGGCAGTGGAGAGGCGGGGCAGCTACAATCTCAAGATTTACACATCAAAATGATGTCGGTAGTGGCCGTTTCAGGGATAGATGTTAAAATACATTGATTTTAACAAACTGTCCCTGCTTTTACCAAGGCTGGCAACCCTGATGGGGCCCCCTAGTGGCCATGGGGCCCTCGGTCCGTGCCCGACTGACCGAATGGTCAGTCCGCCCCTGCTCAGTTGATTTCAGGATGCAAGAGAAAAATTATAAGATACTGACAAGGTGGTATTAAGAGCCCACAACACTAGCCCAGATTTACCTGTCTGTTTCCGACCTTTGTTGGAGAGGCTGTGGTCAAAGCGGTACATTCCTCCATATGTGGTAGGAATGCCCTGACATAAAGCCTTTCTGGGCCAATGTTCGAGAACATATAGTGATGATTCTAGGCATAGATATTTCTTTATACATCCCATTATCAAATGCACACTAGAATTTGTATTGGAATGGTAATGCCAGCACAAAAAGGTAAATAATATCTATTGCTATGCACAAGAGCATCTTCCAAACATGTGTCATGCACTAGGAAGCAGGGCCTGATCTAGTCTATCTGATCTGGGGGTGCAGGAAAAATTCAGAGGGCATAATGTCACCACTGTGTATGAATCACAGACAGTTTGCTACAGATGCAGGGAACCAGTATTGATTTGTTCACCCGGCATGAAAAAAACGAAAAAAAAATGCAGCTTCACTGTGCCCATCACATGCTGCCACTGTGCCATCAAACGCAGCCACTGTGCCCATCAAACGCAGCCAATGTGCCATGCCACCAAATGCAGCCACTGTGCCATCAATTGTCACCACTGTGCCATGCCATCAAACACAGCAACTGTGCCATCAATTGTCACCACTGTGCCATGCAACACAGCAACTGTGCCATCAATTGTCACCACTGTGCCATGCCATCAAATGCAGTCACTGTGCCATCAATTGTCACCACTGTGCCATGCCATCAAACACAGTCGCTGTGCTATCAATTGTCACCAATGTGCCATGCCATCAAATGCAGTCACTGTGCCATCAATTGTCACCACTGTGCCATGCCATCAAACACAGCAACTGTGCCATCAATTGTCACCACTGTGCCATGCAACACAGCAACTGTGCCATCAATTGTCACCACTGTACCATGCCATCAAATGCAGTCACTGTGCCATCAATTGTCACCACTGTGCCATGCCATCAAATGCAGTCACTGTGCCATCAATTGTCACCTCTGTGCCATGCAACATAGCAACTGTGCCATCAATTGTCACCACTGTGCCATGCCATCAAATGCAGTCACTGTGCCATAAATTTTCACCACTGTGCCATGCAACACAGCAACTGTGCCATCAATTGTCACCACTGTGCCATGCCATCAAATGCAGTCACTGTGCCATCAATTGTCACCATTGTGCCATGCAACACAGCAACTGTGCCATCAATTGTCACCACTGTGCCATGTCATCAAATGCAGTCACTGTGCCATCAATTGTCACCACTGTGCCATGCCATCAAACGCAGCCACTGTGCCATCAATTGTCATCACTGTGCCATGCCATCAAACACAGCAACTGTGCAATCAATTGTCACCACTGTGCCATGCCATCAAATGCAGTCACTGTGCCATCAATTGTCACCACTGTGCCATGCAACACATCAACTGTGCCATCAATTGTCAACACTGTGCCATGCCATCAAACGCAGCCACTGTGCCATCAAACGCAGCCACTGTGCCATCAATTGTCACCACTGTGCCATGCCATCAAACGCAGCTACTGTGCCATCAAACGCAGCCACTGTGCCATCAATTGTCATCACTGTGCCATGCCATCAAACGCAGTCACTGTGCCATGCCATCAAACACAGCCACTGTGCCATCAATTGTCACCACTGTGCCCCATGATGCCACTGCGCCCCATGATGCCACTGTGCCCATTGTCACTACTGTGCCCCATGATGCCACTGTGCCCTTGTCACTAATGTGCCCCATGATGCCACTGTGCCCATTATCACAACTGTGCCCCATGATGCCACTGTGCCCATTGTCGCCTCTGTGTCTTTTGTCACCACTGTGCCCCATGATGCCACTGTGTCCATTGTCGCCTCTGTGCCCATTGTCGCCCCTTTCCCTGTAAAAAGCACTTACCTGAAGCTTCCATGTCCTCCCTCGATGTCTTCTACCGCCGTGGTGAAGCTTCAGCCAATCAGGTTCCTGATAACCAGAATCCGGGAACCTGATTGGCTGAAACGGCCGTCAGTCTTATGCAAGGAACGCAGGGAGGCGGCTTTCCGAGTATAGACATCCGAAAGCCGGAGGGCTGTACTTGAAAAGCCTAGGCACTTCCTCACAGCCAATCAGCTGCCGCTATTCAGGTAACCGGCGCCCTATGCAAAAGGGCCCCTTTTTTTTTTTACTACAGGAGGGGGGGCAGCGCCTGGGCGCCCCCTATGGACGGGCCGCCACTGCTGAGTCATGACCCGGAAGTAATGTCTGACTGGTAGTATAGAGACAATGTAGAAGTGTACAAGGAATGTTAGTATGTGTTGGGTTGTTAGGAGGTTAGGATAAATTAACAGAACTTGTGCCCCCTTATATCAGGTGTCCCCATTGGATTCCCATTTTACATTAGTGTCCCCATCAGTGTCCCTTTACATCAAATGTCTCTATTAGAGTTCCCCTTTACAGCAACTGCCCCCTCTTTCTGCCCCCTTACATTAACTGGCCCCATCAGCATGCCCCCTTACATCAAAAGTCCCCATCAATACCCCCTTACATCAATTGCTCCATCCTTGTGCCCCTTGCATTGTTTACCCATTAGATTGGCTCATGGATCAGTCTATGCACTCTCAGATACCTGAAGGGGGCACAACTAAAGTTTAGGGGAGCACAGCCCACCCTTAGCACCTCCATAGATCAGGGCCTGCTCGGAAGAAAGGTGGAAACATCTCTGCAGGCTTACAGGAGAGGAAAGCACAGTCCACCATTATTCTGAATACTGATGGATGGGCTTGGTAGAATTTTTGTTAGGAAGGTTGTAAATTGGCAATTTGAGTCTTTCCAAGCCCTACCTGTGCCTGGCAGTTGAAATCCCCATTGTGATTTGCAATGAATAAAGTCTGCAGAATGCAGGTTACCATGGAAATGTAATATTATTAGAACCAAGGAATTGCAATAAACGAGTGGAAGAATGTCTTAACACAAGTTTTTTTGGGGATCTGGAGAAAAATCAGTCAATGAAAGTTTTGGTTGCATTGGAAGACAAACTATGTCTAAAGACCTGACCACCTGGAGAAGCTGACCAAAGCTTGTCAGGAGGAAAAAATTATCCAACACTGGGGCGCCCAATGTAATTTCACCAAGGGCCACATCAGCAGCTCAAATGTGCAAGAACTCAACCCCCCCCCCCTCCCGCCGAACTGGATGAAATGGTGGGTGTGGCCAAATGTGGGAGGATTTTAAAGGAGCAATAAATTCCAAATTAAACAGAAACAGAAATGGAAAAATACTGCGCTACTGCAGCAGCTCTACTGTGGTATACACACAGTGACATACAAACAAAAAGAACTGTGCTTACCATAAATTCAGAAATGCAAAAATTGTGAGCACACAATGTAAAGTTATTTAGTTCATGTTTGACATCTATTCTTTCGTGATGAAAAAAGGTGAAAAGTGTGTATCACTTTAAATAAACATACACAAATACATGGTATTGCTCTTACAGTTAGGAGCAAATATAAGGATATTTGCAGAAAAAAAGCCCAGGGTGTGAGGGCCATTTGAAATGGCTTGGCAGGCTTGATTCAGCCCGCGGGCCTTGTGTTTGACATATGTGATCTAACACATTGGAAAAACCATGGCCAATCTCTATTGCCCCATCGACAATAGCCATTGGCAAAATTTTCTGCAACACCTCCTTCTATTGCTGAAGCCTGACCATAGATACATAGCACACACACTGCAAGCTGAACGAAAAAAAATTGAACCAATTACTCCATCCGCACTATACAATGTGGATTATTGAATAACCCGCTGCGTCGCAATACCAGAACAAAGGCTGCATCTGACTGGATGGGACTCCTGTTTAGCCAACAATTTTCTGCCAGGGCCACCTATTAAATGAGGCTGGTTTAGTAGGGATGTGTAACTCGGCAACAGACATGCTCAGGTCTGCACCAGGGAACACAAGCCGGCGTATTTTACGTTGGACGTGTGTCTGGCTGGGCGTAGGTTACGTTAACGGCGTACACAGTAATCGGGAGTATCTTAGGCAGTTGTTCTGACATGGTTGTGAGCATGTGCAGGGAGATGCGCTCACGTCACGGTGCATGCGAAGTTCGTTATACGTACTTGTCTGGCGCTCGGCCCATTATTTGCATGGGGTCACGCCTCATTTGCATGGATCACGCCCACTTCCACCTACGCCGGCCTGCGCTTTTGAAACCCACGCAAAGCTGGTGCAACGTTGGGAGCACCGGCTTTATGAATTCCACGCTTGCCTCTCTGTGCTGCGTTGGCGTAGCGTACAGGGGATACGCCACAGCGGCGTAATGTGTGCCTGCTGTCTGTGAATCCGGGCCTAAATGTACTATATAAGTGCAATGTAATTTTTCTTTTGAATAGCATAGAGAACCCAGCCTAAAACACATAAAAATACTGTGAACTTCTCATCAGATATTTTTGTGCGTTTTAGGCTGGGTTCAAACTATATACGCATGCTGCTCACAGAAGAGGTCCGATGCGTCGCCGTTCACCATTTCAGGTCTGATTTCAGCCTGAATTTTTGGCTGAATTTGGGCCAGAAGATGCACAGGACTTCTGTGCAAATTCGCATTGGAGCCGCATTGGAGATACATGAACCGGCTCCATTGAGAGCCAATCAAAATCTCCTGCTATTGCGAATTGAATGCAGGGAAACAACATCCAATTCACAATAGTGTGAACCAAGCATTAGATTTGCTCAGAGCTTTTTTTCTCAGAAAATAGGTGCAGGAACTCAACCACGACCCGTTCAGATTTTACAAACAGTAGAAGGGTCTTAAAGGGGCATTAAATACCAGAATTGCATTACATACAGTGTGCAGAGTTCAGGGGGTTACAAAGCAGTCACTTGTAAACACAGAAACCAGACTTCTGTGTTCACAAGTGATTGTGGTGAGCGGGCACCAAAGGGTCTGAGCCAAAGGTGGTGGAACTGAGTTCCACCAAGTTCCCCCAGAAAAAAAGCCCTGGATTTGCTTAATGTCTATTTCCCTTTACATTAAACAAATTTTCCTAGTGCCTATATGGCAACCTACTAGTGATATAGTTCCACCCCTATCCCTACCTAGAGGGTCAGTTTAAGTCTTCAATAGATAGATCATGGTACACAAGCATTGTTGTTTGTTTTCCTTTAAATAATTTTGCCCTTTTCCTCACTCTGTAGCTAAGAGATGCTCTATGTAGTTAGTTCCATTCTTGTTCTTCATGCTTTTGTCTCCATTCATCACATGTGCTGTATTCTGTTGGATCTAGACACACAGGGCCAGATCCACAGAGAGAGTACGCCGGTGTATCTACTGATACGCCGGTGTACTTTCAAATTACCCGCGTCGTATCTTTAGTTTGAATCCTCAAACCAAGATATGGTGACATCTGGGTTCGATTCGACAGGTGTACGCCTTCGTACGCCTTCGGATCGTAGATGCAATACTTCTGCGTCCGCTGGGTGGAGTTCTCGTTGTTTTCCACGTTGAGTATGCAAATTAGCTATTTCCGACGATCCACGAACGTACGCGCGGCCGTCGCATTCCCTTACGGCATCTCTAGTCGGCTTTTTCTGGCGTATAGTTAAAGCTGCTTTTTTGCGGCCTATAGTTAGACTTGCCATGTTAAGTATGGCCGTCGTTCCCGTGTCAAATTTTGAATTTATTTTTATTTTTGCGTAAGTCGTCTGTGAATAGGAATGTACGTAATTCACGATAGTATAACGTTGGTGCGACGTAATTTAGCGCAATGCACGGCGGGAAATTTCAGAACGGAGCATGCGCAGTTCGATCGGTGCGGGGACGCACTTCATAAAAATTAAACACGCCCCTACCCGCCCCAACTTGAATTCCGCGCCGTTACGCCGATTGAGATACACTACGCCGCCGTAACTTACGGCGTAAAATCTTTATGGATTCGAACTAAAGCCAGGTAAGGTACGGCGGCGTAGCGTATCTCACATACGCTGCGCCCATCTATTTCTATGTGGATCTGGCCCACAATGTATTTTTGACCTACCTGATGTTCATATGTTATGATCTTCACAAGTTTTTGGATTAAAGCTTTCTATGATGTCCCTTGAAATGAGTCACTGCCGCCAAGCTAATAGACTATAAGTCAAGCTATCGCATCACAACTGGATCAGTTATAGAGATCACACTTTGAATGCTTAGATTGCTGAAGCAGAACATAATGACCCCACAGCGTTCTCCTTTTTGTCTTTAAGTCCTTTCACCCACAGACTAGTTCTTCTATGTGTCGTACCTACTGGCATTTTCAGTATCCACCTGGGTTAAACTTCCTCCAGGAGCAGTCCCATTTGTTGGTTGCTACATGCATGGAAAGTGGGGAAAACAACTGCGCTAATTATCAAAGGAAACCAAAAAACAATGTAGCAGCCAGCACACAGACAAACAAAGTCAAACTGAACGTGGAAAACGAAAGTGCAGCGCTATACTAATTAGTTTTGTGAAAATGCTGCCAAATTCACATGGCATAACAATGTGAAATCAAACAAAAAATGTATGCATAAACATAATAAAAAACAATTGTACTCAACATGTGTGGAATGCTGATATAGTCCATACATATGTTGGCAAACTGATGGTGAAAAACCAACCAAACAAAATAAACAAAGATGAATAGTTCATAAGTGTGTCCCAAATGGATGAATGGAATCTTCACGTATGATGTCAATTCAAGGAAATTAAGACAACAATGATGGCTTGTCTGTAGCAACCTTCAGACTATCAAAATCAATAGAAATGGATACTCTTACCAGCTGTGGTGGACTCACATGTTAATGCTAACAGCAAGTCGGATCAGGCATGGTGGTCGCAACGGACCCTGGGCTCTGTGCGTGAAAGGTTTTGCAGCGATGGTCGCTCCGGCTGAGATAATGGATTCAATCTTGGTCGGATACCTCAATTCAAGGATAGGAACCCGGAAAACGAAGGGCCAATGGAGGAATGGCCAGGCTCATGTATCAACACAACATGTGTGGCATAAGGAAGAAAAATAGGAATGCTCCCAATGGTGCAAATCAAAAAACCAATGAAGGCTTTATTTAAAATAAATGAATAAAATCACGTGAAAAATATATCTAAAAGCAGTATGGGGTACTTTGGATGTTACCTGACGCGTTTCGGCTCAAAGCCATCAACAGGGGCATCTGGGATGCGTTTCGGCTCAAAGCCATCAACAGGGGCATCACAGATCACAGGGACACACTTATGAACTATTCATCTTTGTTTATTTTGTTTGGTTGGTTTTTCACCATCAGTTTGCCAACATATGTATGGACTATATCAGCATTCCACACATGTTGAGTACAATTGTTTTTTATTATGTTTATGCATACATTTTTTGTTTGATTTCACATTGTTATGCCATGTGAATTTGGCAGCATTTTCACAAAACTAATTAGTATAGCGCTGCACTTTCTTTTTCCACGGTTGCTACATGCACTAATGAGATAGGGAGCCCCCTTTGTGTTTTTTTTTGGGTGGGGCAGATGGTTTTTTTTTAAACCGATTTAGCTGTGCCTTTAAAGTGTCTTTTTTTCCCCCCTCTGCTCAGTACTTTTCTTTACTGTCCCCCATTGTGCCACTATTCCAATGCTATCCCCAGTGCCGATCCTGACCTCCCTGAGAAGCGGGGTGAGTGGCTGAAAATGAGTTCTCACCAGGCTTAGCCTCTAGTAATTTGGGGGGCCCTTCCGCAGCTTTGCGAGGCCCTAAGCGGCTTGCATAGTGAGACTATAGGGCGGATCAGCCCTGGCTATCCCTAATAGCCGTTTTGTCCTTCTGGTCAACACACCTGTGTCAGCCTCATTTTCTGCTGTGCATGCATGCACAGAACGGTCCTTTGTTTCCAGTCTTTTCCTAAACAGAATTGGGATGCAAACTGATCTGCAGATGCAGGGTGCAGCCAATGGTTCCATCAGCCATCTTGTCTAAGAGAAAGACTTCCCCAACGACCTTTCCCTAATTACTTGTATCTACCATTAAATATGGTGGTCTAATACTAGACCACCAGCAATTCTGCAAGTCCCTGCACAAACCCTTGCAATAGCTCTGACAAACTTCCCTATTCTTTGTAACCACAACAGGATGCAGGGCAGATGGAGTTTTCCCACAGAGGGGTGGATACTGAAAAACATATAGGGCCAGATTCAGGAACAGTTAGGCTGGCGGATCCAGTGATCCGCCAGCCTAACTGTGACTTTGAGCCGGCGTTTCTGTTTTCTGTAACCAGAAAACAAGAAACGCCGGGTTGAAGCTCCGATGCGAGCAGCGTAACTGAGTTTCGCCATCGCATCGTTACTTCAACTTAAAAATGGCGCCGGGGGCGTTCCCGCCGATTTCCGTTTAAAAAATATGTTAATGAGCGGAAATCGGCAATTCACGATCGCATTCCGGCGCGACGCAGTGACGTTACGACGTTTCCGGACGGGATACGCGGCGCATAGTTATACCTACATGGGGTTGGAATATCCTATGTTAGGTATAGGCGTCGTCATCGCGTCGGAAAAAAAAAACGTCGCTTGCGTAAAACGGTCATGAATGGGAATGTGACGTCATTGACGTTCATTCACAGATTTTGGAGCATGCGCACGGGGATGTTTTGACACTCGACGCATGCGCAGTACGTTGGCGGCGGGAGCGCGCTTAGTTAGCATACTACACGCCTCGTACCCGCCCAATTTGAGTACCGCCGGCTCATTTGCGATGCGCTGCCGCAACTTTAGGAGCAAGTGCTTCGTGAATGACAGCACTTGTTCCTAAAATTTCTGCAGCGCAACGCAAATGAGAAGCGTTACTCCAGAGCAAAGATGCTCTGGACTACCTGAATCTGGCCCATAGTTGCACACTGGCAGAAATTTGCAACTTCTTTATTTATTCATAAAACGTGGCAACGCAATACATCACATAAAGAATATTCTTACCCATTTAATTCCAAATCAATTGTTGTGAATGTAAAAGAAAAAAATTAAGTGACCATACTCTTAACGAGAAGAATATAATAGCTACAAGCTCTAGGTAACAAAAAAACTTTATACTGTATATTGTTTTTTCCCAGACAGACTGGTACAAAGGTTATTCCAACACTTCATCCCTAAAGTGACTTCAGTTTTCCATCATGCAAAAAAAGTGGGTACTCCCGTCCTCCGAGCCAGAAAATAAAATTCTGCATCAACTTGACATGTTTAAAACTCTAATGCCCTGTACACACGATCGGTTCATCCGATGAAAACGGACTGATGGATTTTTTCATCAGAATACCGATGAAGCTGACTTTCATCAGTCGTGCCTACACACCATCAGTTAAAAAAACGATCGTGTCAGAAGGCGGTGACGTAAAACACAACGACGTGCTGAGAAAAATGAAGTTCAATGCTTCCAAGCATGCGTCGACTTGATTCTGAGCATGCATGGATTTTTAACCGATGGACATGCCCACAGACGATCGTTTTTTTCTATCGGTTAGTTAACCATCAGATAATTTTAAAACAAGTTCTTAGTTTTTTAACCGATGGATAAAAAACCAATGGGGCCCACATACGATCAGTTAGTGTGATGAAAACGGTCCATCAGACAAACCGATCGTGTGTATGTGGCATAAGGGCAAATCTTCAAGCTACATCTTCATTCAGATTTTTTGGAGAGACTCTTTGTCCTGCTGACTGGTAGAATAAAGCAGGCCATACACGGTCGAATTTCTAACAAATTTTCTTTTCAAAATCAGAACGTTCGTTTTTTTTGTGAACCGATGATGCCACCATTGATTTTCGAAATTCGGCCGACCAAACTTTCATGTTGCCGGAAATATTAGTTTCTCTCTGGGAATATTAGTTTCTCTCCAGAAATATTCGTTTCTCTCCGGAAATATTCGTTTCTCGCACATGCACATTTTTTTCTATTACATTTCTCGCACGATTCTCCCATTATTGATCAGAAAATCGTTTGTTTTTCCGAAAATTCGGATTTCTCAAATCTGTTTGCCGCACGAAAATAGGCTGTTGCTGCAGCCCACTAATGGTGCGAAATTCATACGAAAATTCTTTGATACGATTTTTGAGAGAAAATTCTTTCGAAATTCGAACCGTGTATGGCCGCCTTTAGTGGGAATGAGGGGACCTCAAAGACTTTGTCTTCTTGGGTTGTCAAACTCATCCAGACGACTCACAGGGCTGTCAGGTAGGATCCTATAGTGATCTACCACTGTATGAAAACCATGCACACTTACAAGAGCGAGTGGACTCTCATGCAATAAGTATAGAGTCAAAGAAGCCTATGTGATTCCAAACCACCTCTTAGAAGGATGAACCCATCTCAAATAGGTTTCCACTGATCTCTTCTCACAGGATCAAACACTCCAATGCAGGTTCCATATATGCATTCATGGTGGTCACAAGTCAGCATCCTATTCCATTAACATATGCAAGGGAACATCAAACATGGCCACATAGGGCCAGATTCAGCAAGACTTGCGCTGGAGTATATCGATATGCGCCGCGTAAGTGTAAAGATGCGCCGTAGTATCTATGTGGCCGTACCCACCAAACTAGATGAGACAGAAAACTGGCTTTTTCCGATCGGCTTAACTTTCCCTCGCCAGAGTATCGTAAGCGCATATTTTCGCTTGTCGCATCCGTCGCACCTATTGATTTCCCATGCAAATATGCAAATGAGGAAGATTTCCCGATTCGCGAACGGATTAGCACCATACGCTGGCTACCTGCGCCGCGCGTATGTGGAATGGCTAGCGCAAAGTTATTCCTACAAATAGCTGCTTTATCTTTACTCCTGACGGCCACAGGTCAGCAGGAGAGCAGCTACAGCAGCAGCGTTACCGACTAAAATAGCAAGCTGAACAAACACACTTGCAAGGACAACACCTCTGTGTGCCAACATGCCAGGGGCAGCCGTGGTCCTAGCACTACTAATGGGTACCCCAGAATGGAGGAGGCGGGCACGTGAGAGGATATACCGCACGCGCATGAGCCTCTTTGGCATGGGGGATGAGGAGGTGTATCGCCTCTTCAGATTCAGCCCTGATGCAATACTTGAACTAACCACAACCCTGCAGGATGACATCACCAGCAAGACACACCGCTCACAAGCAGTGCAGCCACTGGTGAAGGTACTGGAAACACTTCATTTCCTTGCAAGTGGATCATTCCAGCGTACAAGTGGAGTGGTGGCTGGGATGTCACAGTCCTCCATGAGCAGATGTGTGCACCAGGTTGTCCCTGCAATCCTCAGACGCATGTCCCACCACTTCATCAGACCCACCACTGAGGAGCTGCGGCTGAAGGCAATGCAGGATTTCTACAGCATTGCCAGATTCCCACGCACCATCGGGGCCATTGATTGCACACATGTGGCACTCCAGCCCCCCAGTGCCACAGAGCACATATACCGCAATCGGAAGCATTGGCATTCCATCAACGTACAGGTGATAGCCGATGCCCAACGCCTCATATGGCACGTCCGTGCCAAACACCCTGGATCCAATCATGACAGCTTCATATACAATCAGAGCCCCATCCCAATGGAATTCGAACAGAACATGTATGGGGACAGCTGGCTGGTTGGTGAGTGACATGGGTGGCAGGCATGACTGTCCCCCCCCATGATGCTGACATCACAAGGGGCACATGCATGACTAACATCCTCCTGTCTTTTCCCTTACAGGTGACTCTGCATATGCACTGGGACCCCATCTAATGACTCCTTTCCGGAACCCCCAAACCAGAGGAGAGAGAAGATACAATGCCGCACATATCAAAACTTGTGCAGTGGTGGAGCAAACATTTGGGCTCCTGAAGTCCCGTTTCCGCTGCCTGGATAAGTCTGGGGGGGCCCTATTGTATTCCCCTACCTTTGTGTGTCAGATCATCGGTGCATGTTGCATTCTGCACAACTTTTCCATGAGAAAAGGCCTACAGATTGACATACGTGATGACCTGACCCCCCAACCAGACAGCCCCCCCCTGCCAGAGGAGACCCATTCAGCTGATGGAAGAGCAGTCAGGAGGGTCCTCGCCGTAGGCATCTTTGGACACTAAACAAATACATTGAAACGTTGGGCCAGATTCACGTACATCGGCGCATTTTTGGACCGGCGTAGTGCAACTCCTTTAAGTTAGACCGGCATAATTTCGGGACGCAAGTGCCGTATCCTCGTAGTATTTTCGTCCAAATTTGCACCGGTGCAATGTAAATTCCGAGGCGTAAGGCGGTGTAATTCAAAGTGGGAAGGACGTGGGAGTGTTCCATTGAAATGAGCCGTGACCCCATGCAAATGAAGGGCCGGCCAGACTGGGCATGTGCACATGAAGCAGACTATGGTCAGCACCTCTCTGAGCATGCTCAGAACTCGGCACGGTGCAATCAGTTAGATAGGAACTAGGCCCGTCAGACTTAGTGAGCTATGCACAGTGCTTAAATAGACTGAGAGAAATGCCCTTCCATTGCAAAAGTACATCCAATTTTTTTCCCTTCCTACAGCAAGGTGCTTTTGTTCTGTTGTTTGTTAGTGTTTGTTGGTTTGTGATGTGTCTTTGAGATTTTTGGAGAGTGATTTGGAGAGTGTTTTTTGCTGAGTTTTTTTTTCAAAATTTCTTTATTTATGGACCAGCAAAGAGACCAGTCCGTCCGGACCAAATCCCATACATCTCACAAAGCATAAAAAAGGCAATTGGAAACCAAAAAACAACATGGTCAAGCTTAACAAAGAAAAAACAACAGAGGGATATAGACAACGACATCCAATATGTGGATCCAACATGTAACTTTCGGCCTCTGAAACTAGTGAGTCCCCAAGGGGCTTGAGTCGACCATATATGGCCATAAGGGCCAGGGCGTGGGATCCATGGCAGGTCATCCCGTGGAACCCTGCATGTCTCCAACATGCTGTTTCCATCTCTCACACCTAGAATGTATGGCTTTATGGGTGCTGTTGGATATGACAGCTTCTGGGCCCGGATAGCCTAGTCTCTCCTCCATTTTCCATTTTTCCAAGTAGATTAGAGCTAGAGCTGGTTAAGTAGAGGAGAGGGAAAGAGATAAAAAAGAAGATAAGGAGGAAGGAAAGAAGAAGGGGAGGGGGGGGTTGCACGAGCATGGATATATCCACGCGCCCCAGAGGGGTGCGAGCTAACGCGAAGGGTATCTCAAGGTTTAATCGCACTTGATCAGTTACTACAGAGGTATATTTGGGGGTCACTCAGCCGCCCTCATCGACTGACCCTCCTCCGAGTACCTATAAAGATTCCACATCTGCCAGGTGTTGGTCCTTTCTAGTCAGCAGAGGCAGGAGGAGTATACCAAGTCCTCCATACGGCCTATCTCATCGACCTTCCTTAGCCAGAGTGCAATCGTCGGTGGTTGAGGGGACTTCCAGTGAAGAGGCACGCACACCTTAGCCGCGTCCAAGAAATGACGTATCAGGGATTTTTTGTAGGCTCCCGCTGACATATCTGTCGTGTGAAGCAGAAAGTACTCCGGGTCATCCGGTACCACACTCTCCGTGAATGTCTGGGTAATGCGGCGCACCTCTTCCCAGAAGCCCCTGATCCGAGGACATGACCAAAAAACATGCAAGAGTGTACCCCTGGCCTGGCGGCATCTCCAACAATCAGCTGAGGAGGTGGGAACATTTTTATTCAGGAGATCTGGTGTCCTGTACCACCGTACGAGAATCTTATAGTTCGTCTCCTGCGTTTTGGAACAGAGAGAGGATTTGTGGGTGAACCTGAGTATATTTAATTTCTTGGCAGTGGAAAATTGAGTGTTCAGTATCCTTTCCCACTTAGCAAGAGCCGGTATCTGGTAGTCGTCAGGGGGGCAGATCAACATGGAGTACATCAGAGAGAGTCCATGATGTAGAGCTCCAGTTTCAACACATAAGGTCTCTAGAGTCGTAAGGGGAGTCTGCAGCCCTCAATTGATTCGCCCTCAAGAAGTCAAGTCTATATGCTCCATCGGGATCCGCCAGCTCGGAGGCAGACTTCCATCTGCCTCCGTCACTGAAATGGGAGGCCTGGAAAAATCCATCACTCTTGAGGTCCATGAAACGTCTGTCTCTCAACCCGGGTTCAATTTTAGGGTGTCCGATGATAGGGCGGAGGGGGGAGTCTCAACCAGATAGGGAGAACTGCGAAAAAAGTTGTGCGCAGGTTTCAATCGTGGTTCCCAACAGCGTGTGTCTCCTGACTCCCGTCGGCAAAGCCGACAGGCACCAGGGGACCCCCTGCAGCGGAACCTCTGACTGTTCCTGTTCCACCTGAGTCCAGAGCTTGGAGCCACTATGGCGACACCAATCAAGGAGGCGTACTAAGTGGGCTGCCCAATAGTATGTCCTAATCTCCGGTAATGCCAGACCACCATGCTGTTTCGGCAGTGAGAGCACTTTCCTCTGTACCCGCGGCTTCCCCCCGGCCCACAGAAAGCGGGTGAACGTCGCGTGCACCTACCTGAAATAGCTGCCAGGTATGCGGATCGGAAGGGCCTGTATCAGGTACAGAAACTTGGGTAAAATTGTAATTTTAAGAATGTTACAGCGGCCTACCCAAGAGTGAAGTCCGCTGGTCCACTGCTGGAGTAGCTTCTGGACTTCCCTCAGGAGAGGGGGAAAATTTAGCTTGAACACTTGCGAGAGGGAAGGGGGTATGTGTGTCCCCAGGTACTTCAGTGCCACGTCTGTCCAGTTAAAGCGGAAGTTGTCCTTGAGGTGAGATAGTCGTGTCTGCGGTATCCCTATCCCCATGGCCTCAGATTTAGTGTGATTAATTTTTAAATTAGACAGCTGCCCGTAAGTGTCAAATTCTCGCAGGAGGTTTGGCAGGGAGGTGTCTGGGTTGGTGAGGGTAAATAACAGGTCATCTGCGTAAGCGGATACTTTATACTGCCTATCACTGGTTCGTATTCCAGTGATGTCGGGGTTCAGCCGAATATGGCAAAGGAAGGGCTCTAGGGAGAGCGCGAATAGAAGCGGGGACAAAGGACATCCCTGCCTCGTCCCATTGGTAATGGGGAACAGGTCAGAGAGCACCCCATTGGCCTTGACCCTCGCCGTCGGGCTTCTATATATAGCCGAGATCCAGGACTGCATTCTGCATCCCAGGCCTATATGTCTCAGGGTCGACTGCATAAATTGCCAGTCCACCCTGTCGAAAGCCTTTTCGGCGTCCGTTCCTAAAAACAGGCTAGGCGTTTTACTGTCGGTTGCTATGTGCAGCAGGTTAAGGACCTTGGTGGTGTTATCGCGGGCTTCCCTGGAAGGCACGAACCCAACCTGGTCCAGATGGATCAGTCCCGGGAGATTTTTCTGCAACCGGGTCGCCAGGATTTTGGTAAACAATTTAAGATCTGTGTTCAGGAGGGAGATCGGGCGATAGCTCCCACAGTGGGTTGGGTCCTTGCCCTCCTTGTGGATTACCGAGATTTGGGCCTGTAACGTGGCAGCATTAAAGGGTTCCCCTAAAGGGTTCCCCAGTCCCCAGGTCATTAAATAGTCTCACCATATGTGGGCCGAGAGAGGGAAGCAGGGTCCTGTAATAGGCGACAGTTAGGCCATCTGGCCCAGGGGCTTTACCTGGTTTGGCTTCCTTTAGGGCTATCTGTAGCTCGGGTAGAGTGATAGGGTCCTCTAAGCTCTCCCTAGCCTCGGCTGTCAGGGAAGGCATCAGGGACGTAAAGATATAGTCTATGACTGAGTTTTGGTCTGTCGGGGCTTTGTCAAGATTGTACAGGGTGCCGTAGAAGTCTCTAAATTCCTGCGTAATCTGCTGGGGCATGGAACGTTTTCCCAGACTTAGACATGACATAGGGTATATAGGACGCCAGTCGTTGCGTTCGGAGGGTATTAGCCAAAAGCTTACCACATTTGTTACCTGAGACATAAGCTTTTTGTCTGCAGATCTGGAGCTCCAACTTAGCCCTATATAGCAAGATGTCCTTCACTTGCGTGCGTACCATGTCTAGTTCCGCACCGACCGGTCTAGTAGGGGCATTTTTATGTGCAGTCTCCAGGGTGTGCAACTTGTCGAGGAGTTTAGACAGCTGTGCTGTCCTCTCGCGTTTCAGTCTCGCTCCATGTTTCATGAGGATCCCGCGGATTACGGCCTTGTGTGCCTCCCAAATGGTTCCCACTGTGCTATCTGAGGTGGTATTAGTGGTGAAGTAGTGTCCCAATTCCCTGACTACCTCCGCCATTATCTCGGTATCTTGCAGGAGGCTCTCATTAAGCCTCCAAACAGGTGCATGACCGCCCCCCGCGTCGGCAATGGTGTATTTCAGGGCAATCGGGGCATGGTCAGACCAAGTAATTGATCCGATGGTAACTTCTTGTATCGCATGGAGCTGTCTGTGTGGTAGTAGGAAATAATCAATCCGCGAGTAGGATTGGTGCGGCCTAGAATAGAAGGCATAGTCCCGTTCTCCCGCGTGTAGCAGGCGCCAAGCGTCTACCAACTGCAGGGAGTGTAAAGTATCACCCAATCTCCTGTGGGAGTCTCGAGTCATGGATGATTTCCTGGAGGATGTGTCCTCAGACGGGATCAAGGGGGTATTCAGGTCCCCACCTATAATCAGATGGCCCTCCGCAAAGCGATTAAACTTCAACAGATGTTTTTTAAGGAAGCCCTCTTGATGGACATTAGGGGCGTACAAGTTAGCAAGGGATACCTTCCTGTCTCCAATCATGCCTTTCAGGAACAAGAAGTATTGTCGTCTGGACGCTGAATATGGTACTCTCGCTCAAGAATGGAGACCCCTCTCGATTTCGCCTCTGTCCGGGAGTGGTAGGCGAGAAATTCCTATTTTGGAGGAGGATTGGAAATGATATACACAAAAAATCCCTCCGGCCAAGTATTATAGAATAGAAGAACCAGTAAAACCTAACACATGCAGTCCAAAAAATGGGCGTACAAACAACAGAGACAGCGCTCAATGGATTAGAATTTAGAATCATTTAATAGTCCGAACTCATATAAAAGTGTTTTGCACAGAAATCATGAATTAAGAATATATATATAAAAATATAAAAAAACTGTTCACCTAGAGCATAGGGAAAAATTGCATGTGATGGAAGTTAAATAACCCACTTTAGAGAAGTCAAAATACTGGCTTGAAATCGTAAGTAACGTGCTGGGAGGTACAATACCTCTATGGAGGCTCTCCTCTAGACGGCTATGTGGACACAAATGGTAGATGTAACAGGAACAGTGTTGCTCCCAATCTACCACCTGTATGTGAGCAGGAGGTTAGAGTCTCGGGTCCAAATGGTGGTCCACGCCATGGGAGGATGACCATTCTCATCCTTCATGTTGTAAGACAGTGGTAAGCCTGAGCGCGGGGCTGTAATGTCAAAAACAGCCCTACCAGCCAGGTGGAGGGCGGGACTTCCGCGGCGTCAGGAAGGGACAGGGGTACGTCCGGACATCATCCTCTGTGGTCATGTGACGGAGCGGGCCAATAGCGGATGTAGACCTAGTTGTTAAGGCTCAGATGTCGTTGCGAGGGCCTAGAACTCAACACAACGAACAAAAAGCTACTTGATTCCAAAAACTCACGGACATCAGTCCTTCATGTCTCTCATGTCGAATCTTCATGTCTCTCTTTCGAATTTCATGTCTCTCTATGTCGAATCTGTCATTAAAGCTTATGGTGTCTGTCGAATGTTCTTGAGCCTCAGGAGGGACTGAATTAGAAGCTCCAGGCGCATAAAAAAGGAACACTGAGTTACAGGTCTGTGTTTTTGTAACTCAGTTCCTTCCTTTTTTATGCTGCCTGGGCTTCTTTAAATAGTGTCTCCTCCTGAGGCTTCACAGAACATTCGACAGACACCATAAGCCTTTAATGACAGATTCAATAGAGAGACATGAAGATGCATAGAGAGACATGAAGATTCGACATAGAGAGACATGAAGGACTTAATGTCCGTGAAGATCTTTTGGAGAATCAAGTACATTATTTGTTCAGTTGTGTGACGTTCAGCGTCCCTCGCAACGACATCCGTGCGAGCCTTGAACAACTCACGCTGTCTCTCCGCTATTGGCCCGCTCCGTCACATGACCACAGAGGATTGATGTCCGGACGTTAACCCCTGTCCCTTCCTGTGACGCCGCGGAAGTCCCCCCTCCACCTTGGCTGGTAACGCGGCTGTTTTTGGCTATTACAGCCCCGCGCTCAGGCTACCCACGTCTTACAACTGCAGGATGAGATGGTCATCTCTCCCATCGGCGTGGAACCAATGGAGTATCTACTAACCTCCTGCTCCCCAGTGGTCTGCCGCGATTTCGTTACATCTATCCATCTTGTGTCCACCCTAGCCGTAGAGGAAGCTCTCCATAGGGATTGTACCTCCCAGCACGTTACTTACGATTTAGCCAGCATTTTGCTACTTCTCTAAAGTGGGTTATTTAACCCTTCCATCACATGCAATTCCTATTTTGTTTTTTTTATATTTTTATATATATATTCTTAATTCATGATTTCTGTGCAAAACAACTTTTATATGAGTTCTGGACTATTAAATGTCATTCTAAATTCTAATCCATTGAGGCTGTCTCTGTTGTTTGTATGTCCCTGAAATGAGTTTCCTGCAGCATTACAATGTCAGCTTTCCTGGCACGCATGTCGTGTAGCAGCATGCGTCTCTTTTCGGGCGTATTAAGGCCCTTAGCATTGAGTGATACTACATTGAGCACCTCCATACTCGTGCAAAACGGGGGGGGGGGGGAGAAGTAAAGTGTCTTAGGTGGGGGAAGCAAAGAAAGAAAGAACAATAGTGAGAAAGAGTAAAAGCAAAGGGTCTACACTAGGGTGTGTACCCAAAGGTCAACTACGGTTGCCAAATATAATGGCTAAGGCGCTCACCGAGAGTCCGGCAATCGAGCGCGGTCCTAGGTGGGGGATTAACCAGACAGAGCCAGAAAGCGAGCCCCCAGCCCCCCACCCAAACCCGGCAAAAACAGTAAGCATCTGTAAACAATAGATAACACGGCATAACTTATTAAACAGATATTGTAGACAATAACGGCAATAGCGGCAGTAAACGCAACCATTGGTGTGGAAGTAATAGAAACAGAATAAAGGGTACAATTCAGAAGTGCAAATAACATATATGGTGTTGTTCCCAAAACGGGGTGTCTCCTCCCCGGCACCTGAACACAGGGTCATCCCTTCCCTCCTGTTCCACCCCTCCAAGAGGGGTCCCCCACCCTCGTAAACTCTATGCCTCAATGTAAGGCAGACCACCGCCTGCAGCCAAAACCCCAAAAGTAGCTCGTCACCCCCCGCCTCCCGGGTGTCAGTACAGATTGCGTGCCCCCCATCTAAATTCAGCCTGGCGTTGTGTGGACCCCACTCAACCACCCGGGCCCGGCCTCGTATAGACTTCTATACCACCAGGACTGAGTGCTGCGGGACAAAACCAGACAACCCCCCTCCTCAGACCCATACATGCCTACCAATATGTATGTATAAGCCCCAAAACCTCCCCGCATGGACCATCACCAACAGGGTATAGCAGTGCGTTAGTGGCTCAGGGTTGTGTCACAATTGGTACAGGTGAGGTCTCATGCCATCATATTGGGACCAAGCAACAACCCGGGTGTGGGAGCAGACGTCTGAAGGCAGAGTGTTTCCGCTGGCGGGGCACAGTGACAGTACAGCCTGCACATAGCAGACACAGCCTCTCCGGGGGGGGTCGCAATTCTCATTCTTAGTTCCGTTGGGATAGGGAGTGGGGTCAGGCGACCAGCATGTATGAACCCGATGGGGGAGTTTAGTCATCCAGGGGGCAAGACAGAGCCTTCATAGGGCGTAAATGTCAGCGGGCACGAGGAGGGCATGGGATCTGTGGTGCTAATCACCCACGGTGGTAATGTCACGGGGCTGAAAGAGCGGGGGAAACAGGGACGCATGGTCCAGAGCCTACTCACGTGCCACCTCTCCTCTGCCCGAGCGGCGCCTCCTCCTGCCTCTCTGTTGTCGGGGCTGCATGGGTCCCCGGTAGGCTGCGACACCCGAACGCCCAGTTTGACGGGGGAAGAACTGGAGCCAGTCAGGTATCGCAATGGGGTCAGTCCCCATGAACCGGAACAGCGCTGGGAGATCCGCCGGTGTCTGGAGCGTGAAGGCTTGTGCGTCCTTGTGGAAGGTAACAGCCAGGGGGTAGCTCCATCTGTAGGTTTATCCTGATTCCCTGGCGAGGTCCAGTAGTGGTCTCAGCAAGGCCCGACGGCGCAGCGTCGCCCTAGACAGGTCAGGCAGGATTTTGACACGCGAGCCGTCCGCCTCCAGCTCCTCTCGGTCCCAGGCTCTGCGCAGGATGGTCTCCCGTAGGATGTAGCGGTGGACCCTGCACACTATGTACCGCGGTCTGTCCGGATCTGCTGACCGGCGGCTCCAGCCTCCACATCCTCTAGGTGGAGCTGTAGGGAGATGGCCGCCTCTCGATGCTGTTCGCGGGCCTGTTCAAGTGCCACGACCCGTGCCTCCAACGAGGAAACCGACTCCTCTCCGGTCGTCACCCGGTCAGCAAGGGTGGACACTTCCCCTCTCACCTCCTGGATGTCGCGTCTGTGCGTCTCTTCCAGGCGTAGAATCAAGGCCTCAATATCGGATCTCGTGGGGAGGGCCTGAAGCAGCGTTCGGATGTCTTGGTCCAACTCTCCCATCTCCGGTAAGCACGGGGAAGGCATCGCCATCTGGGAGGGGGTCTCCGGAGGGGGGGGTGAGGTGTAGCTTGTGCCGGGGACCGTATCTCCAGAGGATGGTGGCCGGGCCTCTTCGTCGTCGGCTCCACGTGGGGAGCCTCGCGGCGCTGTTAAGTCACCTCCCGGGGAGATCTCCTGTAATAGTTTGAAATACCTCTTAATTTCGCCCGAAATTTTTCCAGCCGGGGTCCCCTGTGTAGTAGCCCTAGTCTTGTACTTTTTGGCAGAGTACATGCCGGTTTTAATCGTGTTTTCAGCCGAGTATTGGGCGGACAGGCCGGGAGCTCAGAGAATAAGCTGCCTCACTCAGCCATGTTCAGGCCACGCCCCCAAGTTTTTTTTTTTACTGTTTTTCTTTATTTTGCTGTTTGTTTTTTTATTTTGCTGGGCATTTTTTATTTTTTTGCTCGGCATTTTTTTTTTTTTTTTTCTGTTTGTGAATGATTTTTGAATGTGGGGGTGACATTCCTGCCACCACTCCACTTGTACGCTGAAAAGAGCCACTGGCAAGGAAATGGAGTGTTTTGCAGGACCTTGCCCAGCGGCTGCACTGTATGTGAGCGGTGTGTTGGGCTGGTGATGTCCTCCTGCAGGGTTGTGGTTAATTCCAGGATGGCATGAGGGGTGAATCTGAAGATGCGATACACCTCAGAATCACTCATGCCAAAGATGTCTATGCGTGTTCGGTATATCCTCTCCCGTGCCCTCCTCCATGCCCTCCTCCCTTCTGTGCTCATCTAAAGTCAGTAGTATAGCTATGAGCAAGGATGCCCCTGGCACGTTGGCAGGTCCGCCATCAGGAATTATGGGGCCCCTTACACAGCTTCAGGCATGGGCCCCCTGGAGCAGAGAACTGGGGGGGGGGTGCTGCCGCCTGAAATTGAGAAGGAGAAGAGGGGGAGGGGCTGCTGCGAATTGAGAAGCGGGGGGGGCCTTAACAAAAAAAAGGAGAAATAAAGAAAAATAGATATAAAAAAGGGGGGTAGCCATCCAGGGACCTCGGGGGCCTTTAATAAAAAATAAAATAAAAATATCTAAATAAATAAAAAAAGAGGGGGTTGCCATCTGGGGCCCTTGGGAACCCCGGACCCCTAAAACAAAAAAAAGTTTTTATTTTTTTATTTTTAGGGGGTTCCCATCCGGGCCCCTGGGGACCCCCGGGCCCCTTACAGGTGTAATGCCTGTACCCCCCTGATGGCAGCCCTGCATGTTGGCATATAGATTGTTGTCCTGCAAGTGTGGGTGCTCAGCTCGTCCCTAGCCGTGTTGCTTTAGCTGACATGTAGACGGATTGTCTAATTTTAAACCCGCTTTTATATGGTCTAATTTTAGACTTTCCGTGCAGCTGATAAGCACATCGTGTAGACTGCACCGCACAAACTTACTTTTGTGGATCGGCGTATCTCCCTCATTTGCATATTTGCATAGGAAATCAATGGTGTGGACGGAGTAAATGTGCACCTAGGGGCCAGATTCTCAGCGGCGATACGACGGAGTATCTCAGATACCCCATTGTATCGCCGTTTTTTTTGCCTCGTATCTATGCGCGTGATGCTTAGCATCACTTTTGCATAGATACGCTTCAACATCCGACAAGTGTAAAACCATTACAC
This sequence comes from Rana kukunoris, assembly GCA_029574335.1. Taxonomy (NCBI): domain Eukaryota; kingdom Metazoa; phylum Chordata; class Amphibia; order Anura; family Ranidae; genus Rana; species Rana kukunoris. Next base: position 134,149,735 of record CM056052.1, read on the forward strand.
TTGCGGATCGTAGTTGTAATGACAACTCCGGCCACTAGGTGGCCTTTACGTTGTTTTCTCATTTGCATATGCAAATGAGGCTAGTACGCCGATTCCCGATCGCTTTTACGCCGCCCCGTCGTCGCGTACGTCGTTTTCGTCCGCGTAAGGTTACCCCAGCTTCTATGTGGAGTAACCTTACGAAGTACCGTCGGATGCCGTCGGGTGCTGTCGGATGCCATGTTAAGTATGGCGTCGGGTCAGCGTCGGCTTTTACCGTCGCTTCCGTCGTTTTACTAACTCGTTCGCGAAAAGGGGCATTGCGTAGTGACGATCACGTTGTTTTGACGTCGGTTTCAACGACGCTTTCCGTCGTGAGCTGGAGCATGCGCACTGGTCTTTTTCCCCGGCCGGCGCATGCGCAGTTCGTTCGACGCGGGGGCGCGCTTAATTTAAATACAAGCCGCCTCATTTGAATTACGCGGGCTTACGCTGGGCCATTTTCGCTACGCCAACGCAAACGACGGAGCAAATGGTTAGAGAATACGGCACCTGCTCTAGTACGATGCGACGGCGTAGTGCAAATGGCTTACGATACGCAAGCAAAATTCTATGAGAATCTGGCCCAGGATGTGCAGGCGTAGGCAAGTTAGGCCGGTCGGGAGTAGCCTATTTTGGTGCGTATCTAGTTCTGTGGGTACGATGCAAAAAATATTCCGGCGCAAATTTAGACTTAGGGCCAGATTCTCGTAGATGCGCGGCTAATTATGCAGGCGTTGCGCATCTCAGATGCACTACGCCGACGTAACACGGAGTGGCAAGTACCGTATTCCCTAAGTAAATGCGCTCCAAGATGCGCCTGCGTCGCGTAAAATCATGGGCGTAATCCGGCGCAACTCCAAAGTAGGAGGGAAGTGGGCGTGTTGCATTATAATGAAGCGTGACCCCATGCAAATGCAGGCCGGGACGAACGGAGCATGCGCCGTGACATGGATGACCCGCGCCATGACGTGGTTGACCCGCGCCGTGACGTGGATGCCTTCTGCGCATGCGCAAAGCCTCCCTACGATGCGCCGGCGCAGGGTATATAATGCGCCCACACATGCGCCCGTGCAGCGCAAACGTCTCCCATTTTTTAGAGAGTGACGGCGAAAGTTTGTGCTGGACAAGATGGCAACTGCTGTTAAGGAGAGGAGGAAGAAGAATTTCTCCCCAGAGGAGAGGGCCATTGTCATACGGGCCATGGAGAAGTATGACTCGCGGCTCCATGGTGCTGACAGTGCCCGGACCAGCAAGTCCCGGAGGGATCAGATATTAATGAGGGTGGCGTGCCAGGTCAATGCCCTCTCTCATGAGGTCCGGACACCGCAGGACATTCAAAAGAAAATGAATGACCTGCGGCGTCATGTGAAGGGCAAGCTGGCTGCCATAGCTCGGCATGCCAGGGGCACTGGAGGGGGCCCACCCTGCCCTGTCCGCCTGACTGAGGAGGAGAAGGTGGTTGCCCGCTGCCTGCAGACGGAGCAGGTAGAGGGAGTTGGGGGCTATGAGTCCCAGAAGCCAGCCGTGAGGACAGGTAAGTGTGTTTTCTATTCTATCTGTTGTGTACATGTATGGGGGTGGAAGGGAACATGTGCCAAGTGTGTGGGTCCACCAACATGGGCATCTTTTGTGTCATCCACAGATGTGCAGGAGGGAGCGGGGCCATCTGTTGATGCCAGGGCCCATCAGGATCCATCCCCTGAAGATACAGTCCCTCTGGCTGCCCCCCTGGAACAGGACTTGGAGGGAAGTGGGCACACCTCAACGGAGGAGGTGGTTGAGGAGGGTGTGGTAGTCCAGGACCAGGCCCTCTATGTTGTTGTGGAGGAGGATAGTGGGTTGGCCGGACCAGCCCAGGCTATTCCTCTACCTGTAGCAAACCCCTCAGTGTCCCCCTCCAACCTCTCCAGTCCCTCTCTTTCCCCCCCCCTCATCTCCGGCCCCTCAACATCCTCCCCTTATGCCCGGTCCCCTGCCACTCCCCGCAAGGCGACGTCAAAGACCAGGGGTGTATCCCAGGTCCTGCCGGAACAGCTGGTCAGACAGCAGGACCAGCAAAATAAACACCTGGCCGAGGTCGTGGAGGAGATGAGGCGCCTGGCCGACAGCCTGGCATCCTCGGACAATATAACAGATGCCATCCAGGATGTTGCTGTTAACAGCGCAGCAACGCTGACCAGCTTGGGGGAGCTGCAGGAAAACACCTCAGAACTTGTGGGGGAGGTTCAGGCCCTGCGCCTTGCTATCGAGGCACAGACTGCTGTGCAGACCCGCATAGCGGTTGCCCTGGAGGGCATGCAGGCAGCCAGGGAGGGACGTGGGGATGTTCCTCCTCAACCTGCTCCCCCCCCCCCATCTAGGGCTGCCCCCAGGCAAGTGAGGGGCAGGACCCGTGGCACCAGGCAGAGCCCCCGCCAGGCCCATTAATTTGAGTTTTCTTTAGTATTATGCTCTGGATAAGAGCTTATTTATTTTTTGTTATGCTCTGGATAAGAGCTTATTTATTTTTTGTTATGCTCTGGATAAGAGCTTTTTTTATATATTTTTGGATACTGCACACGGTGCAGTGTGAATGGTGTGTGAATGTGAGAGGGTGGCACTCCTGAAAGTAAGGGGTGTCACCCTCGGCCGTGGTGGTGAAGTTAACCCCACGGCTGTATGAATGATGTGTGAAAGGTGTATGAATGGACAGCAACATCATTGGGGCCTTGACGTGGCGTTGCTGCTCCCAAGTCCTACATGCTGGACTTGGGCTAATCCAATGCGATGTGCATGTGGTGTGTGTGATCTAGGGACATCAGTGGTGTACACGCGTGCATTGTCTGTGTGCCATGCTGTATGTGTAGGTTTAAAGGTCAAAGATTCGTAACACGAGGACACTCCTGACTGCTCTTCCATCAGCTGACGGGGTCTCCTCTGGCGGGGGGGGGCTGTGTGGTTGGGGGGTCAGGTCATCACGTAGGGCAATATGCAGGCCCTTTCGCATGGCAAAGTTGTGCAGAATACAACATGCACCAATGATCTGACCCACAAAGTTGGGGGAATACAATAGGGCCCCCCCAGACTTATCCAGGCAGCGGAAACGGGACTTCAGGAGGCCAAATGTGCGCTCCACCACTGCACGGGTTTTGATGTGTGCTTCATTGTATCTTCTCTCTCCTCTGGTTTGGGGGTTCCGGAAAGGAGTCATGAGATGGGGTCCCAGTGTATATGCAGAGTCACCTGTAAGGGAAAACACAGGAGGATGGTAGTCATGCATGTGCCACTTCTGTTGTGCATCATGGAGGGGATAGTCATGGCTGCCACCCATGTCACTCACCAACCAGCCAGCTGTCCCCATACATGTCCTGCTCAAAATCTTCGGGGATGTTGCTTTGACGGTAGATGTAGCTGTCATGGCTGGACCCGGGGTCTTTGGCACGGACGTGCCATATGAGGTATTTGGCATCGGCTATCACCTGTACGTTGATGGAATGCCAATGCTTCCGATTGCGGTATATGTGCTCTGTGGCACTGGGGGGCTGGAGTGCCACATGTGTGCAATCAATGGCCCCGATGGTGCGTGGGAATCCGTCAATTCTGTAGAAATCTGTCATTGCCTTCTGCCGCAGGTGCACAGTGGTGGGTCTGATGAACTGGTTGGACATGCGTCTGAGGATTGCGGGGACAACCTGGTGCACACATCTGCTTATGCTGGTTTGTGACATCCCAGCCACCACTCCACTTGTACGCTGGAATGATCCACTGGCCAGGAAATGGAGTGTTGCCAGGACCTTCACCAGTGGCTGCAGTGCACGTGAGCGGTATGTCTGGCTGGTGATGTCATCCTGCAGGGCTGTGGTTATTTCCAGGATGGCAGCAGGGCTGAATCTGAAGATGCGATACACCTCCTCATCACCCATGCCAAAGAGGCTCATGCGCGCTCGGTAGATCCTCTCACGTGCCCCCGTCCTCCTCCTCCTCCTTCTATGCTCCTCTTCCTCTGCATACCTTAGTATTGATAAGACCATGGCTGGCCCTGGCATCATTGGCATATGAATGTCTTGTCCAGTAAGTGTGATTGCTCAGCTAGTCCGTTACGGTGCTGCTGTAGTTGCTCTCCAGCTGACTTGCACACGGCCTTGAGCAAAGTTACCCGTGCTTTTATGAGGGGTATGTTTACTCAAGGCTTTCGAGTTACGCGCACCACGAGTAGCCAACGCCGGACGCGCGTACTTTCGGGAATACGCGCATCTCCCTCATTTGCATATTTGCATGCTAATTCAATGGGAACTGAATATTTTTGATGCGTAACTATGCGCCTACGCCGCGCTAGCTTAATGCATTTTCGCCGCCCAGACGGAAAAAAAAATCGCGCGTATGTGGTTCTGTGTTTACCGCGCATCGATACGCAGGCGCACATTTACTATTACGCCGCGCATATACATTTACGCAGGCGTAGCGCCGCTGAGAATCTGGCCCTTAGACGGCACATCTCGAGATACTCCGGCGTAAGTGCTTTGTGAATCTGGCCCGTTGTTTTGCAGCATGTCCAAAAAACTACGTTTTTCCAACTTCATCATTAAAAACGATGTTGTCCCCTGTATATTACTTCAGATTGTAACTTAGACTATTCTCTAAACTCTGTCTGCTTTTTAACTACAGATTGGACCCTGATTATTCTGAAACTTGCCTACCTTGCACATGGACTGTCATTGAACCACTCTGCCTACCACAGGTACCTGTTTGCTGTGCTCTGCTCAAGTATCTGTATACTATGTTCATTTCATGCATGCCCTGGTGTGGTGACCAGGCACTTTGGCATTGTGTATAAGACCTTGGGGCAACTGATTACAGGTAAGCCTGCTTGCCTTAACCAATTAGCCCCGGAAGATTTTACCCCCTTAATGACCAGAGCATTTTTTGTGATACGGCACTGCTTTGCTTTAACTGACAATTACACAGTTGTGCGACGCTGTACCCAAACAAAAGCGACATCCTTTTTTTATCACAATTTCTGTCATACATGCAAGGGTGCCAACCCTTATTTTCACACCAGGACACATAGGTCTTCCAGACCCTATAGTAAATAGCCCTAGAGGCCGGCTTCCTAGCCAAACCATCAAATTTTGCATTCGTAAGGCAGGATGGAATACTGGTCCATTCGATAGTAGGTCTGGGCAGGATGGAAGAGTCCAAGGATCCCCTACTGCCATCCTCACAATCTCCACATACCAGGACCTCTTGGGCAATGCTGTAGCAACTAGAATTACTGGCTTCTGTTCCCCTTTGATCCTGCGTAGAAGACGCGGGAGCAACTGAACTGGAGGGAACGCCTACATTTGTGAAAACTGATCCCAGGGAGTTACTAAGGCATCCATCCCGCAGGCGAGTGGATCCCTCATCCTTGGTACAAAGCTGTCCAACTTTCTGTTGACCCTGGATGCCAATAGGTCTACGTCCAGGGCACCCCATTTCTGGCATATGGCCAGAAAGATGTCGGGATGTAGAGACCACTCCTCTGGGAACAAGTGCCTGCCAAATTTCCACCCCTGGGATGAACATCGTAGACAGGCACGGCACATGCCCTTCTGCCCAAGTAAAAATATGGTTTACCTCTTTCTGAGCAGAGCGACTTTTGGTGCCACCTTGGTGATTGATATAGGCCACTGCCATGGCATTGTCGGATTGAATTCTGACAGTATAATGCTATAACCTGCCTGACCAGGCCCTTAGGGCCAGACATCCCGCCCGAATTTCTAGAACATTGATGGGCAAGGCTTTTTCGGATTCCGGCCACTTTCCAGTGTCTCCTTCCAGGACTGCTCCCCAGCCCAATAATCTGGCATCGGTCTTTACTATCCTCCAAGTGACTGGCATGAAGGACTTTCTATTCTGCTGATTCTTTGATGATAACCACCAACTGAGACTCTGGCGTACGTTTGGGATCAAGGGCATAGGACAATACAAATCCTGTTTTTTCCTGCTCCAAGCAGACAGGATGCTGTTTTGCAAAAGCATTGAATGGAAATGAGTGTAGGGCTACCATCTTCCCTAACAATCTCATGCAGAGGTGGACGGAGGGACTCTCCTTTGTCCTGATCGTGTGAACCAGTTCTCTTATGGCACCAACTTTGGCCTGGGGTAAGAACACCTTCTTGCGGGCTGTGTCTATAATTAGGCTCAAATATTCCAGCCTCTTTACTGACCGTGTTGATGATATTCTGGTTTAGTCCTGCTATGGACTGATCTATCAGCACCAGGTCATCCAGGTATTCTATTACTGCTATACCCCGAGCCCTTAACCTTGCTAAAGGTGGAGCCAGGACCTTTGTAAATACTCACGGTGCGGTGGCCCCGAAGGGCAATGCCACAAACTGAAAATGTCGCTATTCTACTGCAAATCGCAGGAATTTCTGATGAGCAGGGAATAATGGCACATAGAGATATGCATCCTTGATGTCTATGGATGCCAGGAGTTCCTCTGCCTGAAGGGTGAAAACCACTGACCGGATTGATTCCATGCAAAACGAGCGCTTGTTTAGGACCCTTGAGATCCAAAATGGGTCTGACATCTCCAATCGGTTTTGGTAGATTTGAATAGAAAATAATTTCTTGCTCTTCTAGGGGTCTATGATCACCCCCTGGGATAGCAGCCGATCTAGCGCCTTAAATAAAGACCACCTTTTTATTGGGTCCTTTGGAACGCTCAATTTTCTGGATGTACTTATCTATGTCATCCCCAAATAATCGTTCTCCATTAAAGGGAAACCCAGTCAGCAGCTTCTTGCAAGGAAATTCAGCTGACCAGTGCTTAAGCCAACGTACCCTCTGCATATCCACTAACATGAGGGCAAGGCGAGATGTCTGATGGATATAATCTTTAAAAATGTTAACCACAAAACAAAGGGCCTTAGGCAGTTCTGCTAGGTCCGTGACCACTTCCCTTCTCACGACTTGCTTCATTTATCCTTTAAGGGATTGACAGGCGCCAATTGCCGCCACTGCAGGCTGAGCACCAGCACCAGCACCAGCCATAGTAAATGAGGCTTTAAGCAATGATTACAGTCTTTTATCCACTGGATCCCTAACACCTGAACATTGTCTCCTGGACAAGTAATGCTGCGTACACACGATCGGTTCGTCTGATGAAAATGGTCTGATGGACCGTTTTCATCAGACAAACCGATCGTGTGTGGGCCCCATCGGTTTTTTATCCATCGGTGAAAAAACTAGGAACTTGTTTTAAAATTATCTGATGGTTAAAAAAAATGATAGAGAAAATTGATCGTCTGTGGGCACGTCCATTGGTTAAAAATCAATGCATGCTCAGAATCAAGTCAACGCATGCTTGAAAGCATTGAACTTCATTTTTTCTCAGCACGTCGTTGTGTTTTACGTCACCGCATTCTGACACAATCGTTTTTTTTAACTGATGGTGTGTAGGTAAGACTGATTAAAGTCAGCTTGATCGGATATCTGATGAAAAAATCCATCAGTCCGTTTTCATCGGATGAACCGATCGTGTGTACAGGGTATAAGACTTTTGTTCAGGGAAGAAACAGCAGTGTAAAGTAAAGTAAATTTCCTCTTAGGAGGAATATAATGCCTGTCTGGGTGATCCGGGTCAGCATAAATAAGCTGCTCCAACAATGGGTGCATAGGAAAAGCGTGCAAACCCTGAGGAGGCTTTAGAGAACCCAAAGAGGAAAAAGAAACTTCAGCTGTCTCTGCTGAGGGTAGCTTATATTCAAAATGCACCTTCTCAGTGAGTGATTGGATTAACAATCTTTGAGATTGCAAAGCTGAAATGGGCTCCTCTGGGACTGAGTCCCCAACCGAGGAACCATCTTCCTGCCCCTCTAATGGGTCCTCTAAGGGCACATCCGAATCCCCTGCCCACTCCTGATCTGCAGATGATGGACCCAAGACAAGGAAAGCGGACCTGTCAAGTTTTTTCCCAGCCTGGGAGGAGGACGCGAACTGACTAGCTATCTTCCCCTCTAAACCAGCCAAAGCCGTAACCAGATCCTCTTTAGTGACATGCGCAGGGGCTGGAACGTTGGAGGTAGCCACAATGCCTGACAAGTCTGAGGGCTCAGCCTGGTCAGCCGTTTCAGACATTTCAGGGGAGGGTGATACTTTGGAGGTGCGACTAGGATTCCGAGGTCCTGACCACAGTGCCTTTGTGCCCCTTCTCCTTGTTTTTGTTCCTCTCTTACGGGAATACATAGTCCTAAGCACAAAGCAGAGGTACTGTCACCATGCATCTTAGCAATGGCTAATATGCCTCTATCAATGCTACAGTAGTTGCTGAGTAGATGGGTCTTGAGTATGCCTGTACCCTCACTCAGTGCTTACATGCCCTTAGAACTGTGTCTGTGTCCGTGTCCCAACCATCACCCACCATCGTTACACACAGGCTGAGCTTTAAGCAAGTAAGCTGCCGGTTCACGCCTGTGCAGTGAAACCACGTGCACGCCGACGGCGCTGCGATCCGCCCCCAGTGACGTCCTCTCTGTGAGGCATATAAGAGGGAGCCCTTGCGCAATCCATAACAAAAAAACTCGGGGGGAGAGAGGGGGGAAGCAGAGGAGTCCCCAAACTTTATGCGCCGTACATCCCTCCCCACCGCCGCCCCAAAGTGAGTCTGCAGGGGAAGCGGAGGATTCAAGAGGAAGGCTCCCTCCGCAGGTCCCCAAAATTGCCCCCCCATAGGTGGCTGACTACACAGGAGAGAGAGTGAGGCAGGCACTCCTCCATAAGCGCTTCTGATACATTCTAACAGGATAAGCATGGGATGTTAACATCAGTTATGTTTTACTTACACAATCTGGTGGTCAAACCAGGCAAGACACCATCTTCTCCAAAAAAAAAAGAAGTCCATAGGAAGAACCCAGGATCTTAACTTACCCCTTCCCGCCGCAGGTTACTACTGAAACATCACAGTGACCCAATCTTCACCCATCACGGTGGGTTGGTGTCATGCCAGACCTTCAAGGACAGGGTCCCCTCTGAACGTAGGATCCACTGCCTTGTACCTGTATAGAGCCCTGCCAGAAAACCTGTGGTATAGCAATGTGACCAGGGTGCTGGATCCCAGGGCCCAGCTCTCCTAAGAGAACGTTACAGGCAAGACTTCGTTCTTCCATACCGAGGCTCGGGTACCATCCACTTTTATCTTTGTTTATAGACCTTTTTAATGGATCTGATAACGTAGCTCCCTGACCTGTCCAGGCCACTCATGGAGGTACTCCCAGTATGGGAGGGGTTATATAGGGGGGGACTTCCTGTCTTTATTATGCCAGTGTCATCTGAAGGTGGGTGTATAACCCATGTAGTAATTACTATAGTGCTCTGTGTTCCATGATGTACGAGAAAGAAATTGGCATCTCTTCTCTTGGCAAATGTCAGTTTTGCTGTAGTAGGTTGTATACATCGTACAGATGTACAACTTCAAAGGGAGGGTCCGAGCACCCACCAGGCATATTATTTACAGGAATTTTGCACTTATAATGTGACCCTTTAAGTATTACCAAAATCACTTTTTTTTGTTTTGTTTTTTTGCATTGGATCCTCAAAGATACATTACTTGTGCTCCAGTGGCCTTCACATAAAAAGCCCCCCCCCCTCCCTCCCAGAAATCTGGAAGTCGTAGTTCAAGCCAGTCCCGCTGGAATAGAAACTTCAGCATTCTGGACTACACATCCCACAATGCTTTGCTCTAAGGTGATGTTACCCAACCATGGTGCAATTGCCACTGCACCATGCTTGAAGGTTAATACACTTTTACATGGTGCAACCTACATTCTGGTGCTATTTTCCTTATATAACAAGGTCCAAGAGTAGATCCCAAATGTCAGGGTGTTCCACTCTGGGAAATAAATAAGTATGTATGGGGTAAAGCACCATGGAGAAGAAATCTTTTAAAATTTAAGTACACTTTTATGTAACTTTCAAGAAAAAAATATATGAATACAAAATTGTAAAGAATAATTTACCAGTAAAATAATAAATATACAACCTTTTAATTATTCAATGTCGGTCACCTAGAGAAAAAGCCAATGAATTAGGAATCAGTTTATTAATTCCGTTACAAATGTATATATTTTAAATTCAAATATGCCTGTATGGAGCTTCCCAGCCAGTATGTAAATTATGTCATCTTTCCTTAGTTTTTGTTTCCAAGTAGCCAAGGCTATGATGGGAGTGAGAAAGAAGATGTAAATTTCAGTCTAGCCTCAATAGTTGCCAATGAACTAGCCAAGCACTGTCACTTTATTCAATGAAAACAATGGCTTGTCTCTCTGAGCATGCCTAGTGCAGACATTCCCCCAGCCCGTAAACTGTGAACAAACCTGTTTGTACTGTTGTACAGTTCAGTACTGCACAGATAAATCCTAATTGTTATTCAGCTCCTTAGCATAAGCTCCTGGCATAGCTCACAGTCTTCGCTGGTACTAAGACTGTCTAAAATAGCAACAAGAATGCATGCAACCTAAGACCCAGTGGGGGGACGGGAATAATTGTATCCTGTAATCTGGATTCGGAGTGTGGGACAATTTTATAAAGTTTCAGAAATGTTCAGTGTAATGTACTTTCTCCGAAGCTTCTTCAAGGTAAGCCATATTCATTTCTTCTAACTATGTAAAGAATGCTTCTCCCCAATAAGCAAATGTCATGGCTCTCTGAAAGAATGCAGAAAAGTAGTCCTGAAATAATGCTTAGTAACTGCTTTAATCTATTGACCAGCTCATTTTTGTGTATGGGATTTGTTATGTACCTTACAAGGGTCCAAGTAGTACAAAAAGTTCTCTCTTGCTTATGTACAGTACCTTATACTTAACTAAAACAAAAAGTTTAATAATTTTCATTTTTTAATATGTGCTTGGTTTATTGTGTTATTTAGTTATACGACTTTTTTTTTTTTTTGGCTGGCTCAAATTGAAATTACGTTTTATAATACCTATGAATATCAGCATGTGATTGTTTCTAAACACTGTACATAACATGTGCAGGGCTAAATAACCTCAAGCAATATCACAATTCAGGTGCAAGCGTTTATTTTTAGGGAAGGGTGGAAAGTTCGTAATTATCAGGTTTAGTTTACATTGAGATCCAAAAATAGCTTGATACTGCGTTGCACCTAGAAATAGATAAAGGGAGGTGTATGCATTGGATGAAACCTTATTAGAGGTGTGGAGAAAGATTGTGTATAAAATTTAATTTGAACACTTTTTAAAAATTGCTGTAAGATATTTTAAAATCAAGCTGCACGTGCATAGGTGATGGGGGGCAGTGTTACAGGTGCTCAAAATCTCCTCCTATCAGCAACATCTACTGAATAACAAAGAAAAACAAAGTCATTTTCTAAAATAGAATAATCAATCATTATTGGCAATCAATTGCCCAGTGTCAACTCTGATGTGCAGCAGCTGGAATATTGACAGACACCAAGACTAGAATAAGTCATGTGATGTCATCTTCCCCCCCCCTCCCCCTAAAAACACCTCAGAATGAAGTTCATTCATCCAACTTGTTTAGCAATGCATAGCCCTATGTAAATGTGAGTGTAAGGCCTCGTACACACGATCAATTCTGTCTGCTGGAAACGGTCTGCTAGACCGTTTCAGCAGACAGATTCGATCGTGTGTACGGGCAAACAGACGGATTTGGTCACCCGACAGATTTCAAAGCATGCTTTGAAATCTGTCGGCTGGGAACCCGTCCGCCCGACATGTCTGCTGGTTAGTATGCTAACCAGCAGACATGTCTTCTCGCACACGCGCCGAATGATTTCGACGCATGCGCGGAAGTGTCTTACTTCCTGGTGTGGTGACGTGGCGGCGTCAACGTCACCGCCACGTCACCGACACGTCAGAGCGCTGTCTGCTGGCGGGGATTTTGGTTTGCTCGTGTGTACACGCGAGCAAACCAAAATGCCAGCAGACAGATCTGTTCAAATCGGTCGGTCCGACCGATTTGAACAGACAGATTTGATAGTGTGTACGAGGCCTAAGGCTTTTTCAAAGCATTGTATGTGTATAATATTTTTATATTTTTTATACATTTGATGTTCCATATTTGCAGATTGTTTACATACATAATATATGAAGAAAGCACGCATCCATGCTAATACTAGACCAGCTTTTCTCAACCTTTTTACCATAGCGAAATAGCGAAATCCTTAAAATAATTTTTTGCAAAAAAACTAATCCATTGGGGGGTCAGGGGGAAAAATGGTCCTTTACTTTGATGGTCAGTAGGAGGAATATCCTGTACATGTTTGGTCAGTAGGAAGAATGTCTCCCTTACATTGATGATCAGTAGGAAGAATGTCCCCTTACTTTGATTGTTAGTAGGAAGAATTCCCCCCTTACATTGAAGATCAATAGAAAGAATGCCCCCCTTGCATTGATGGTCAGTAGGAAGAATGCCCCTTACACTGGTGGTCAGTATACCACCCTTATAGACAGCTAAAAAGTTCCCTGATGTTGTGCCGCTGGGTGTGCCAGGTATCACTGGCTCTGGAGCTATGGAGGCACCATCAGATGAAACATCAATGGGCCAAAGCTGAAAGAAAACATAGAAACCTCTGGAGGAACCCTAGGGCTCCAAAGAATGATGATTGAGACTGATATGCTAGACAAATGCTCATGAAATGTTTGCCTGTTATTATCTAGAACAGTGTTAGTATATTTCATGGAAATCCAAAGGTCTGAACATTTTTTTTTTTTGTAATACACGTATGTGATTATCAGTACTTTATAAACATTTCTATAATTAAAAACTTTTAAACTAACCAATATAAGTGAACCATTTTGTTTTTTTGCAAATCTGAGTATTTTTGCAAAGCACAAGGGACCCTAGGAGTGCGTAACCACTTACCCAGAGGTATTTGAGGCTGACACTGGGCCATTTCTAGGCAAGGCCAGTAACGGCCAGAAAATAATGAAATGTTAGTATAAAAAAGTTCCTGTAATTTTTTTTAAGGATAACTTCTACCAGATAGCTATGCAAGGATGTGTGTTTTGTCCTAATTATCATAAAATGCGCAATTCTTTTTACTCAGTCATCTTATTCACACTACCACTACTACTACTACTACTACTGAACAGTCAAAGGGTAACACTGCTGTTCTAAGTCTGCATCTTTATAGCTTACGGTACTTTGCCATCTCTTACCTACCCCATCATGCTCACTAGAGATGAGCCGAACACCCCTGGGTTCGGTTCGCACCAGAACCTGCGAACAGACCAAAAGTTTGTGTGAACTTTAGAACTCTGTTAAAGTCTATGGGACTCAAACATTTGAAATCTAAAGTACTAATTTTAAAGGCTAATATGCAAGTTATTGTCCTAAAAAGTGTTTGGGGACCCGGGTCCTGCCCCAGGGGACATGTATCAATGCAAAAAAAAACGTTTTAAAAAAACGTCATTTTTTTTAGGAGCAGTGATTTTAATAATGCTTAAAGTGAAACAATAACATTTAAATATTCCTTTAAATTTCGTACCTAGGGGGGTGTATAGTATGCCTGCAAAGTAGCGCTTGTTTCCTGTGCTTAGAACTGTCCCTGCACAAAATGTAATTTCTGAAGGAAAAAAGTCATTTAAAATCACTCACCTTAGGGTCTGGTATGGATATTAAGGGGAACCCTGTGTCAAATAAAAAAAAATGATGTGGGGTTCCCCCCAAATATCCATTCCAGACCCTTCAGGTCTGGTATGGATTTTCAGGGGAACTCCACCCCAAATTTAAAAAAAAAAATGCCGTAGACCCCCAGACATTTTTTTTTTTATGAATGACTTTTCTCTGTATTGCCGGGAGCCGACAATTCATTATAGCTGCAAGTGATTTTAAATTACTTTTTTTCCTTCAGAAATTACACTTTGTGCAGGGACAGTTCTAAGCATGGGAAACATGCGCTACTTTACAGGCATACTATACACCCCCCCTATGTACGAAATTTAAAGGAATATTTCACTTTTATTGTTTCACTTAAAGGAATTATTAAAATCACTGCTGCCAAAATTTTTTTTTTTTGCATTGATACATGTCCCCTGGGGCAGGATCCAGGCCCCCAAACACTTTTTATTACAATAACTTGCATATTAGCCTTTAAAATTAGCACTTTAGATTTCAAACGTTCGAGTCCCATAGACTTTAACAGGGTTCTAAAGTTCACACAAACTTGCCGTGAACACCCCAAATAGTTCGCTGTTCGGCGAACAGGCAATGTTCGAGTCGAACTTGAGTTCTACTCGAACTCGAAGCTCAACCCTAATGCTCACCTAACCATGAAATAGCGTCACACATTAGTGAGGTACTGTACCCTTTGGTTTCTCCACCTTAGCTCCCCATCTCCTCTAGTTCTAAGTACTTCAGGCATGTTAGATTGATATCAATGTGCAATGTCTTGATTGATATTGGCGTTCAATTGTTCCTTTTCTTTTCATAATAAGAAAGTATCCTTTCACTGTTGCCAAACATTTCTTGGGCTGGACAGAATATCTGCAGCTGGCCAAGCAGCTATTCAGTCTTGGGGATAGAAGAACTTTGGCTGCCCATCATTCTTATCAGTTCCCTATTCAGAACATTTCTGGGGCCTAACAATTTGTCTCCAGCTTTGTCATATTTCACCTGATGTGTGTGAGTGATATGTGTGTAGACAAAAAGCAAATATTCTGCTGCAGACACTGAATCCCCAAGCCATCACTGATGACAAGTGTCTGTTCCTATAATTGTTGGCCTCTAAATTAGTCTCCACAAAGCTCCTAAAATGAAAGGAAGTGGAACCGCTCATTACATTAAAAGCCTTTGAACAACTTATTGGGTCGCGATTTACTAAAACTGTAGCTCCCAGAGTCTGGCGCAGCTGTGTATGGTAGCCAATCAGCTTCTAACTTGAGCTTGTTCAATTAAGCTTTGACAATGAAAGCTGATTGGTTTCTATGCAGAGCTGCACCAGATATTTCACTCTCCAGTTTTAGCAATTTCCCCCTGTACAGTCTTCCAACAAACCGACTGCTCCATCTGATGTACAGACCCCCTAAAGCATTTCACTTGGTCAGAAGCATATGCATAAAACCCTAATTTGGCATGGCTGGTTTAAAGCAAACAGGTTTTCTTGATAGCCCACCCCTCCATGCTGATACTTACCTGCCCTGCATTCCGCTATTAAAAACCCATTCTTTGCCAGAGACCATAAAAATACCTAGTTCTTCGCATTAGTGTGCATATGACTCTCCCCCAACCTTCCAACAAGGCAAGGTTGAACCTATTATAGTGATGAACAAAGTGATTTCAAAATCACCATATTTTTACCTACATTTTGGAAAATTAAAACTTTCAATTTCACTTATTACTATAAGGCCAATCACCTTATCCCTGTGTAAACTTTGACATAGACTCTTCTGGAACTGACATGGGATTTTTGGGGTTCCAGAGGGAGAATTCTAACAGCTTGGGAGCACATGGAAGGCAGAATTTAGCAGTGAAAGGGGTGTTATTCTATATCTATTCAATAAGTGTAAAACAAATTAAAAATCTGTTTATTCTGTCAGAAACCCAGTCATGTCCTGTACCCTATACAATGTTATTTAACACATTGTTATCAGCCCTGCCCAGTTTTCCTGTGCCAGGGTGACGATGTTGCTCCTGCATGGTTACAGTACAGAAAATGTGCGGTGGTACCTAGGGATAGGAAGTGTTATTGGCAGGATCACTAGGATGGCAATTATTGGCTACGATTAAGGCTTATTGCCGAAACGTGTAAGCCACTGTATTTTGTACACTCTGCCTGTTACAATAAAGTAATATATTCGGAAGAACGAGCTGCCGGCTCTACATTCTACCTTTTCAATAAACAAAAAAGGCTGAATAAAAGAAGCTTCGAAATACAGTATTTCATTTTTGTTCTTGGGTTTAGATACACTTTAAGTTACATAGGCCATTAATGAAACATAGCTGAGTGTAATTAACTGTATAATAGACTGTAAATATGTTCTGATTCATAAATCATTGTCATTGTTTCTGGATGGGACCTTTTAAAGATGCTTCAGTTTAGTTTATAATAACTCTGTGTGTATATGTTTAGTGCGATTTATGAGCGGTGTTCAAGAGTACCGCGTAACAACACAAAGTAACAAGTCAACGACGTAAACAAATGTGTCATTCTTTTCTAGTACTTGTACTGTTTTCTGAGGGATTACTGGGCAAGAGGTGACCATGATCAGTACTCTGCAAAATATCCTCCATACAGTGTCTACATTTTAAGCACTAGTTCTCATAATTTAATTCTCATAGGCCAAAGTAAATTTTAGATATGCATCCATACCCTAAACAACATAAATAGTGATAAATAGGTGTCAACCCGATAGCAATAATTAAATGAATAAGGTGTGGCTGCCCCTATAAGTATGAAGCACATTACAATCATTGATAGTGTAAAGATAGGTGCTACACCTTTGTTAAAATCTATCCCTCCACAACACCAATAATGTACAACCTTTATACATTATTATTAAACTATTTATGATGTATCCATATCTGTTACACTACATTGGGCAGCCATGGTCAATGCTGCCCAGTGTAGCCCAGCGGGTCTGGTGCGAACAAGCATAGACAAGGCAATAAAGGGATTTTTAAATACAGCTTACCTGTAAAATCCTTTTCTTGGAGTACATCACGGGACACAGAGCGGCATATTCATTACTATATGGGTTATATGGAGTACCTTCAGGTGTGGACACTGGCAATCTCAAACAGGAAGTCCCCTCCCTATATAACCCCCTCCCCTAGAGGGAGTCCCTCAGTTTTGTAGCAAGCAGTATGCCTCCCAAAAATGTTCCCCAAAAGAGGGGTGGGAGCTCTGTGTCCCGTGATGTACTCCAAGAAAAGGATTTTACAGGTAAGCTGTATTTAAAAATCCCTTTTTCTTTCTCGTACATCACGGGACACAGAGCGGCATATTCATTACTATATGGGATGTCCGAAAGCAATGCTTTAATGAGGGGAGGGAGACATCTTCTCAAAAGAGATTTAATTTAGAGGTATACTCAAATAATAATAATAAATCCAACTTAGTCAAGAAAAACTTTTTTTTTTTTTTTCTATTTTTCTTTTTTACACCCAAGGGTGCCCCTGATCCCGAGGATCTTAAACCGCAGCCTGTAGTACTGCCTGCCCAAAGGCTGAATCCGCATTCCTTCTCACGTCTAGTTGATAAAACCTTGTAAACGTGTGGACTGATGACCACGTCGCCGCCTTGCATATCTGAGCCATAGAGATCTGATGGTGTGCTGCCCAGGAGGCGCCCATGGCCCTGGTAGAATGGGCCTTTACCGACAAAGGAGGAGGCAACCTCTTCAAACCGTAGGCCTGAATGATTAATTGTCTAATCCATCTCGAGATGGTGGATTTTGCAGCTGCCTGCCCCTTCTTGGGGCCATCTGGTAGAACGAACAACACATCTGTTTTCCGGATCTTTTCTGTAGCTTTAAGATAGGCCTTCATGGCCCGGACAATATCCAAGGTATGCAGCAACCCCTCCTTTCTAGATGTGGGTTTCGGAAAGAAGGATGGAAGTACCAAATCCTGGTTCAAGTGAAAATTGGATATAACCTTTGGTAGAAAGGCAGGATGGGGCCGGAGAACTGCCCTGTCCTTATGTAGAATGAGATATGGTTCCTTACACGATAAGGCTGCCAACTCTGACACTCTCCTGGCCGAAACTATGGCGACCAAGAATACCAACTTTCTTGTCAGTAAAACTAAAGGAATCTCAGCCAACGGCTCAAAGGGTTGTTTCTGTAGAGTGGACAGGACAAGATTTAAGTCCCATGGACAAATTGGTGACTTGACAGGAGGATTAATACGCAAGACCCCCTGTATGAAGGTCTTTACCAGCGAGTGGGTGGCCAGCGGCCTCTGAAACCACACTGACAGAGCTGAAATCTGTCCCTTGATTGTGCTTAAAGCCAGGCCTTTATCCACTCCTAGCTGGAGAAAACCTAACACCCTATCAATGGTATATTTGCGGGAATTCCATCTTTTGGATTCACACCAGCCTACGTAGTTCCTCCACACCCTGTAATAAATCACCCTGGAGGCCGGCTTTCTAGCCCTAATCAGGGTAGGAATTACCTGCCTAGACAGACCTCTACCCCTGAGAATCAGGGATTCAGCCTCCAGGCCGTCAAATTTAGACGCTGTAATGTAGGGTGGAGGATCGGGCCTTGTGAGAGTAGGTCTGGTCGTAGAGGAAGAGTCCAAGGGTCTCCCACTGCCATCCTTAGGACTAGTGAGTACCATGTCCTCCGGGGCCAAGCTGGAGCTACTAGAATGACTGGCTTGTGCTCCACTCTGATCCTGCGCAACAGGCGCGGAAGTAACTGTAGCGGAGGGAATGCATATAGAAGTTTGAATTGATGCCAAGGGCAAACCAACGCATCGGTTCCGCAGGCCATAGGGTCCCTCGCTCGAGACACGAACCTGTCTAGTTTCTTGTTGAACCTGGATGCCATTATATCTACGTCTGGCATTCCCCACTTCTGGCAGATTGTCTGAAAGACCTGGGGATGCAGAGACCACTCCCCCGGCGACAGAATCTGGCGACTTAAGAAGTCTGCCTGCAGGTTGTCCACTCCGGGAATGAATATCGCCGAAATGCAGGGTACATGAACCTCTGCCCACTGAAAAATCAAGCTCACCTCCCTCTGAGCGGTTTGACTCCTGGTTCCCCCTTGGTGGTTTATGTATGCCACCGCTGTGGCATTGTCTGACTGGATTCTCACCGGGGACCCCTGTAATCTGGAGGTCAATGCCAGGAGGGCTAGGCGAGCAGCTCTGATCTCCAAGACATTGATGGGTAGCTGCCTCTCTGCTTCCACCCAAGTTCCCTGGTGAGAGAACCCCTCCAAGACCGCCCCCCAGCCTGCCAGGCTGGCGTCTGTGGTAACTACCTTCCAGACAACGGGGCTGAAGGACCTTCCCTTTAGAAGATTCTGAGGGTTCAACCACCAAGCCAGGCTTTGTCGGACCCTTGATGATAGCGTCAAAGGGGACTCCAAGGCATGTGCTCTCTTGCCCCAGGCTGCTAGAATGGCTGCCTGTAGGACGCGAGTGTGGATCTGAGCGTATGGTACTGCTTCGAACGTGGCCACTAGCTTGCCTAGTAATCGCATACACAGGCGAATAGTTGGTTTTTTCTTGCTTAGAACCAACTGAACCAACCCCTTGATAGCCTCGATCTTTACAAGGGGCAGGAACACCCTTTGCTGTTCTGTGTCTAACCTCATGCCGAGGTATTCCAACTGCTTTGTGGGCTGGAACGCTGACTTTTCCCGGTTTAGGACCCAGCCGAACCTTTCGAGGTACTGAACCGTGAGGTTTACTGCCTGTTGCAGACACGGCCGTGAGTGATCTATGATTAAAAGGTCGTCCAAGTATGCTAGGACTGTGACCCCTTGGATCCTTAGATTGGCCAAAACTGGGGCTAGGATCTTCGTGAATACCCGGGGGGCCGTGGCTAGCCCGAAGGGGAGCGCCCTGAATTGGAAGTGTCACTGCCCCACTGCGAAGCGTAAAAATCTTTGATGCGACTGAAAGATTGGTACATGAAGGTAAGCATCCTTTATGTCTATGGAAGCCAGAAAATCGTCCCTCTGGAGCGTGGCGACTGCTGACCGGATGGATTCCATCCGGAAGGAACGAACCCTTAGGTAAACGTTTAAACTCTTTAGGTCCAAGATTGGCCTGACATCGCCGTTGGGCTTTGGTATGACAAAGAGATTGGAATAGAAACCTAGCCCCTGCTCTTGGGCTGGCACCTCTATTATCACATCCTGGCAAAGCAGGTGATCCAAAGCTGCCAGCATCGAGGCCTTCTTTGCTGGATCCTTTGGTAGCCTTGACTCTTGAAAATGAGGCGGAGGAAACTTTAGAAACTCCAGTCTGTAGCCTGTGGTTACAGACGCCCGGACCCATTTGTCGGGGATCTTGGCTTCCCAAACTTCTGAGAAGAAACAAAGCCTTCCCCCCACCCGCGAGAGTGGGGGCGCCCCTTCATAAGGCAGACTTAGGGGCTGGTTTTGTCGGCTTGCGATACCATGGTCTCTTACCCCCAGGGGCCTGTCCCTGTGATCTACTGTTAAAGTTGGAACGCGCAGGCGGCCGTCGATACTGCCTGGAATTTGAGGGCCCTGAGACAGGAAAGAGCTGCCTTTTAAATGTAGGACCCCGGAATGTCTTTTTGACTGGTAAAAGGGTACTTTTGCCACTTGAAATAGTCTGAATGTATTTATCCAGATCCTCTCCGAAGAGTCGTCCTCCATGGAAGGGAAACCCTGCCAGAAGCTTTTTGCATGGGGGCTCCGCCGCCCAGTTCTTCAACCACAAGAGCCTTCTCATGTGCACCAAAAATAGTGATAAACGAGAGGCCTGCTGGATGGAATCCTTTATAGCATCTACCGCAAAACACAGAGCTCTGGGAATGTCAGAAAACTCTTCTGCCTGTTGGGTAGGCATGTCTTTTAGCATTTCTTTTGTCTGGTCCTTTAACGCCTGACAAACTCCAATCGCAGCCACAGCTGGCTGCACCACTGCTCCTGCCGTAGCAAAGGATGCTTTTAAAAGTGTCTCTAACCGTTTATCAACCGGATCTTTAAACATTTGTATGTTTTCCACCAGGCAAGTTAGTGATTTATTCACACATGAGATGGCTGCATCCACCACTGGGAGCTTCCACCTCTTCGAGAATTTTTCCTCCATAGGGTAAATGACCGCAAATCTCCTCGGCGGCAGAAAAATCCTGTCCGGTCGTACCCAATCCTGAAAGATCAATTCCTCCAAGAGAGGATGGACCGGAAAAACTGCGTTGCTTAAAGGAGCTTTCAAAGAGCCCAGAGAGGATACCGCAGGAACCTGAGGCTCTGGCAATGGTAAATTAAATGCCGAGCGGACCATGTCCGTCAAAGACTGCACCCACAGTCTCTCTGTCTGGGAGTCTGAAAATGGTTCCTCAGAGGTAGATCCCTCAATCCCTGAACCCTCTTGGTTCAGGTCTAGTTGATCCTCCTGCGATTCCAATTGCTCCAGAGAGAGAATTTCAGCATCTGAGGATACACCTTTTGGTGATGGGGATCTAGCCCGTTTCTTGCCAGGAATAGATCTAGCGATCAACGCTGCTATTCTCTCTTCTAGCCCCCCTAGGGATACAGCTAGCATCTCCTCTGTGATAAACACAGGGCTGGGCTGATCTGGGCCAGCCTCAGCACCAGACCCCCCTAATGGCTCATCCAAGGCGACCTTAATGGGAATAAGCTGCGGGGAAAGTATCGGCATATCATCAGAATCAGAGGGGGAACCCCTTTGTTTTTTGGTCTTTTTTGTACCCTTTGACCCCGAACCTTTGGAAGCCATAATACAAAATCGAGGGACTCCGCCTACAACAGCAGACTGTAGTGGCCAGGAGTACAAAACTAGGGTTTAGGGGACAATAGATCACTAATGCCCAAAAACTGATGGGGCCCCGTATGTTTTCTTTTTTTTTTTTTTTTTTTTAAAACATACAGCGACCCCAAACTTAGTTTGCCAGCCTCCAACCTGTTGCAAAAAGGGGGATTTTTTGGCTTAACAGAAAAGCATTGGAACCAAGTCCAGCATGTACTACCCCTCTTCCGCCACCGGGAGTCACTGTTCTGCCGCTCTGCGTCCTCTCCCTTTCAGATCAGCCTCAGACTGAGCACTGACTATAGCCTGCTGATGTATAACAGCACAAGGCGCGCCCCTGATGACGCTGCAGGCACGCCCCCCCCCCCCGCCCTCCCCTCCGAACGGCACGAAAAACGTCTATAAGACGTGCGCGCGCACGCGCGCGCGCGCGTATGCCGGAGCAGGAAGAACATGGAGGAGCCGCGCTGCTGGAGACCCAGGACTGCAGTCCAAGCGGCAGAATCAAACCCCCGGCCAGGTAGGACTCTCCAAAAGGCCCCATAGGGGTCCTTACTTAGCCCTAGGAAGAAAGCAGCAGGTAGCTAGCAAACACAATTGTTTCTTAGACAGGGGAACCTAGTGATGGGGGAATGAGATCATCCTGTCTTCTCAGACATAGTGAGCAAGGTTGCCAATGCAGAGCATACTTAGGCTACCCCCCTTTTAGGTTACCCCGGAGAGCCTGCTGTCGAACCAAGTCCCGCAGGCTCCCCTCTTACCTGCTCCATGCTGCAGGATGTTTGTCTAGCAAAACGATCCAATCTTCTCCCATCTCCGTGGGTAGCGTAATAGACCTTCAGGCCCTGGGGTCCTATGAAGGTACCCACTGTCCTGGACCTATATAGCACCCTGGAAAACAGGAACTTATGGTCTTTACGAACTCCAAGTCCTGGGCCCAGGGTCCAGCCCTCCAAAGAGGAGCATTATAGGCAAAATCCCACGGTTTGGGGCCCGGGTACTGTCCACTTTGACACTGAGGCTCCTTGGACAGATCCGGTTAGCCCGCCCTTAATCCCAAGGATGTGGAGCAAAGCTATTCCGTGACCAACATCTAAGACACTGGCAAAAAACTGAGGGACTCCCTCTAGGGGAGGGGGTTATATAGGGAGGGGACTTCCTGTTTGAGATTGCCAGTGTCCACACCTGAAGGTACTCCATATAACCCATATAGTAATGAATATGCCGCTCTGTGTCCCGTGATGTACGAGAAAGAAATGCCTATTTTTCAGTTCACACTAATGTGCCAAAGAAAAGTAGGAGAGGTTTCAATGTTACGCAGTGCAGAATACTGCAATGACACATGACAACGCATTGCAGTGCATGATGTTAAACAAAATGTAATTTTGTGACATCATTGATGGCCCCCTGCTGCGTGTGCAGCCGTTGCAGCATTGCCAATGTTGAGTTCCACCTGGTGGGCATGTCACAAATGAGGCGGTTCTTGGGCAGGTTGCATTCCCTTTGAATGTCATCCAGCTGAGCACTGGCATTATATGACCAGCGGAAATGGCCACAGACTTTCCTGGCCTCAGGAGATCCTGTGAGCTTGGGCACCTGCTCAAGAACAGCTGTGCCACCAAATTCAGGACGTGAGCCAAACCGGGAACATGGGTCAAGTGTCCCTGTTGGAGGGCGGTGAGGAGGTTGGTGCCATTGTTGCATACAACCATTCCTGGCTGAAGCTGGCATGGCGTCAACCACCTCTGAGCCTGCCCCTGCAGAGCTGACAGAATCTCTGCTGACAGTGTGGCTCCTGTCCCCTAAGCAGGCCAACTCAAGCACTGCATGGCATCTTTTTGCCTGAGTGCTTGCGTGGCCCCTTCAACACCTACAGTGCATCACTGGTTCAGAGGACAAATCTGCAGAGGAAGAGGCCATAGACGGCGGAGGAAGAAGAAGTTAGAAAAAAGCACCCTCCCTCCTAGATTGTGAGCTTCAACGATCAGGGCCCTCTGATTCCTCCTGTATTGAATAGTAACTGTCTGCCCTCATGTTGTTAAGCGCTGTGCAAACTGTTGAATATTATAGAATAATAATAAAAAAGAACGCACTTCCCCTACTCAATACATGCCAGCTTGTGTGCCTTATACAGTGCATATTATGTGTTTGCTGGTATAATTGGGGAATCCAAATTAAGTTGTATCTTCCCCCAAGCCAGCCAAATGGTGGGATTACATGGCTATAGTTACCCTAACATGCTTATTTATATTTCTCATATACA
This sequence comes from Rana kukunoris, assembly GCA_029574335.1. Lineage (NCBI taxonomy): Eukaryota > Metazoa > Chordata > Amphibia > Anura > Ranidae > Rana > Rana kukunoris. The sequence continues at coordinate 134,173,448 of CM056052.1, forward strand.
TTGTATAATATGCTATAACGTATGGATCAGACTTCTATCTGGGGAGCCTATGAGCATAAAAAGCATGGTGCCTTAAAATGGAAAAAATGCTGCACATACTAACCTCTACTCCAGCAATGTGACGTCTGCAAACTCCTTCATTAGTACTGACATCTTCATCCCGTCTTCTGGGTTTGTCAGCTTTGCCCATATTGACTGGCCACGCCAGGATGACGGAATTTTCACACATGCACACAGGAGTTAATTAATCCTGAAACTGAGGCGTGCAAAGAGGGTCCACTGAGCTGCACATGCACAGCTTAATATTCATTCTAACGCAACTTTTCGGTATCTTTACAATTCTGCATCAATACATTCCTGGCATATCACAATATACATACAGCAACCTTTTTCAGAACCTTTTATCTTTAAAGTAACACTTAGGCCGCATACACACGATCAAATTTGTCCACTCAAACTGGTCCGACGGACCAGTTCAGCGGACAAATCCGATCGTGTGTATGGGCTAGCGGACATGTCTGACCGGCGGACAAATTTTAAAACATGCTTTAAAATTTGTCCGTCGGAGACATGTCCGTCGGATATGTCCGCTGGTCAGTACACTCACCAGCGGACATATCTTCCCGCACATGTGTCGAATGGATTTGACGCATGCGTGGAAGTATTTTTCTTCCTGGTGCGGTGATGTGGCGGTGTCAACGTCACCGCGCTGTCTGCCGGCAGGGATTTTGATCCGATGGTGTGTACACGCCATCGGACCAAAATCTGATGAGACATGTCTGCTCTAAACTGTCCGTCGGACAAGTTTGAGCGGACATATCTTATCGTGTGTACGCGGCCTAAAGGATATACTCTGTTCCCCAAGAATAATCCATACACATCCACCACTTAATGATGCTGTAATCCATTTTGAAATGGTTTCTTACTGTATTTTCCTACCTCCTTGTAACATCCTCTATGAGCTCTCAAACCCAGTGCTGAATTACCAAATAAGCAGAGCAGACACTGGCCTATAGGCTCAATGCCATTTAAGGGCCCCAAACAAAAGGGAACAAAATAATATTGATTTAATTTTGAAAGAAAATTACAATGAAGCTTTCTTAAATTGTTTGAAAAATAATCAACTCAAATAAAAAAAAAAAAAACTTTATATTAAAGACTCTATAGAGAAAATACTGTCATTAAGTAATACAGTCAATAACAACAATTGCCAAAAATAACATCTACTGGTTTACTGTGCACTTTATTATAACATGGGACTGAGAAGGAAAGGAAGAAAAAGTGATTGTAATTACTTGGTAAAGGTTACAGCATATCATTACTGCTCACTGACTGGTTGCAAGAGGTTACAGAACACATAATGGCTCACTGATTAGTTGCTAGAGGTTACAGCACATTATTTATGCTTGCTGATTGGTTTCTGGAGGTTACTGCACTTCATTACTGCTCAATGATTGGCTGCAAAAAAATACTGCACATCCTTACCACTCACTGATTGGTTGCTAGAGGTTACTGGACATCATTAGGTTTCTGCATGTTATTACCACCCACCCTTCACTGAGCTCCATAACTCCAACCTTCTCCCCATAGCCCTGACCATAACCCCCCTGTACTCTTCATAGCCTCACCCACAACCCCCTGTACTCTTCATAGCCACACCCAGAATTCCCTTCTCTACTCTCATTAGCCCTGCTCACAAAGATCCCTCTGTATAGCCTCACCCCAAAATGCCACCATAGCCCCAACTTTAAATGCCACTCAGCTTTCCATAGCTCCTCCCACAAAGCTCTCTCCTCTCTCCATAGCTCCACCCCCAAATGTCACTTCCCCCTCATAGGCATACCACCTCTAATTCCAATAGCCCTGCCTACAGTTCCCCCCCAGCGCTGCGGTGGGATCGATCCGCTGGGCCCCCCGGCAATCCATCTTTGCCCGGTCTTTCTTCCAGGTCCTGTGCATGTGCACAGGAGTGACATTGCTGAACTGCACATGTATGGCTCAGTGAACATGACAGCTGACAGGCAGAAGGATGCATTTATGGCAGAAGAGACCAATAGGGTCTCTTCTGTCATTATAACCCTGCCTGTCAGCCATTTGTTTAAAATTAGCTTTACTTCCACTTTAAATAGAATCTTTTTTTCGTGTCACTTTAAGGCAGTGTTTCTCAACTCCAGTCCTCAAGCCCCCCCAACAGGTCATGTTTTCATGATTTCCCTCAGATGAAAAGGCTGTGGGAATTACTAAGGCAGTGAAACTGATCAAATCACCTGTGCAAAATAATGGAAATCCTGAAAACCTGACCTGTTGGGGGTCCTTGAGGACTGGAGTTGAGAAACACTGTATTAAGGGAAATAAATGACCAGGAAGTAGATGACCCTGAACAAAGATTGTTCTGTCTTTCTGGAGACAAAATCAGACAAATGCATTGTCAGGGGGCATACTGGTCTCTTTTAGAGGTAACTGGAAATATTACAATCTCTCATTACTTAGCATGCATAACCCTACCATGAAAAATAGATCTGTAGATAAAAAGTGTAAACCTTGTTCTATTGTTTGATTTATTTGTGCTGTGGTTCTACCCACATCCCAGCCACTCATGGACACAGTACTGACATAAGGATTGGCAGATGGAACAACTCTGCATGCCAGGGGATGCAGACACCTGCCACTCCTGAAAGTATCAGATGGAAAAATTGGCAACTTTGCATGGCAAGAGATCTAAGATTTCACAAACAGAGTCTTTTGTTTTATTATTTTATAAAAATGCAACACTTCAACTGAGGGTTTATATCGGGTTCTATTTATTTATTTTTTTAAATAACGCTTTTTTACTTTTTTGTTTACTTACCAGCTTGCTTGACTGGCATTGTATGCCAAAAACTCCTTTCATCTACACATAAAATAACAAATTTTAAAATACATTTTACTAACATGATTGTCAGTTTCTTTATAAATACTTTGTAACAAACAGATAAGAGCTTGTGTCAGCATTCCTGCAACAGAGAGCGGGACCCTTCTGAGTAAGGCCTCTTTCACACGGAACGGATCCGTGGTGATCCGCCCCGTGAACCTCCGCTTGCTCCGCTGATCCCTGCTGAGCCGCCAGATGCCACACTGTGCAGGAACCGTCCTGTCAGATCTCTGCTCTCCACTATGAGGGAATCAACACGGATCGTCTGTCCGTGTTCACCCGATCCGATTCGCAGACAGAGAGGAATCAATGTATGTCCCTTTTTCATCCGTACACGGATGGATGAAAAAGTGGACATACGGTCCACCCATGTGAAAGAGCTCTATTAGGCTCCTGTCCTGTGTAATGAAATCTTGCAAACAGTCTACAGCAGGCTTTTATTTATATCTATCAGTGGCGGCCCGCCCATATGGGCGCACGGGCGCCGCCCCCCCTCCCGCAGTCACAAAAAAAAAAAAGAATTAAAAAAAAAAAAAACGGGCCCTTTAAGAACTTTTATTCGGCTAAAATGTCATTTTGACATTTTAGCCGAAGTTCTGGCGGCCGTCTATAGAGGGCGCTGCAGCGCCACCCCCTCTCGCAAGTAACACACGTTCAATGCTATGCATTGGACGTGTGTTACTGTTGCCAGCTGCCTGGTCTATTCGTATAACCGGACATGGGACGCCGGTTACCCGAATAGCGACAGCTGGTTGGCTGAGGGGAACTGCCTATCAAAGCCAGTGGCTCTGATAGGCTTTTCCAGTCCCGCCCTCCGGCTCTCGGAAGTCTATGCTCGGAGCGCAGGCAATCTGCGGTCCTTGCATTAGACTGACAGCCGTTTCAGCCAATCAGGTTCCCGGATTCTGGTTTTCAGGAACCTGATTGGCTGAAGCCTCTCCAGGTTATCCAAATTAGCGGCAGAAGACATCGAGGGAGGACATGGAAGCGTCAGGTAAGTGATTTATTTACAGGGAAAGGGGCAGCATGGGGCACAGTGGCAGCATGGGGCACAGTGGCAGCATGGGGCACAGTGGCAGCATGGGGCACAGTGGCAGCATGGGGCACAGTGGCATCATGGGGCACAGACTTTTTTTTGTCTGGCGACAATGAGCACAGTGGCATGGGGCACAGTGGTGACAATTGATGGCACAGTGACTGAATATGATGGCATGGCAGAGAGGTGACAATTGATGGCACAGTGACTGCATTTGATGGCATGGCAGAGAGGTGACAATTGATGGCACAGTGACTGCGTTTGATGGCATGGCACAGTGGTGACAATTGATGGCACAGTGGTGGCGTTTGATGGCATGGCACAGTGGTGACAATTGATGGGCACAGTAGCTGCTTTTGATGGCATGGCACATTGGTGACAATTGATGGCACAGTGGAATTAACCACAACCCTGGCGTTTGATGGCATGGCACAATTAGTGACACAAGTGGTGACAATTGATGGCACAGTGACTGCAAATGATGGCATAGCACATTGGTGACAATTGATGGCACAGTGACTGCATATGATGGCATGGCACATTGGTGACAATCAAACCCACCACTGATGGGCACAGTAGCTGCATTTGATGGCATGGCACAGTGGTGACAATTGATGGCACAGTGGCTGCATTTGGTGGCATGGCACAGTGGCTACATTTGGTGGCATGGCACAGTGGCTGCATGTGATGGGCACAGTGAGGCTGCAATATTTTTTTTTTCGTTTGCGCCCCCCCAAAAATTTTGAGCACCAGCCGCCACTGATATCTATACTGGTGTTCTGACAGCATCTCATTGATTAACACAGCCTGCAAATTCTGTTTGCAAGCTTTGTTTACACAGGACCTGCTGTCAACACTACTGAAACAATGACTGGGACCCAGCTTTCAAAATGAAAAACCGGTCCAGAACCTCAAACACTCCTTCTATACCAGTATCTATAGGCACAAGCCTACTGTATAATCCAGCCCTATGTGGTGCATACTGTCAGAGAATATTGGCAGTATTTTATGAACAGTGGCAGCAGACTGAAAGCACATTGATATGGGTTGGATCATTAGATGCTTTTTGCCATATTGTCCTATCTCCACACCTTGTGACGGAACGTCTGGCACCCAGCCTGTGTGGCTCTGCCACACAGTGCCTCCTGCCCTCTAAACTTTTCCAGCAGACTGAGAGCTAATACCAGCCCTTTTACCCCAATCATCGTACACAGAGTAGGTAGAACACATGAAATGACTGTTTATTGAACAGAAATACAGGTACACTTTAAAAGTAAGTCAGTCACCACATGAACAATAAAGCCAAATATTTACCCTAAACATTATACAAGGGTTATATAATAAGCTAAAGTTGACACAAGGCTAATCACACTATAAGAACCTCCAAGGTTATCCAAATTAGCCAACAGACAGAAACAATAGGTGACTCAATTAACTCAATTAACAATGGGAATTCACACCTAGGAGGCATGAAATGGAAGAGACACAATCTTGTGCATTCTGTCCACTAGACACGTCATTAGAAGACAAAGGCCCAGATTCACAGAGCGATTACGCCTGCGCAACAGGAGATGCGCGTGCTTAAGTCTAAATGTGCACGTGCGTTTCGATGCACGGCATCCCCAAAACGAGATACGCAAGAAATCTACTTTTTTTTGTCTGGCGTAATTTCGTTAGACAGGCGCATCCGTCCGCGCAAAACTGCGCTAGACAGACAATTGATTTGCTAGTCAAATATGCTAATGAGGGACTTACGGGGATCCACAAAAGAACGTTAGGGCAGCGCAGGCTACACAGTGTGTGCAACAGCAAAATGTCCTGTCTAAAATTAGACCATATAAAAGCTGGTCAAAAAAGAGAAAAAAAGTCTACATTTTAGATAAAGCAACACTGTTAGTGAGGAGCTCAGCAGTCACACGTGTTGCACAACAATCTGTATGCCAACATGCCAGGGGCATCGTCGCGCATAGCTATACTACTGACTTTAGATGAGCAAAGAAGGAGGAGGGCACGGAGGATGGCACGGGAGAGGATATACCGCACACGCATAGACCTGTTTGGCATGAGTGATTCTGAGGTGTATCACATCTTCAGATTCACCCCTCATGCCATCCTGGAATTAACCACAACCCTGCAGGAGGACATCACCAGCCCAACACAACGCTCACATGCAGTGCAGCCACTGGTCAAGGTCATGGCAACACTCCATGTCCTTGCCAGTGGCTCTTTTCAGCGTACAAGTGGAGTGGTGGCTGGGATGTCACAATCCTCCATGAGCAGATGTGTGCACCAGGTTGTCCCTGCAATCCTCAGACGCATGGCCAACCAAATCATCAAACCCACCACTGAGGACCTGCGGCAGAAGACAATGACAGATTTCTACAGAATTGCCAGATTCCCACGCACCATCGGGGCCATTGATTGCACAGAACATGTATGGGGCCACCTGGCTGGTTGGTGAGTGACATGGGTGGCAGGCATGACTGTAACCCCCCCATGATGCACACATCACAAGGGGCACATGCATGACTAATATCCTCCTGTCTTTTCCCTTACAGGTGACTCTGCATATGCACTGGGACCCCATCTCATGACTCCTATCCGGAACCCCCAAACCCCAGGAGAGGAAAGATACAATCAAGCACATGCCCAAACACGAGCAGTGGTGGAGCGCACCTTTGGCCTCCTGAAGTCACGTTTCCGATGCCTGGATAAGTCTGGGGGTACCCTCTTGTATTCCCCAAACTTTGTGTGCCAGATCATCGGTGCATGTTGCATGCTGCACAACTTCGCAGTGAGAAAGGGCCTGCAGATTGACCTACGTGATGACCTGACCCCTGAACCAGACAATCCCCCCCTAACCGAGGGTCCCCCGTCTTCTGAGGGAAGAGCAGCCAGGAGACAGCTCACATTGGGCATCCCCCGGCCACGGCCCCGGCTCCTCAGGGGAGACTCATGGGAGGGGGAAAACCGGGGAAGGAGGAGCAGCCCCTGATCTCTGCCCACCTGGCGGCCTGCCCTCCAAGGCCACGGCTTTTCTGTCCAGGGCACCACCTAGTGTTGCCGTGTTGGCCTGGATAGCCTGGGTAAGGGCCCTCACATCCTGCCCAACGCCTGCTGATGTAGTCTGCAGGTCGTTAAGGCAGTTTGTGAAAGCCCGGGAGTGGCAGTCCAGGTTCCCCAGCGTATACTTGATGGAGGACAGGCTCTCCTCCATCCGCACCAATGTCTGGCTGACCTGTCCCAGATGGCGGGTCTGGAGGAACTGGTCCCTTCTCAGAGTTATTATATAATATTATGGCGGGCAGGAGATCGGCCACCCCCCTGGTCTTCTGGGTCGCCTTCCTGCCTCCAGCTGATGCTTGTGGCCGGGGAGAAGGGGAGGCCCTTGGGAGAGGAGCCATGTTGGGGGAGGAGGGGGGCTCCCCCTTAGGGAGGGCTGGCTGCTGCCAGCCAGAGGGGAATATTCCTCCAACAACAACAGGCCAGTGCCTGACATGGACTCCTCCTCAAACTCCTCCTCCTCAACCTCCTCCTCCTCTTCAACCTCCTCCGCGGACTCCGGCCTTGTCGGGGGGGCTTCATTAGGCTGCTGTCCTGGGGATGGTGCGGTCAGGCCAGATAGCCCTGCACCCTCTTGCACATCTGTGGATGACACAAAACATTCACAGTTTGGAGGATCCACACACTTGCCACATATTCCCTTTCACCCCCTCCCCCACACATGCTACACACCTGATAACTTACCTGGCACCACGGGCTCCGGACTTGAGTCAAAGCCGGGCAGGCCCTCCACTTCATGCCGATGAAAGGTCAGGGCCACCGCACGCTCCTCCGCTGTCAGCCTAACACGGCATGGTGGGCCCCCTCCTGTGCCCCTGGCATGGGCAAGCATTTTGGCCAACTTCTTTTTGACCAGACGCCGGAGGTCATTAATCTTTTTGTCAATCCCAGACCGGTTCCGTGTCTCCCCCTCCCCCGCTAAATTGACCTGGTCAGTGATGATGTCCAAAATCTCCCTCCTCCTGGCCGGGGTGGTGTTGGCACTGTCCGGGCCGTGGAGGAAACGCCCATAATCGCTAATGGCCCGGGCAAGAATTCGTTTTTCCCCCAAAGTAAAATTCAGTTTTCGCTTTCTCTCTGTCATACTGAAAAAAAACACTCCCAGTCAACAAAAATCAGTCACAAAAACAAGCACAACCAATCAAGCAAGAACACACACAAAGAGAAAACTAACACCCAAAAAATCACACAAGCACTCAGCAAAAACAGTCACAAAAACAAACAGCAACAATTAAGCAAGAAAACAAACGAGCAGAAATATATCAAACAAACAGTCTCTCAAACACTTATCAAAAAACACTTTCAAAGATCTACTAACAAACACTTGATCACACAGTACACTAATCTGACAAATACAAAACACAACGCAACTAACAACGGGACAAAAGCACTTGGTTAAATGGGAAGGGACAAAGGGATGTACTTTTGCAATGGAAGTGCGTTTGTGTCTGTCTATTTATGCTGTCTGCGTAGTCCTTAGTCCATTTCCAATTTCACTGATTGCGCCGTTCCCGAGTTGTGAGCATGCGCACAGCGGAGCTGACCATGGTCTGCTTCAAGCGCGCATGCGCGAGCCGGCCGGCCCTTCATTTGCATGGGGTCACAGCTCATTTCAATGTAACACGCCCACGTCCTTCCCAATTTGTATTACTCCGCCTTACGCCTCTGAAATAACGTTACGCATGCGCAATTTTTTGCGCAAAAGCTACGAGAATAGGGTAATTACGCGGCTACATTGCGCAAGTCTAACGTAAAGGCGGTGCGCTACGCCGGTCCAACAATGCGCAGATGTACCTGAATCTGGCCCAAAATATGTAAAGGGGCCTCTCCAACCCAACATGCAGGAGGGCCACCATATTCCCTCTGATCATTAGCCTGTGCAAGATTAATCTTACGCCTTTCCATCCACTCCAGAATGGAATCTTTACTGTCTTTTTTCACAAAATAAATCCAAAATTAATCCAAGCCTCGCTCTTAGCGCTCATCACACTGTTGTTCATCGTTAGATAATGATATGCTCTCTCCATGGGCCATAATCAGTGGGTAGAAGTCAAGCCCCAGTCCCCTCAAAAAGCTCCTTCCTCGGTTGGGTCTGTCCCACCCCTGTTCACATATCTGACTTTACAACCATGAGAATGAGGCATACAGGCAAACTACGTAACTGACTAACTACTGCTGGGGAAAAATTACAAGTATTTTATTCAATTTGATTTAGGCTGGATTCACACTTGTGCAGTGTGAATTCCAGCTCTGTTATGTCTGCAAAGAGATAAGAGAGCTGTTCAGCAGATCATCTCCATTTTAGCTGCAAATTTGGAGACCTGGGAGTGGGGAGGGGGAGGGGAGAAGTGTATTGAGGTGAAATAGAGAAATCCTGATAAGAAATGAACACCTCTGTGAATCAGGTGCGTGCCCATAGAAGATAAAGGGGCCTGAATTTTGCACCTGAGCCGCACTGCAATGCCTAGAAAACGCACACGTTTTTTGGGCAATGTGCAGTGCGAATGCATCGCACATATGGGAACCAGCCTCATTAAAATCAATGTATTTTATAATGTTATGTGAATTGGATGCAGTTTAAGCCGCATTCAATTCGCATTGGTGTGAACCCGGCCTAATAGTATTTTGTTGGCAATCACTACTTACAGACCACTATATTACAAATTTTTAAAACATTATTAGTAAAATGGCTTAACACGGGGGATCTGGATGTTCAGCAGCAAATATTTATACAATGTAATCTTATAATATACTGTATACAGTAAATGAATAAAAAATGATAACCAGGGGATCTATTATTGATCCAGGCCATCAAGTTATTATATAATATTATGTGCTATTGAGGATGTCGATAGGCTTGTCACAGAACAATGGCTACATCTTTATTACTCACCCTAATTGGTGTAGCATTTATGTATAATGACAGATTGTATAGCAATTCTAATCATTTTGGAATGAAACTATGAACAATATGCACTCTGAATGTACACAGAAAAAATAATATGCAGAGAAGATCAATATTAATACCCTCAGTACGTTAATAAATGGCATATGTGTAGACTTAGGCCGCGTACACACGATCGAATATATCTGCTAAAACTGGTCCGCAGACCAGTTTCAGCGGACAGATTCGATCATTTGTACAGGCTAGCAGACAGGTTTCCAGCAGACAAAAGTTTTAAAACATGCTTTAAAACTTGTCTGCTGGAAATAGGAAAATAGCGAGAAATTTTGATAGCCGCACTCCAGGGAACTTCCAGAAAAAGTAGTCTTTATTGATAAAAATCAGCAAAATACATCCAAACACTTAGTCATGGCTAAGCACTAAACTATAGTGTGAAACGCGTCGGTTGTACAGTTTGTGGCTGTGTTTGGATGTATTTTGCTGATTTTTATCAATAAAGACTACTTTTTCTGGAAGTTCTCTGGAGTGTGGCTATCCAAATTTCTTGCTATTTTCCTATTGCTACGTGCACTGCCAGCACCCTGGTGTTCCGAATATTCCCTCTGATTGAGAGTTTGCAGCACCCACCTGGAGCGGTGATTTCTTTCTTTTTCGCTTGTCTGCTGGAAACCCGTCTGTCCAACATGTCTGCTGGTTAGTACGCCTAACCAGCGGACAAAAATCCCCCGCATGCGTCGATTGGATTCGACGCATGCGTGGAAGTATTTTACTTCCTGGTTCGGTGACGTGGCGGCGTCAACGTCACCGCCACGTCACCGCACTGTCTGTCTGCAGGGATTTTGGTTTGATCGTGTGTAGACTGATCAAACCAAAATAGCCCAGCAGACATGTCCGATGAAAACGGTCTGTCAGTATGTTTTCTGAAAGCTGAGGCCCTGGAGAATGAAACAGTAGTTGTTGCAACTTTTTATGTTGCATGATATTTGTGCAGCTGTTTATCAAATGCAGATTTTCTGGAAAAAATTTACTTAGATGCACTTTAGTGCACAAAAACACAATACATTACCCAGTGTTTTGATAACATATAAAAGATAATGTTGTGCTGAGTAAATAGTTACCAAAAAGCCAAGATTTAAAATGTTGCAAGCAGGTGAAATGACAACAAACTAACGGTACCTAAAAATCTCCATAAGCAAAACTTTCAAAGCTTTTACAAATTACCAGTTTAGAGTTAAACACAAGCTCTTATGTTAGAATTATTGCCTTCACTCTGACGTTTGCAGTGATACCTCACATTTGTGGTGCAATTGCTGTTTACATTTGCGCGCGGAACCTACGAGCACGTTTGCATTTGCACATGAACACGGGAAACAAGGCCCTTTACAAAAAAAAATTCAACTTTGTTTTCACAAGGGATGAACAGCATTCCTTGTAATAGTTTGGGGCAGTGTTAATTACTCTTTATAGATTGATTAGGGGTCTATAAGACCCCTGATCCCTTCTCAGCCCTCCAAAGCATCTGATCAAACAGAGATTGATTTAATCAGATGCTTGCCTGATTGCTAATGACCAGTAAACAAACAACCAAAACTGGAAATCATAGTTGCTTCCAGTTTCATTTGAGGAAGGAGAGGAATTTGTTCCTCCTTCTCCTTTGTGCTCAACCGACCGGACTGCTTGCAACAGACCTGGACTCCCCAGGGGAATGGGAAATCACAGTACTGGTAGTAGTTACCCTGTAAAAGCCCTGTACATCTCACAATCTACTTATCCCTGTGCTGCACATAGCCTGTCCAGAGGGCAGAGCTGTGGGAGGGACCTAGCAGGCTCCACTGACCACAGGCTGGGCGAACCAGTCATCCTGTACATGGTGAGAGCGTAGCAGTGACTGGTCTCTATTAAAGGAAGCTTGCAAACAGAGGCTGAGTTCTACATTGGATTACTAAACAGATCTAAAAGAAATATGCAAAGCACAGCAAGATTCATGTAAAAATACATGTGTAGCACCCCCCTAGGTAGGTGGTAGAAGAGAGAGTATAATTTTTGGTCTTTCTGCTTACCAGGAAAAGGGTCAGGTAAAATTTAGAGTGTTCTCTGCCTATCAGGGAGCAAGATCTATTGGTTAGGTCTGCTCATGTTGCTCAGATGAAGCTTAGCTTGTTTGACTGACCCTCACTGACCCCCAATAGGGAGACATATTGGACAGTGGAAGGGGACAAGTGAGTGCACAGGCTTTGTTACAGTCCTGGCTATTGGCAGAGGAAAAGTGCTGCATTGCATGCTGGGATACTGTAAAAAAAAACATGGCACATGTGCTCAGGGTGAGTTGAATCGGGGAGCAGAGCCAGGAGGGAGGGTGCGGTTGCCCTCTCCTCTGTGGAGGCTGTCGTGCGGCCTTGGGTGGTCGACCCAAGGGCCTAGAGTTAAAGAGTCAAATAGAAGCTGAACCCAGAGGTTCTGTCAGGGCCGACCTTTGGGGTGTGCGAGCTGTGCGGCCGCACAGGGCGCCATGGGCAACAGGGGCGCCGTTCGGCCATCACAGCTCGCAGAATGTAAGTGGTAGCAGGGCCGACGCTACCACTAGGCGGATTAGGAAGGCAGCCGTCTAGGACGCACTGCTACCTAGGGGCGCCGCTGACTCTTTATTGCCTCATCTCTTCCTCCTCATCTCTTCGCTCCCCAGGCTCCTAGCAGAGGATAGACAGGCCCCGGAAAGCCTCTTTGTGTATGTTTAGGTGACCAGGGGGTGAGGGGTGAAGATGTGGGGGGGGGCACAGAATTAGCTTTCACAGGGCACCTGAACACCTAAGGTCGGCCCTGGGTTCTGCAGAGCTGACTGGAAGGGAGACACCAGCAAGGATTTGATTCTGCCTACTGTGAGTACAGATGTGTGTTTTTGGCTCCTGTCAAGTAAGGGTCGCCCCCTTCAGCTAGAAGAGTCAGCAGACAAGTGTCAGTCAAAGGGATGCTAGAGAGTGTCCTGAAGATAATGTAGTGCATTAAGTCTGCTGCCAGAGAGAGTAAGAAGACTTAATTCCTCCATACATGTGGCAGTATGATTAAAGCAGTGTGACTGCCTCCACAAATAATCCAGTGAGGCCAAGTGAAAGTTGTCCTTATCCACTGACTAGTTCAAGTTGGAGTATCCCACTAATCTATTTTCCCATCCAAGTTCCAAATAAAATACAAAAACACAAATACCCTGGGACTGGTCATTGAGTGACTAGCAAGCGGACGTAAGGGGGGAATAAGTGTAAACCCCTAGCATGCAAAGTGGAAACCCTAGCAACCAGCTGCAGGTAACTAGTGTTGAAGTCAACACTCAGCAAGCCTTGTATTTAGACAATATTTGCTTATCCTGGAGTTCAGCTTTAAAACCCAAATCCAGCCAAAACATATTTTTAGTTTTGGATAGAATGTGGAGGGGTTAACTCTTTATGTCTGTCCACAGTTGAGATATTCATCCCCACTTTTTAATTGATAAGTGTCAGACAAAACAGGAAATAAGGGGAAATCCCCCCAAGGGGAAAGTGAAGAAATATCAGCGCACCGAGGATTCCTCGAAAGGGTCCAAAGCTTTAATTTCGTGGTCACATGGTAAACATACAGAAACATTTCAGAGCCACACAGGGCCCCTTTGCTAGGCAAGTGACGGTCACTTGCCTAACAAAGGGGCCCAGCGTAGCTCTGAAATGTTGCTGTATGTTTATTATGTGACCACAAAATTAAAGCTTTGCCCCCTGTTGAGAAATGCTTGGTGTTCTGATGAACATTCTTCACTTTGATCATCCACGGTGTACAGCCTATGGTAAATACAGCACCCAGCACTACTGAACAGCCAGTTTCTTGAATGTGTGCTTGGGGAATATTGCGCTTATCTCCCCCAAGGAGACACAATTTGTCTGTGTCTCCATGTTGGCAACATCACTTCACTTCTTGTCCAGGTGATGGGTGTCAGACAGAATAGATAGCACGGTAAAATCTCAGCAGGGACACAGACAATACAGTATTTCGAATCTGGCCCTTCCTTTGTCTACAATTAAAATTTTTGTTTGGCTGGCGGTTGGATTTAATGCACTTTATAATTATTGAGTATTGATGAAAATACAGACTAGGTATACAAATCTATACCTTTTATCATATAATATACTTCATATAATTAAAAAAAAAATAATGATCTGCAAAGTCTTCATATTTTTGTATTGGGTTTTATGAAAAATAACTGTTGCACCTGGTGTTGTCAAACAAATATCTATAAAATGAAACAATGCATAGACACATTCATAGAGAAATATCTCCACCAACAAGCAAATCTGGTTTGTCTAAGTGTGTCAGGTAATAAGGTTACACCAGAGAAACCAGAGAATGTACTCATTGATAACTTCCTCCAATAATTATATGTAGGGCATAGAGCTTTGGAATGTCTCAAAACTCTCTGCCCTGTCTTTTGGGGCAATTCACATAACGCAGCGAGTGATGATGCTGTCGACACGCGTTGAATGGCCAAGCGTAGAAGGGGGGGGGGGAGACATAACACTAGTGCTAATACTTATCATACCATCAGTGGGAGCTGAACTATACAGCAAACTTAAAACTGGCCTCAAAAAAATTAAGATTCCTCCAGCCATACAAATGAGGTGGATGGAGGAATCCCCCCACCAGGACATTGTATTTTAGCAGTGGCACCCATAACTAGCAGAATATACTGATCTGATTGGCTGCAACCACTGATCGATAAAAAAAAATCCCAACATACCCCATTGACAGGAACTGATAAAACAATAACTTCTGTTGAATAGACATGTGCAGACTGGAATATTTTGTTTTGTTTTTTCGTTTTCGTCTGGAAAATAAAATTGATTTAGTTACTCCCAAAAATCGTTTTTGATTTATTTCGTTTTTCGTTGGGGAATAGCTTTCGTCCGAAAATCCAATAATACTTGGTTTCTGTTGAATGGTCAAAGAATATTCGACGGAACTTCGAAACTTTACGCCGAATCGTACATTTCCGGTCGAATATTCCGCCTTCAAGAATTCTAATGTTGTATGACTAGTAATAATAATAATAAATAATTATATTATTATTACTCGTCATAGTCAACCAACATTAGAATGTTTCTATAGCCTATGGGCGGAGCATTAAAATGTACGAGTGCGATATATCTTCTCCGTCGAATCTGCTTAGCACTTTCGATATACACCATAAGCCTTCTATTCTCTATAATGTCGAATCTATTTTCTCATAAATCGAAATCTATTCTCTGCAATGTCGAATCTATTATTTCTATAGTGTCGAATCTTTTCTCTATGATGTCGAATCTTTTCTCTATAATGTCGAAAAGTATCGTATGTGTGTGTATATCAGGTTCGATAGACAGATTGCTATTCATTCACTGTATTCAGTCAGCGTGGAATCTCTCTATATGGAATTTTTACCACAACGAAAACTAAAATAAAGCATTTTTTATGTTGGATATTTCGGTTTTCGTTTCTTGCGCTTTCGTTATAGTTTGTTAAAACGATAATGAAAAAAACTGATTTTCGGACGAAAATGCATGCTATACGAAAACGAATGCACATGTCTACTGTTGAATGGTCGAGCCCGAACTCTGATCAAAATTTCGATCAGTGTAAATCCAGCTTAAAATGTATTTCTTTACAGTATATGCTCCCATAATACAGAATATGAATGCACAGAATATAAAAAGAGGGAATCTATGTACAGGAGTACAACAAAAGCCTGACTACGGCTTCATTTCTGCCCCCTCTATCCAAAAAAAAAAAAAAGGTTTGGCGAGAAGGAATTCTACATTATGTCTGGACAAAAATGAAAACCCTACAGCCAAAGCATGTAGTGTCAAAAAATGTGGCTTGCGTGGTTTTAAAAGCAGATTTTCACCCACAAATTACACTTACCATCACCCTTTCCTCATCCCTGTCCTCGTTCGCCTCCTCCAACGCCACTATCTCTCACGGAGTGACGTTCGGGTATCGCTGCTCCGACGCTGTGACTGACCGGAGCAGCGATGCGCACAGGAGCCGGCAATGATGGCATGATCGCCTTCACTAACGGTACGCTCAGTGCGCCTGCGTCGTTGTCTATGGCGCGCATGCGCCATAGACATTGGTGCCCGTTTTTGGGAAAATATCTACTGAACTGTGTAGGTTAAGGAGATATTTCTTGCACCTACAGGTAAGCCTTAATCTAGGCTTACCTGTAGGGCCAAGTGGTCTGTAAGGCCTTGTACACACGAGGGAATAAATCCGCTGAAACTGGTCCGACGGACCATTTCATCCGAAAAATCCGGTCGTCTGTATGGGCAAACGGACCGTTTTGGCCGAAATTTTCCAGCGGAAAAATTTCAAAGCATGCTTTGAAATATTTCCGCCGGACACATGTCCGTCGGATATGTCCGCTCGTTAGTACACAAAAGCCTCGGACCAAAAACCGCGCATGCTCAGTCAAAACGATGGGACGGGAGCACTCGTTCAGGTAAAACTCGCGTTTGTTTGGGATCTGGCACATTCGTCACCTAAACTCTCTATATAGTGTTCCGTTTATATCGTTTTTTTGTTCTTTCTTCTCTTGCTAGAAGAAACCCGTTGTCTTGCTGATGCAATTTTGTCCAGATGTCACATACTGCTAGCTTGCATTTTCATTAGTGTTTTTTCTATTTGACACAGTTTGCTAGCCAGATGTCCCCACATTTGTTTCTGTTCTCCACATTTTTAGTATGTCTATTTGGACTTCATGTTGAGCGTATCATTTTTATTTTTTTTTATTTTACAGTTGGATTTAACGTTTTTTGAATCTTTCAAAATTAGGTTTTTTTTTCTTGTTTCACCATGTTTTTGTTTTTTTTTAATTAAAATTTCCCTTTGTTTCCCGCAACTTATGTAATTTAGTTGTTTCATCCTTTATTTTTTACTTTATTTTGGGGTATTTATATATTTTTTTTACATTTTATGCTTCTTTTGGGTTTACCAAGTTCTAACAGAAAAGGTCCCCCCCCCCCCAAGGAGTTTGTGTCCTTTGCAAATGCCACATTTTCTTTTACAAATGTCTGATGCTTACTCACCACAGTATAAAACACAATAGACAAGGTTTGAAAGTAAATACAAAAGCCATTTATTTCCGGCCAAAAAATAAATTAGAAATCACCAGAATGGCAGCACTTGATGAGATTGCAACATACATGCATACTTGCGAATTACAACATGATTAAGGAAAAATTTAGTAACCTCAGGAGTCAATAACAAAAATCAGGATCAGCAGCACATGAACAAAGGAACCCAAGCTGTGCTACTACAACAAGCTCAGTTTTTTGGACAATCAACTGGATGGCAGGGAATCATCTTCTCGACTTCTTTGCAGACTTCCTTCCAGCGAAACTTCCAAGGGTCCATCCACGGACCCTTGCAGGTGGGGGTGATGTGGCAGCAGGAGGAGGATGAGGATGATGGGGAGCAGGCCAAGCCGGGTCCCACAGCACAGTGTCCCTGCTCAGCTCGTCCCTTTTCATCCTGGCCAGGACCTGATTAATAATGTCCTTGGCCAGGCTTTTTTGCTCCTCCCCCCCTTGGTTGAGCTCATTGGCCACAAATGCACTATAGCATTCCGTGGGGTTGAGGGGGGCCCTCATGATTTCCGCAGCCTCCCGGATGACCTGAAGGCTTTCATCGTGCACCTCCCTCCTGCGCCTCCTTGCAGCTGGTGGCCTCATCTGGAGGGGAGGAACTTGGCTGATGGTGCTCAGCCTGGGCCTGGGGACCTGCTGCACCTCACTTGGGCCGGCCTCCTCCTGGCTGCCACTCCCCCCTTCCGCCTGGCTGACATGGGCCTCAGGAGCTGCCACCTCCTGGCTGGTCTCTTCTTCCTGTGGATAAAAAAGGCAACATGTTTTATTTTTTTGCACAATCAATCACACACATTTTCTTTCTCTAGTTAGTATTTTTTTTTAATTAAACAGACTGTCCTTCTGACCCCTGCATTTGGCATCCCTGTTTGTTTTTTGTTTACAAGATCAACTCACTAATTCAAAATAAATAGCAGCACAAAAATATTTTGGAAAATACTAGACCTCACTGAAGATGGCCAGATCTGGCTCCATGTCAGCCAGCCCCGCTTCACATTCTGCAGGGCTCCTGGGATCCGGGGAAGTTCCGCTGGGAGGAAGGCTGCAAGGTAGTGTTGAATCCAAAGCCCTGCCATCCAGTTCATCATTCAAAAAACTGAGCTCTTTGTAGTACCAGAGCTTGGGTTCCTTTGTCTTAGCTGCTGCTGATCCTGATTTTGGATATTTCCGTTTTTTATATACATTCCTGTAGCTTCTCCTGAGGTTACTAAATTTTTCCTTAACCATGTCGCCTGTGCAACTTGGCACCCAAGTGTGCAGGTATGTAGCAATCTCATCAAGTGCTGCCTCTCTTTTCCCAGTGTCCAAATAATGTGTGTGCCTGGTGTCCCAAAGAAGGGGCATATCCCGATATCGGGTTATTAGTTCCATTGTTGCCTCCTTCCCTTTCAGCAAATCCATTCTTTTGTCAGCTCCTAGATGTAGCTTCAATAGTAATGTCTAGAATAGAAAATGACAATCAAACACAAAGCACAACTTTAAAAAGGCTCAGCTTTGACATTCTTAAAATATGTGCGCATTCATTCATTTTAGAGCATCAACATTATACAAACACAGTGTCTTCTGCTGCTACATAGCTGGCCAGCTCTGCCGCATTGTTGTACCCCCCAAAAAGTTGTCATTCAGAGCCCATTTTGCAAGTTGTAGCATGTAGTTAAGAACACATCCACCATGAATATGAATGCTAGCAATCATCTCAAGGCACTAGTTCATGTGTAGCTATCATGGCCCTCAGCATTGATGGCAGAAAACACTACCTACTTATCTCTGTCCAACCAACACACAACAATACTTGCATGATCTGACTGCATACTCTAAAATCCAAATAAAGAGGATAGAGCATTCTCTACATATATCTTGATGAAGTGATGTGTACAAGCACTTGGCTCTCTAAATTTTATGGTGGGCCCCAAAATACATAAATAACAGTAGCACAAAAAGGGTGCAAACAACATTGAAAAGCCCCATCCCCCATGGCTGTTCAAATTATAGGCCTCTGATCCGATGTTTTCATTTACCTTTGTCTCTCTCTCTCCTCGTTTCCGCTCGAGTAATATCCGCGTAACCTACGTAATCACGTCGTTTCCATTATATCCCCACGCAATCAAGAAACGCCGCCCTCGTCTCCGCCCATGACGTACCAATTCCTGTTTTCCACGCCCATATGCAACGTTGATTGGAAAATATGGCGATGTCACACGAGCGCACATTAGGCTCTGATCGGGATCAGGAAGGGACAGAGGCCGGAACGTCCAGATCCAGGCCAAAACGTTACAAGGCCACAAACATGTCTCTACAAGAGATGGTGGAGTTGGTGTCCATCTTGCAACGGAAGGACTATGATGGTGAGCATGGCCCATACAGCACCCCTAACCGGAGGAAGTCCAAAATTATGGATAAGGCAGCGAGGAAACTTTATGAGATGTTTGGGGTCACCAGGTCCAAAGAGCAGCTCCGGAAACGCTGGTCCGACTTAAAACTGCGCGAGCCAGAGCAGTATCGCAAAATAAAGAAAATCATTGAAAAAAGTAAGTACTTTAAAATGTCTTTGGAGTGCCTATTTTTGGATAAAATGTTTTGCCATGTCTATTTCGCCATCTGCCTCGTTGGCCTGCTTGTATTTTTGAAACCCTGCATTGTAAATTTAGTAATGTTTGTCTAATATAAATCCGACGACTTGCCACGATCGTAGTCAACATCGTTCCATCACATAGTTTATCCTCAATCCGCGGGTCCAGGAACATCACACCTGGACGTGGCTATTTGGCGAAAAACATTGTTTCTAGAAACAATGTGGAAAATATGATGTGTTTGTGCAAACTAAGTTGATTTAAAAAGGCAAACAGGATTCATTAATTCACACAGTGATGAAATAACCTAATAGGCATCTGTTTTGACATCTGTAATTTTGAGAACCTGTCTCCCCCCATAAAATAGTAATTTGGACTTTTGGAGAAGGGACTCCAAAAACTACTTATTCAGGAGGCCAGCCATGTGTGTCACTTCACCAAAAACCCTCATTATATCACAGCTAGGGAGAAGTCATCTACCAAAAAAAATAAACATGGTTTGTGCTGTAATAAGGCCAAAACTAGAATTGTAACGCCACTTCTAAGCAATGTTTGCAAATTAGTCCCTCCAAAAAGATCTGTTTGCTGATGAGTTTCCTTATTTTTTGTTGTTTTTAGGGGAAAGAAGAGGACAGCGCTATGAGGAGTCAGGGAGGCCCACACTGTCTCCCAAACGGCCCGAAAAAATTGTTGAGCAGGAGGATGATGAAGAAGGAGAGGAGGAAGAAGGAGAGGAGGAAGAAGGAGAGGAGGAAGGGAGAGAGGAGGAAGGCGGATTGGAGGAGGAAGGCGGATTGGTGGAGGAAGGCGGTTTGGTGGAATTTGGTGGATTGGAGGAGGAAGGCGGATTGGTGGAGGAAGGCGGATTGGCGGAATTTGGCGGATTGGTGGAGGAAGGCGGTTTGGTGGAATTTGGTGGATTGGTGGAGGAAGGAGAAGTTGAAGAAGAAGAAGAAGTTGTAGAAGATGTTGAACTTGTCAGTACAACAGGTCAGTGACACCCCAGCTTTGCAGGGAAAAAGAGATGTAGATAGGCCTGCACCTTACTTACTTACAATGTTGTGTTTTTCCTTTGGCATTTTTAGGGGATGAAGATGGGATTAGCACATCTGTCGCTCCTATTTTTTCTTGTGCAAGTGCACAAATCCTAATACAGCAGATAATGGAGTGCAGCACCGATCTGGCCAATATGAGGGAAAGGATGGTGGTGATGGACCAAAACTTCAAAAACATGCTAGATATTTTGGGACGTATATAGAAGACTATCCCCCCCAGCTGCCCCCATGCCCCCCCCCTGCCCCCCCTGCCCTCACCCCCAACCACCCCACTCTCAAAGATGTTGTATAATGTTCGTTTCATATCCCCCAAAATTTGAGGATGCACACACACACACAGGTTTATTTACTAAAGCTATAAGTTGCAAAAGCAGCATCACGTGGCATATAAAACAATCATCTTCCATGTTTGGATGCAAAGTCTTAATTGACTAAGCTTAATTTAGAAGCTGATTGGCTTATATGCACAAATAAGCCGGAGTTTGGACTGTTTAGTAAATAAACCCCAGTGTGTGTTCACATGTGCGATCTGCCATCACAGGACATCAATTGTCTGTGCTTTGTGGGTGAAACCCCTTCCTCACTTATCAAGTAGGTGACAGAAAGGGGTTGCACCCACAAAGCACATACATTGATAACCCATGATGGCAGATAGCACATGTGAACATTTCGCATGGGATCTCATGTGAAAAATCACCATTTGGCCCATCACACACACAGCATGTGTGCATCCTCAAATTTTGGGGGATTCCCGCGTGACCTAAGACCATGTTGTCTGGGTTTGTTATGCCAAATAAAAGGTTGAACTTTGTAAGTTCGATTGTTATATATGTTTGTCAAAACCGCAAAATATTTTTTGAATAAATAAATACTTTCTAAACCAATTTTTCAAAGAAAAGACAAAGATTTACGTAAATAAAAAAGAAATAAAAAAACCTTTTAAAAAACACACAAACCAGTGGCTTCTTATTTCTAACCTCAATACCCAGTTTGTAGAAGAGTGACTAGAATGTGCAATTGTGTGTATTTACTAAAACCTGCTAACTAAATTGGGCACAAGAAATGCACTAGTTTCAGAACCTGGAAGACAGATCAAAAGAGAAAAAGCAATAATGACAAACAACTGTATAAAGTCCAATGGTCGAATTATTTATTATTTCTTGGTAATATTTCTTTATTTTGGGGGCCGAATTATAAAGAAATATTATTCTGGCATAGCTATGGCCCCCCGACCCATAAAGTACTCAACATATTTGTCGCGTACCTCACGAGCAGATTGGGTGACCGAGCCAGCGCGACCAGTGTCCAGCCCAGGAAGGGTATCTGAGGGTAGTCCTGCCTCAGCACAGATGTTGGGTAGGTACGTCTGGGAATGCCTGCGTAAAAAATTATGCAATATGCAGCAGGCCAAAATAACAGAGTTAAAAATATATTTTCCGCCAGATGTATCGCTGTCTGGAACAGGCGGAACCGGCTGGCGAGTATCCCAAAGGCATTCTCGACTACCCTCCGGGCCCTGGCCAGCCGGAAATTGAAGACCCTCCTCTCCGGGGTGAGGGTCCTCTGGGGAAAAGGCCGCATGAGGTGAGGTCCAAGCCCAAAAGCCTCGTCCGCTAAAAAAACAAACGGAAGTCCTTCCACATTGTCTTCATCCGGTGGCAGTTCAAGACCACCAGTTTGTAGACGCCTGTAACATTCTTCCCCACGTCCACATACAAAAATTCGTAGTCTGCCGACACCACCGCCATCAACACGATACTATGAAAACCTTTGTAGTTATAATAGTACGAGCCCGAAAGAGGTGGCGGCACTATGCGGACGTGCTTCCCATCAATTGCCCCTCCGCAGTTTGGAAAATCACAATGCTGGGCAAAATGGGCAGCCACAGTCTGCCATTCCTGTGGCGTGGAGGGAAACTGTGGGGACAAAAGCACAAAAAAAAATTAGCACTTTGGCACATAAACAACATTGCAAACACTAGTAAAAAAACAACATTCTGCAACATCACGGTATTAACATTTCTAAAAATTAGTGTATAGAGAGTATTTAGGGCAACAAATCTAGAGCCAATTATTATCAGACTCCACATCCCGCTGATGGGGCAATACACTTTTTTAGGGGGAGGGAGTTGAACTACAATGGAGCAGGACACCAAAAAAAAAAGGGGGGTTTTTGTCCCTAGGAGATGATGCTGGACAGGTTAGTAGTGTTGAAGGTAAAAATATGCAGGTAGGCCAAACCACATTAACCTGGAAAGCTTAACAACATGCATAGGGGGGAAAAGGGAACATTAAGCACACAGCATATTACAATCATGGCGACTAGGAAAACCAACACAAAAAGGTGAGAAAAATATGCAAACATTATTAAAGACACAGATTGTGATGTTAAAGGAGGAAACTTACCTTAATAAACTCCTCCTGCATGACTTGTATGATGGCAGAACACGTCTCCGGTATGATGATCCCAAGCGCCTGGGGAGAGATGCCTGTTGAGAACTTGAGGTCCTGCAGGCTCCTCCCAGTCGCCAAGTACCGCAACGTGGCAATAAGCCTCTGCTCAGCCGGAATGGCTTGGCGCATCACAGTGTCCTGCCTCGTGATATAGGGGGACAGGAGATCCAGCAGACGGTGGAAAACGGGGTCCGTCATACGGAGAAAGTTCCTGTAGTCATCAGGATTATTCTCCCGGATCTCCCTAAGCAGAGACATATGAGAGAATCGATTACGCTGCCAACCAATTCTTGGCCCAGGAACTCCTCCTCCTACTGTTCCTGTCCAAATCACTGGAATGCACACAGACTCCAGAACAAAACCCATAAACAGCACGAACTTGTGAAAAGTTGCGCTGCTGCTCCATCATGGCTTCAAACCGGCCGGCTGGTCAGTCAAGAACACACTCAAACAGAAAGCACACCCAAATCCAGCAAGACCTGCAAAGATGTTTCCGACCGGATAAATTACATCGTGTGTACAAGGCCTAAGGCCGCGTACACACGATCAAATTTGTCCGCTGAAAACGGTCCGATGGACCGTTTCAGCAGACAAATCCGATCGTGTGTACGGGCTAGCGGACAAGTTTGTCCATCGGACAAATTTCAAAGCATGCTTTGAAATTTGTCCGCTACAAACCTGTCCGTCGGATATGTCCGCTGGTTAGTACGGCAAACCAGCGGACATATCTTCCCGCACATGCGTCGTATCCTGTGAATGGATCCGACGCATGCGCGCGGAAGTGTTTACTTCCTGGTGCGGTGACTTAGCGGTGACGTGGCGGCGTCAACGTCACTGCCGCGTCACCACGCTGTCTGCCGGCGGGGATTTTGATCCGATGGTGTGTACACGCCATCGGACCGAAATCCGATGAGACAAGTCCGCTCTAAACTGTCCGTCGGACAAGTTTGAGCGGACATATCTCATCGTGTGTACGCGGCCTTAGGGTTTACAACCATATTTTTCATGTCTTGATGAATCCCTGCTAAAATTCATCCAAAAACTGTGGAAAACCAAATCAGTGGAAATTTACACTTTGGTGCCAAACTGTTGGCTCAGTCAAGTGGCGTTAGCCTAAGGCCGCATACACACGATCGGTCCAAACCGATGAAAACGGGCTGAAGTTCAGTTTACGGTCCATAGGTCTTTTGTCCTTCGGACCAAAATTTTAAAACTTGCTTTAAAATCGACCTGATGGCCTGCTGACCGATCGGTCCAAACCGATGGTTAGTACACAAAAGCATCGGTTCAAAACCCGCGCATGCTCAGAATCAAGTCGACGCATGCTTGGAAGCATTGAACTTCGTTTTTTCAGCACGTCGTTGTGTTTTACGTCACACGATCGGTTTTTGAACTGATGGTATGTACGCACATCAGACCATCATCAGTCTGTGAACCGATAAAAACGGTCCGTTGGACCATTCTCATCGGATGGACCGATCGCGTGTACGCGGCCTAAGAGCCATGCAGGCATCATCATATGGGAGGCCAATCAGCCACAGCCAAGGGAACCCCTAGACACCTGTGCAGGAACCCTAGTTGAGAATGGTTTTCATAGAGTAGAGATGTTCTGTGGCTTACAAAGAGAGCTGGGAGCAAAACAAACTGATAACACTGCAGCAAAAAGCTGAGAGCATAGAGTATGGTGCTCACTAGATTTCTGGCAGATGGGTATTTTCTTGCATTTATCAAACAGATACAAAACACTTTCTAAAGTATATTTTACAGACCAAAGGGGTGCAAATGTTTTACATTGTTTGGGTTTAGGGATTATTCACATGGGTGCAGAGACCTGTACCATACCTCCCAACTTTTTGAAATGGGAATGAGGGACACCTATCAGCAAAAGTATGCAGGCATAGGACACGCCCCCTGTCACGCCCCCTCAAAGGAGAATTGTACAGAAAAACAAGATTGGTTAAACCCACAAATGCTTCATTTACCACTACTTTTGCTTTTGGAATTTACATATGTAGCAATTTAGAAATCAGATGAAAGTTTTAGCCCTGAAAAACACTTTCTGATAGATAAAAAGTGCATTTTATATACATCTATATAGATCAGACCAAAATAAAGGACAAATGAGGAGGAATGAGGGACAGAGGGACATTGCTCCAAATCAGGGACAGTCCCTCGTAATAAGGGACAGTTATGAGCTATGCTGTACAGTGTCCATGGACAATCCCTCGTAATAAGGGAGAGTTGGGAGCTATGCTGTACAGTATCAGTGGACAGTCCCTCATAATAAGGGACAGTTGGGAGCTATGCTGTACAGTGTCCGTGGACAGTCCCTCGTAATAATGGACAGTTGGGAGCTATGCTGTACAGTGTCTGTGGACAGTCCCTTGTAATAAAGGACAGTTGGAAGCTATGCTGTATAGTGTCCGTGGACAGTCCCTCGTAATAAGGGACAGTTGGGAGCTATGCTGTACAGTGTCTGTGGACAGTCCCTCGTAATAAGGGACAGTTGGGAGCTATGCTGTACAGTGTCCGTGGACAGTCCCTCGTAATAAGGGACAGTTGGGAGCTATACTGTACAGTGTCCGTGGACAGTCCCTCGTAATAACGGACAGTTGGGAGCTATGCTGTACAGTATCAGTGGACAGTCCCTCATAATAAGGGACAGTTGGGAGCTATGCTGTACAGTGTCCGTGGACAGTCCCTCGTAATAATGGACAGTTGGGAGCTATGCTGTATAGTGTCCGTGGACAGTCCCTCGTAATAAAGGACAGTTGGGAGCTATGCTGTACAGTGTCCGTGGACAGTCCCTCGTAATAATGGACAGTTGGGAGCTATGCTGTACAGTGTCCGTGGACAGTCCCTTGTAATAAAGGACAGTTGGGAGCTATGCTGTATAGTGTCCGTGGACTTTCCCTCGTAATAAAGGACAGTTGGGAGCTATGCTGTACAGTGTCCGTGGACAGTCCCTCGTAATAAGGGACAGTTGGGAGCTATGCTGTACAGTGTCCGTGGACCGTCCCTCGTAATAAGGGACATTTGGGAGCTATCCTTTACAGTGTCCGTGGACAGTCCCTCGTAATAAGGGACAGTTGGGAGCTATGCTGTACAGTGTCCGTGGACAGTCCATCGTAATAAGGGACAGTTGGGAGCTATGCTATACAGTGTCCGTGGACAGTCCCTCGTAATAAGGGACAGTTGGAAGCTATGCTGTACAGTGTCTGTGGACAGTCCCTCGTAATAAGGGACAGTTGGGAGCTATGCTATACAGTGTCAGTGTACAATCCCTCGTAATAAGGGACAGTTGGGAGCTATGCTGTACAGTGTCGGTGGACAGTCCCTCGTAATAAGGGACAGTTGGAAGCTATGCTGTACAGTGTCCATGGACCGTCCCTCATAATAAGGGACAGTTGGGAGCTATGCTGTACAGTGTCAGTGGACAGTCCCTCGTAATAAGGGACAGTTGGAAGCTATGCTGTACAGTGTCCATAGACCGTCCCTCATAATAAGGGACAGTTGGGAGCTATGCTGTACAGTGTCAGTGGACAGTCCCTCATAATAAGGGACAGTTGGGAGCTATGCTGTACCGTGCCCGTTTATGTGCCCGGGATTGACATACATTTGTTCCACCAGCAGCCTGCTGAAAATCCAATGACAAGAGCAGCTGTACGGATTTTCCTGCACATTCAGGTGTGACAGATGCACAGTCCTGGATGCAGTATGTCCATGCATCCCTACCTGCAAGGTTGTAAATAGCTGGATGTGAAAATCCATACAGCCATTGCATCTGTCTGTCTGTCATTGCTTTTTTAAAGGGTTGCATCATTTATCTTTTTGCAATATTCTTTTTATCTCTCAATCTGCTTGTGAGTAATCTCTTTGTCAGTAACTTGACTGCCTCTTCTCGGTGCCTCCCTCCTCACCTTTGTGTTTTCTTCTGTCTTATTTTCTTAATTAATCCCATATTCACATCGCCTCATTAGTAAATCCTAATGCACAATTTGTCTGGGCCTGGCAAACAGGCTTTTCCAAGTCACTGGGGTGTCTCCCGCCAACTCTCCACCACCCTGTCTTGTTTTAATTCCTCCCTCAATCAAGGGGTGGAGAACAGCTAGTAACTGCACAAAAATAATACACTTATAAGAAGATAGAGTCGGGTTAGTCATCAGAAATGTCATAAACTCTATAGGAGACAACGTGATTACATTTCTCAATTGAGCACATTTTTATTGGACCCTTCTTCCACCCACTACTGGACTATGGTAATGTTACTTTTTCATGTTGCAATGTGTATGCTTGCACTGTGTATCCGAGAAGGGATGTTTAGACTAGAAGACAAAGGCTTATCGCTATTTCCTTGTAACCTTGCAGTGAGGTAAAAAACAAAATATTTCAATGCATTTTTTTTTTTCAAAGCACGTTTTTCTCACGCACAGCCAGGTTGGCTCAGAGGTTTTGTGACAGCCAGACTCACGGCTGATAATTTGTATCTAGTTGTTGTACTGTGTGACTCACAAAGGGATCGTTGAGCTTCTGCCAAGCTTTACTGTTGGATTAATAGTTGAGTTTATATGCATATTCCTACTCACTCACATTTTTGTTATGACAGAGTACTTATGGTGAAGTTTGCTTTTTATATTGTGAGTGTTTTTGTTTTGTTTTTTTCTTAAGGTAGTAAATGATTGCACATATGCTATGACATCTGTTTGGATTATATAATGCATTGCTATGTGACTGTTAAATTACCCCTCTATGGCACTTCTCAAGTCTTTTTTGTTTTAGGCAGCATCTTGAACTTTATAATATAGTATGGACCCCATTCATTGCAGTACCAGGTTTTGTAAGCCAACTGAACCGTCATCATGACCTGAGGCTATAATATGCTAATTAATGGCTGATTTTTCATTGCCTTATACAGTTTTGCTCCTGTAAAAGCATGTTTTGTCATAAGAAATATACACTGGAAACTGTTCCCCTCCAAGGCACCTGAATTTAATTTAACCAAGGGTAATTTGTATTACAATTAGATTTGTGAATGACATATGGGGCGGTTATTTACTAAAGGCAAATCCACTTTGTACTACAAGTGCAAACTACAAGTGCAAAGTGCACTTCAAATTGCACTGAAAGTGCACTTGGAAGTTCAGTCGCTGTAGATCCGAGGGGGACATGCAAGGAAAATAAAAAACAGCATTTTAGCTTGCACAGAGCTTCCCCTCACTTCAGATCTACCCCTCAGATGTACAGCGACTGCACTTCCAAGTGCACTTTCAGTGCAATTTCAAAGTCACTTTGCACTTGTAGTGAAAAGTGGAATTGACTTTCGTAAATAACCCCCAATGTGTTCTTTGTAGACATGCATGTGTTCCACAGGGTGGATAAGAATGAGCAGTAAGGGCTTGCTGATATCTTATCCCTAGAGAAGGAATGCATTCATCGGAGGAAGTTTATTTAACAATATATCATAGAATACAATATTTTGCATCATGAAAGTTCAAGGATATTATGAAGACCCAAACCTACGAGTGTTTGTGTTATCAGTGAAAATCTGGAAGAAAAGCTAGTGTACTTTCAGTATGTACAAATTTGAGTTATTATAGCATTTACAGAGATTATCAGACTGCTCAGATGCAGGTTCAGTCATCGAAAGGCTCAATTCACTAAGCACTATATGTTATTTTTCTTACAGCTGAAAATTACAATCACATCACTAAAAATAACAGTCATTAGATAGAACTGGAATTCTGCAGAGTCAATATAGGCAGGGCTGCCAGGGGTTCGTGGGGGGGGGGGGCGGAATTTTTGAAAAGAAAAAATCTTAGATGTTTAAATTGCAATCATCTCCACCCAAAAACAGACTAAACATTTTAAATGGTGCTTGGGAAACAGCTATTTGGAGCATACTTGCAAATAATAATAGATATGTACCAGTATGTATTTTTAAAGTATATAGTAAATGTTTTGACTTTTCAGAGATTTGTTTAAGGCAAGCTTGTGTAAAAGGATCAACCCAACGTAAATGATCTTTTAAATATATCTTAAAAGTTTTAAAAACCTTGCTTGTTTGTATAACACGTGCACATGGGGGAAGCCATGTTTTCTAATTACAAATGCTACACTTATAAATTACTAACTGTAAAAGACAAATTACTGTTCTTTTCTCAGAATACACGTGTGTGAGCCACTCCACTCACTAAAAACAGTGTATGCCAGGTGTGGCTGATATTGTTTATTACTAACTATAAATGGATCCGGGTTCATTTTCTGTTCATTAATGTGGTTGTAAACTTCAGATATGCTATGCTATGAGCATGAATCATTTATGAAAAGTTTTCTCGACATCAAGGGAAAAAAGGTGACAGGGGAGGGAGCTCCAACTGCTTGACAGCCTCTGCTCTATCCCTGTGTGCTGTGTAAAAATAGGTTTGTCTCCTTTTTCCAATCGGCTTTTAGAGCTCTCCTCACTGAGCTATGCACAGTGTAACATCAGCTCTCCACTCCTGTTTTTTCTCTAAACACTCAGACAAGCTTTATAAATTCTGTACTTTGAATGGATGTAGAGACGTGAAGACTGCAGATAAACAGGTTTATCTTCTGTAGGAGGATCATTTATTCAAAAGGTTTATAGTTGTTTTTTTTAAGCTTATACATTGAGAAAGATTTATTAATACTAGTGCACATAGAATCTGGTGAAACCTGTGAAATAGGGGTGGACATTTCAGCAAGACAATGATCCCAAACACAAAGCCAAGGAAAAACTCAATTGGTTTTAAAGAAATAAAATAAAGCTGCTAGCTGTGCATAGTAATAAGCTTCTAACTTCAACTTTTTCAATTAAGCTTTGACAATTAAACCTGGAAGCCGATTGGTTACTATGCACAACTGCACCAGATTCCCTGTGCACAAATTTTAGTAAATCGCCCACATTGTTTCTCATATATATATATATATATATATATATATATACACACATACATATAAACACAAAATAAGTTCAGAAATTACGTTACGTGTAATAAAATGGAATGACACAGGGAACATTTTTTGAACGCATGAAGAAATTGAGGTGTAAAAAGGCATGGAAAGCCAAGACACCAGCTGAAATCTCAGTAATTAGAAAAAAATCCTGCCCCTTGTCAGTGCAAATTAATATCAGCTGGTTCTGGCCTCTAAAAAGGTGTCTCGTTACCAAGGCGTCACACAAGAAACATCTCATGGTGGGTAAAAGCAAAGAGCTCTTTGAAAACTTTTACAACCTTATTGTTGCAAAACATACTGATGGTATTGGTTACAGAAGGATTTCTACATTTCTGTTCCAGTGAGCACTGTTGGGGCCCTAATCCGAAAGTGGAAAAAACATTATTTCAGTGAAAGGAATTATAAGAAGAGTTATCCAAGAGCCAGGGACAACTCGTGGAGAGATTCAGAAAGACCTAGAATAAGCAGGTACAATTGTTTCAAAGAAAACATTAAGTAATGTGCTCAACCGCCATGGCCTGAATGCACAATCACCATGCAAGACTATATTGCTGGAAAAAAGCATGTTGAACCTTGTTTAAAGTTTGCCACACAACATTTAGACAAACCTGTGAAATAGGGGTGGACATTTCAGCAAGACACCGATCCCAAACACAAAGCCAAGGAAAATCTCAATTGGTTTTAAAGAAAGAAAATAAAGCTGCTAGAATGGCCAAGTCAATCACCTGACTTGATTCCAATAGAACATCTATGGAAAGAACTAAAGATCAGAGTTCGTAGAAGAGGCCCAAGGAACCTTCAAGGTTTGAAGATTGTTTGTGGAAGAATGGGCCAAAATCACACCTGAGCAATGCATGCGACTAGTTTCACCTTACAGGAGGCGTCTTGAGCTATTATTACCAACAAAGGATTTTGTACGAAGTATTAAATACGTTTTAGTTAGCGTGTTCAATACTTTTCCCCTGTGCCATTCCATTTTATTACACATAACTTGATTTCTCAAACTTTTTTGTTTTGGTTTCTTTATATGTATGGATTGCATGGGTTGTTACAGACATGTGGTGAAAATTTCATGTCAATAGCAACTTTTGAAATATATTTACCTAGAAAAATGGTGACGTGTTCAGTACTTATTTAACCTGCTGTGTACATACACACACACACACACACACAATATTTTACAAAATAACATTTAATAAATGACAGAGAATTCCCAAAGCACTTTAGCATTAGCTAAAGAGACAGCACAGCAGTTTCCACAAACTGAGATGTCCACTGAAGCATGAATCACTGCAATAGCCCGGTTCTGTGTGTTAAATACAGTTTTAGCTACTAATTTGTGTAACAGGATTGTTTTGCAACGAGCTGTAAGGAGACAACACATTAATATGTGAAAAAGAACCAAGAACTCCAGCTACTGGCTTAAAATAAAATACCAAATATTAATTGTAATTACCTGCTAAGAAAAAATATTTTAGTCCTTATAATACAAAACTAAAACATGCACTAATCCCATTTGTATTAACTGCAAGAGAGAGATTTCACTGAGCTGCTGATCCCTTCCTCTAGTGACTAACCCACAGAACAGCAAGGGAGAGAAAGAAAGGTAAGTATATCTATCTGTGGAGGTCTGCATTAAATGGAACCTGCTGCACTGTACGGATGTGGTTTGTGTTCGACTTGAACGTATGTTCGACTTTGCAACTGAACCCACTTGGTGGTGCATAGTGCAAGTGTGCTCATTACTTTGCAACTAAACCCACTTGGTGGTGCATAGTGCAAGTGTGCTCATTACTTTGCAACTGAACCCACTTGGTGGTGCATAGTGCAAGTGTGCTCATTACTTTGCAACTGAACCCACTTGGTGGTGCATAGTGCAAGTGTGCTACTTAAGCGCCCAGAGGTGATTTAGTTCGCATATGCTGCGCTATATAAGTTTTCATTCATTCAATTACTGTGCATCTAAGCCTACTTGGTTTATAGTGCAAGTGTGCTAATTACTTTCCACCTAAACCCACTTGGTTTATAGTGCAAGTGTGCTAATTACTTTCCACCTAAAGCTACGAGGTATGTGTACTGACTTTGTCCTCTGCAGGCCATTATAATGTCTGGAAGGACAACAAAGAGAGGCAGAGAGTCACAAGGGCAAGCAGGCTCTGCATCTAGAGGCAGCAGTGCTGGTGGTGGACACGTTGCATCCTCTTCAGCACGTGGCCGTTGGACACGCTTGTCCTTCTTTTCGGGAGCTGGCCGTGTTGAGCCTCAACATGAAGACAAATTGGTAGAGTGGATGACCAAGCCATCCTCATCCTCCTCATACTCTCTCACCCAGGCTGAGGTTACTTTGTCTGGCAAAGCAGCTGCCAAGGTGTCCTCTTCCCTCTGCACAATGGCATCACTTACTCCTTCCCTAGTCCCACCATGTCCTCCGGAGGGGTCCCCCGAACTGTTTCAACACAGTGTTGGGTACATGCTGCATGAAGATGCGCAGCGTTTTGAAGGCTCCAATGATGGAACTCAGATAGAGGAAGGCAGTAATGTGAGCCCAGAGAGAGGGGGTGCCCGAGAGGGACAGCAATCTGGCAGTCATGTTCCTCCAGCTGCAGCATTCTGCCAGGTTTTCGACAGTGATGAGGAGTGAGGGGATGATAAGGTCACTGACTCTACGTGGGTGCCTGATAGGAGAGAGGAGGAGGAGGAGGCACAGGCACATCTCCAAAAAGGCAGGATGCCCTCCAGGAGACAGCCCTAAACACGTGCCACCTCACAGGCATACTATAGACACCCACAGGGATGGACTGAGACCAAAATTTGGCCCTGGACTTTATCCAGACCGGCCCACTATATGTTTGCAAACAAGAACAAAAACAGTATATAAACTATACGCAATTGTGCAAAAAAACATAAGTAGCATAACATAAGGAGCCCTTACTCACCTCTTATTATTTCACTTATTCTCCTCTGTATTTTTCTCATCCTTCTCACATCACTGCATGAAGTGGGGGGCGAGCTGTGCAGCCATTACTTTGACAGGCTGTCACTGAAACCGGCCCACTGAGCCATCGGCCCACCGGGAAACTCCCTGTAGTCCCTATGGCCAGTCCATGCCTGGACACCCAGCAGGTACGATATTTAAAGGAATTTTTCATAATTTTTTTTTCACTTTAAGCAT
The DNA here is from genome assembly GCA_029574335.1 of Rana kukunoris. Taxonomy (NCBI): domain Eukaryota; kingdom Metazoa; phylum Chordata; class Amphibia; order Anura; family Ranidae; genus Rana; species Rana kukunoris. The sequence goes on from CM056052.1 coordinate 134,206,724, forward strand.
CATTAACCACTTGACCACTGGGCACTTAAACACCCTTCCTAACCAGACCAATTTTCAGCTTTCGGTGCTCTCACAGTTTGAATGACAATTACTCAGTCATACAACATTCTACCCATTTGAAATTTTTGTCCTTTTTTTCACACAAATAGAGCTTTCTTTTGGTGGTATTTGATCACTTCTGGGTTTTTTATTTTTTGCGCTATAAAAGAAAAACGACTGAAAATTCTGTAAAAAAAAAAAAAAAAACTTGTTTCTGTCATATTAGTGGGTTATTTCTCACACACAGCATATGCATACCACAAATTACACCCCAAAACACATTCTGCTATTCCTCCCGAGTATGGCGATACCCCATGTGTGGGACTTTTACACAGCGTGGCCACATACAGAGGCCCAACATGCAGGGAGCGCCATCAGGCGTTCTGGAACACCATCAGACCAATTCTGACATTTCTCTCCTACATGTAAAAATCAACACTTATTTGCTAGAAAATTACATAGAACCCCAAAACATTATATATGCTTTTTTAGCAAAGACCCTAAAGAATACAATGGCGGTTGTTGCAACTTTTTATCGCGCACGGTATTTTCGCAGAAATTTATTGAACGCGTGTTTTTAAAAAAAACTGTTTTGTGCTAAAAAAAAAACAAAACAAAACAGTAAAGTTAGCCCAATTTTTTTTCATAATGTGAAAGATGAAGTTACGCCGAGTAAATAGATACCCAACATGTCACCCTTCAAAATTGCGCACACTCGTGGAATGGCGCCAAACTTCGCTACTTAAAAATCTCCATAGGCGGTATTGCAGAGTATCGCGCAGGGTATTGCAGAGTATTGGGGTATTGCAAAGTATCATGCAGGGTATTGGGGTATTGCAGAGTATTGGGGTATTGCAGAGTATTGGGGTATTGCAGAGTAGTGGGGTATTGCAGAGTAGTGGGGTATTGCAGAGTATTGGGGTATTGCAGAGTATTGGGGTATTGCAGAGTATTGGGGTATTGCCGAGTATTGGGGTATTGCCGAGTATTGGGGTATTGCCGAGTATCATGCAGGGTATTGGGGTATTGCCGAGTATTGGGGTATTGCAGAGTATTGGGGTATTGCAGAGTATTGGGGTATTGCAGAGTATTGGGGTATTGCAGAGTAGTGGGGTATTGCAGAGTAGTGGGGTATTGCAGAGTATTGGGGTATTGCCGAGTATTGGGGTATTGCCGAGTATTGGGGTATTGCCGAGTATTGGGGTATTGCCGAGTATCATGCAGAGTATCGGGGTATTGCAGAGTATCGGGGTATTGCCGAGTATCGGGGTATTGCCGAGTATCAGGGTATTGCCGAGTATCGGGGTATTGCCGAGTATCGGGGTATTGCCGAGTATCGGGGTATTGGGGTATTGTTGAGTATTGGGGTATTGTTGAGTATTGGGGTAGTGTTGAGTATTGGGGTATTGTTGAGTATTGGGGTATTGTTGAGTATTGGGGTATTGTGGGGTACTGGGGTATTGTTGAGTATTGGGGTATTGTGGGGTACTGGGGTATTGTGGGGTATTGTGGGGTACTGGGGTATTGTGGGGTACTGGGGTATTGTGGGGTACTGGGGTATTGTGGGGTACTGTGGGGTACTGGGGGATTGTTGGGTACTGGGGGATTGTTGGGTACTGGGGGGATTGCAGGGTACTAGGGGATTGCAGAGCTGGGATGTTTTGAGGGATGGCTGGATCTGTGACTGCATTTGTCACAGATCCAGCCACAGCTCAGCTGCTGACACCCCGCTCCCCCCCCCTCTCCTCGCACACTGTACCGAACGGTACAGAGCGGAGAGCGAGGAGAGGGAGGAACCGGCGTCATCAAATGACGCCGGTTTGTTTACAAGTGATCGCGCCGTCATTCGACGGCGCGATCACGTGGTAAACGGCCGCTATCAGCGGCAATTTACCGTGATCCGTGATGCGCCGGGTCTTCTAGACCCGGCGAGCACGGACACTTTCGCGAGCGCGTCCCAGGGGACGCGCAATCGCGGAAGTGCACGAGGACGTCCCAGGGACGTCGTGTCAAAGCAACTCCACCGCGCCGTAGCAGTAAAATGCTTATGGTGCGGTGGGGAAGTGGTTAAAATCGCTGCTCCAGAAGAAACTACAGTTTTTAAAACTTTTTTTTCCATTGATACATGTTCCCTGGGGCAAGACCCGGGTTCTCAAAGAAGTTTTCCAACAATAACTTGAATATTGGGCTTTAAAATTAACACTTTTTAATTCGAACGTTAGAGTCCATAGACGTCAATGGGGTTCTAAATATTCGGTCCGTTCAAAGGTTCTGGTGCGAACCGAACGCGGGGGTGTTCAGCTCATCCCTACTGCTCTGCCCTTCAATTTGTTTTAAACTGCATCCCAAGGCACCTTTTTCATCACTTCTTAACACATGTATATTTCAGTGTACAATGACACTTATGCCGCGTACACACAATCACTTTTTGTGATGAAAAAAAACGACGTTTTAAAAAACGTCATTTAAAATCACTGTGTGTGGGCAAAACGTTGTTTTATGTCTTCAAAAAAAACGACCAAAAAAAAATTGGGGGCTGGTGTCTGGTACCTGCTCTCACTTCTGTTCGGAGCTCCTAGATAATCCTCTCCCCCTCGCCTCAGTGATCTGAGATACATCACAGGTTCTAGATGATTGCGGGACCATTCACAATGCGCAGTTAGGCACCCACAGTTGAGATGCCAGCGCCAGGGGCCGAAGACAATGGGAAGGGACAGCTCGGGTGAGCACATCGTTGGGTCCTGGAACAGGTGAAGTTCTGTTTATTAAAAGTCAACAGTTTTTCTGACTACAAATGAACGGAGCTCCTCTTTTACTTTCATCCTAAAGTCAGTGAGACCCATACAAGACCAGAAAAGCTTGAAGCATGGATCCTTGTCCCGGCATCTCCAACACAACGGGGAACTCTGCAGGAGCAGATTATGTAAGGCCATGGGAACCCTGTACCACCTGGCTAGGATTTTGTATCTCCTGGGTTTTACATGAAGTAGATGCACTATGGGTCCAAAAAATGGTTGATGTCTGTATGCAGGCCATGTACATGAGCCCTTAATCTGGCACATTTCTACTTTGGCTGTATAGTTCACTGAAAGATTTCTCCTGCACAATGCTGTATGAACTGATAATCAGTTGCTTTCAACCCTTGAGATAATATAGTACAAAACTCTCTACATGGCCTCATAGACCACCAATGTGGAATAATCCCTCCCAGGATGCTTTTCCCTCTTCGTAATACAAAGAGGTTGTGTGACTTTCAATGCTTTCTCCAAAAGTATCTGCTAATTAAAAACAAGCATATTGATTTGAGATAGTTACTTGCATTGTTACAAAGGTTCACATATAAACAGAATACACACCCCTATGACTATGCAAAGAGTAACTCGCACTGCTTAGAAACATATAATTTATAATGTCTCTCCCACAGGGTGCTGTGTGTTCCTGGCATAAAGTATATATGATTTAATTGGAATAAGAGTTAACTCTTGCCAACAAGGGCTTCCTCTGCCCACGTAAAGCCAACGCAGAGGATTCAATAATCATTCCTAGTTAATTCCTTCTACAAAAAAAACAAACGTCTGAATAAATAGAACGTATGTCCAGATGTCATATTGTAAAGCATTTCTAAGACCAAGGACAATAATGCAATATAATGTAGCATAACAGCCCTGAAATGTGGTGGCTTTATTATTTTTCAATTTTGAGGGCCACTACGTTGTGGCAATGCATGCTACATGTGCTGCTGCATTCAAAATAAATAACACCAACACACTAAGGCATTGCATATGCGTTTCAGCTACCGCAATGCACCATAGTGCATTGTGGTGCTTAGTGTTAAACATTTTGGGGTTTTTGGGACAAGTTGGTGGCACTATTTTCCATAGTCGGCCTTTACACAATGCAGGTTAATGCACAACATAACGCACATGTCTTAATACGGGTTGACACAACACAAAAATGCACACGGGCAGGGGTCAACCCTTCCACAAAGATTCTTACATGGACAACTGGCTTCAGTTGCTTCTTGCTCCTGTGGTTGCAGCTGGTTAAATACCACAGTAATTGAAGCAGAGTTTCGCAGCCCCCCCAGCACAAAATGAAAAGTCAGCAGCTACCCATACTTTTAATATTAGGACTCGTACCTGCCCTGGAATCTAGCGTTGTCGGCACCGCAGCTGATGTTTACATAGACTCTTGGGTGCTGCCGCCACCAGGGCTGGCCCAAGACATTGTGCTGCCTGGGTCCAAGAGTGAAATTCTGCCCCCCCCCCCCCAAAAAAAAAAAAATCACACCCACTAAAAGGCCCCCACATTCCATTATTTTATATCATGATAATTAAAACAAAAAATTACATTTATCAGAAAGTCAGATTTTGCGCTAAACACAGAAGTGTGAACCTAGGTTAAAGGCCGGATCATACCGGGATCACATGGGAACACACGCTTTCCAATGGGGAGCATTTTTAGACAGTCCATTCATTTGAATGGGCTGTAAAAAGTAATAGACTGCAGAAAAAGTAGTGTTTGCCCTACTTTAAAAATACACTGCACCAAACCGCAAAGTACTATGGTACAATACAAGTTTGTGCCTGTAAACACACTGCATTTGCGATCTGTGTTTGGGATGCCATTAACAATACATTGGCACCCACATGTAGTAGATCCCATAGGTAGTGTGTTCACTTGCTGCGTAGGAAACGAGCAGACAGAGCACCTTAGCCACGCTGACCATCTGCTGGTGTGAACCGGCCCTCAATCAACTGGGTAAAATAGGGAGCCTCCCCCTCAGACCCCTACATATGACATTAGCATGACAGTTACAATCGACTTTGGACCCAGTGGGAACAATGGTAGGTAGCCCTGGGTGCCGCCATTGCCTGTAAGACCGAAAAAACTTCACTCATGTGCACTGATCAGGCTGCACTGACTGGCAGTGATAGCTGATCACGTGGTAAAGAACCTACGTCATAGGCTCTTTACCGTGATCGTTATGCCCTGTGTTCCGATGACAGGGCGCACCACTGAACACCACGCTGCGTCCCCCCTGCCTCCCAGAACAAGAGTGCTCCTGCTCATCCTTCATTTTACTATATAGTGACTGGAAAGCAGTTAAAGTGATTGTAAAAGCTTGTTAAAGAAAATAAAATAACAAACATGTTATGCTTACCTCCTCTGTGCAGTTGGTTTTGCACAGAGCAGCCTGGATCCTCTTCTCTGGTCCCTCTTTGCTGCTCATAGTCCCTCCCTCCTTTGAGTGCCCCTCCGCCAGCAGCTTGCTACAGGGGTCACCCAAGCCAAGTCAGAGCTCCTTGTATCCATTCAGACACGGAGTCCAGACCTGGCCCCAACCCCTCTCTCCCCTGATTGGCAGCTGAGGGAGTCAATAGCACCACTGCTCTGTCTCGGTCAATCAATATGAGTGTACTGGATGGCTAAGGGGAACAAGGACATCGCTGGAGAGAGAAGGAGCTCAGGTAGGTAATTGGGGGGGGGGTGAAGTTTTTTATTTTAATGCATAGTATACTTCTGCCTGCAACTCCTTTAAACACAATCTAATGACAGGGGACTGACAATGAGGACTGGAGAAAATCAGGGACAATTGCCGGCAATGGCACAGTCCTAATCGGCTGTATTTGCGATGCCGCACAGTTTCATAAAGTTAGTTTCTGTACTACGTTTTGCAATTTCGGTGTGCGATTTCCATTGACATCTGTGCGGAAACCCGGACTGACATGCGGGAGTGAAATCGTGCGAGTTCAGCTGATCTTGCACAGATTTATTTCCGCAGCTAAGACATTGAACCTGGGCTAAGACATTGAACATTATTATAACTTCTGGAGATGAGCTTTTAAAGCAGAGGTCCACACAAAAAGTGAACCTCCGTTTTTCGAAACCCTCCCCCCCTCCGGTGTCAAATTTGGCACCTTGTAGGGGGAAGGGGTGCAGATACCTGTACAATTGCACCCACTTCCGGGAATAGACTCGGGATCATGCCCCTTCCTGTCAACCCCACCCGCTGTCTTCTGGGAAACACACTGGTCCCAGGAGACAGCGGGGACCAGTGAGGACGTACCGCGCCACTCGCGCATTGCACAGTAGGGAACCGTGCAATGAAGCTACAATGCTTCACTTTCTGATTCCCTCACCGAGGATGGCTGCGGGGGCAGCCGAGTGCCGACATCGCAGGCACGCTGGACAGGTAAGTATCCATTTATTAAAAGTCAGCAGCTGTAGTATTTTTTTTTCGTGGGACCTCCACTTTAAGTCTAAACTCAAGAACAAAAAGGTATTTTGCATCTTACCAGTTTTTAACCACTTGCTTACTGGGCACATAAACCCCCTTCGTGCCCAGGCGAAATTTCAGCTTCCGGCACTGCGTCGCTTTAACTGACATTTGCGCGGTCGTGCGACGTGGCTCCCAAACAAAATTGGCGTCCTTTTTTCCCCACAAATAGAGCTTTATTTTGGTGGTATTTGATCGCCCGTGCGGTTTTTATTTTTTGCGTTATAAACAAAATAAGAGCGACAATTTAAAAATATATATATATTTTTTACTTGTTGCTATAATAACTATCCCAATTTTTTTTTTTTTTAATATTTTTTCTCAGTTAAGGCCGATACATATTCTTCTACATATTTTTGTAAAAAAAAAAAAAATCGCAATAAGCGACTGCTTTGCGCAAAAGTTATAGCGCCTACAAAATAGGGGACAGAATTATGATTTTTTTTTACTATTTTTTTTTTTACTGATAATGGCGGCGATCTGCGATTTTTATTTGGACTGCGACATTACGGTGGACACTTTTGACACATTTTTGGCGCCATTCACATTTATACAGCGACCAGTGCTATAAATATGCACTAATTACTGTATAAATGTGACTGGCATTGAAGGGGTTAACACTAGGGGGTGAGGAAAGGGTTAAATGTGTATCCTGGGGGGGAGAGGAGGGTGACTGGGGGAGATGAGCGATGCTGTGTCCCTATGTACAAGGGAAACAGCATCTGTCTCCTCTCCCTGACAGGACGTGAAGCTCTGTGTTTACACACAGAACTCCACGTCCCTGCTCTGTCACCACCAAAAGCATGTACCTGGCGGACACCGCGGCCTCCGCGTACACGCATCGAATCCTCGGCGATGCAATGGCACTGTTTTTCCCCGCGCGCGCTACCCAATGGCACGTGCGGGGAATTACAACAACATTGACGTCCAAAGACGTGACCCCGGCAGCTCAGGTCCGCGATGTTGACGTCTTTTGTCAATAGCGCGGATCTGTAGTGGTTAAATGTGGTACTGTAGCTGCAATGTTTTTCTTTTGCAGGCTTTTTCTTCTTTACTGTCACCTGATTCCAGTAGCGTTCTTTCTGTCCTAAGGTGACAATGTTCACTGAACCTAATGTATCTATGGAGAAGCAACTTTGTCAGTATAGAGCAGTACTAAAAACAACTTCCCCACTTGCTTGCTCCATTAGACTGAAGGGAAGGGTACTGTAATCCTCAGAGTTGGAAACAATGTAACTGATAAGAATGTAGCACAGGCAGAATGCACTGGTCTGTATCAGCTGACAGGATCAACAGGTATTTGTTGCACTTATTAAGCAAATATAGCAAAAAGCTTTCAATCATATGTTTAAGAGGTCAAAAGGAGCCACATAAGAAAAGTTATTTCTCAGGCCTCGTACACACGAGCAGACAGATTTGTTCAAATCTGTCCGTCCGACAGATTTGAACAAATCTGGCTGCTGGGATTTTGGTTTGCTCGCGTGTACACACGAGCAAACCAAAATCCCCACCAGCAGACGGCGCGCTGACGTGTCGGTGACGTGGCGGTGACGTTGACGCCGCCACGTCACTGCACCAGGAAGTAAAACACTTCCGCGCATGCGCCGAATCCATTCGGCGGCGGTGCGGCGGCGGTGCGGGACGACATGTCTGCTGGTAAGTGTACTAACCAGCAGACATGTCGGGCGGACGGATTCCCACCCGATAGATTTCAAAGCATGCTTTGAAATCTGTCGGGTGGCCAAATCCGTCGGCTCGGCCGTACACACGATCGAATCTGTCTGCTGAAACGGTCCAGCGGACCGTTTCCAGCGGACAGATTTGATCGTGTGTACGAGGCCTTAGGGTTTACCTCATGAATGAGATTGTAGTTTTTCCAAACCAAGTCTGGGTCAAAACCCAGAAGTCAGCTGTCATTCCCGGGCCAATGAGCTGCGAGTGGGGGATTCCCTGCAGGTGATGTACACAAAGGGTGTTTAAGGTGTTCCCACCACTAAAAATGTATATTAAATAAGAAATCAATGCTTGTTGAGTAAAACAAGCTGCAGATTATTTTTGGCGTTCTAAGATATTGGTATACTCGTTTGTAGATAATTAATGGCTGCATTGATTTCCCAGTCCATGTCTGTTTTATGTGAATGTGATAGTAGGAGTAATTAGTCATAGTTAAAGCTCAATATTGTGCAATTACTTTTGTTTTTTGGCATCATATATCATAATCAGGGATGAGGTTTAGGTACATGTTTAAGATTCATGGTCCCACAAATATATCTGCAGATATGCCAATTCATAATGCACTGCTTGGCCCTTGAACTATGACAAGAAGGCTTAGAGGGGCCAAAAATGGGGCAACAAAGCAGCCATAGTGCCAGTGAATTGGAAGCTTCTGTAATAAAAGGATAGGGGAGGCTGACAAACTGCATAGAGAGAGTTTAAAGTAAGTTAGGACACTGTCCTTTATATCTGATTTCTAGTTTATTTGGCAGTCAACCCTTACAGCCTTCTTTATTCTTATCACTGGGGCTTTGCCTTTTTCATTGAGTAATACTTTTATTTTAATTTCATGTGGAAAGTGCATTTATTACATTTTTCTGCTAGGCTTCTCTATAAAAAAGGGGGGCCTTTGTTTCATGAGGTGGTATTTTGAGGTTTCCATTAATTACGTGAGTTGTATTTATTTTATGATAATAATTAATAGTGCGCTAAAACCAACCTCTTAATATGGCACAGTGCTAAGTATAAGTAAAATGCATATACATGTGATATTAGAAAAAATTCATAAACGTGATAAAAATGTTACAAAAAAACACCAACCTCCATGTACAAAATAAGTATACGTAGACCGAAATTCACCACCAACTACATGTGAAATGCTCACCTTCCAAAATAAACAAAGATTGTCTCTAATATCACTTTAGAGCGGTTAGTTCTTGTAAGTTCAATTTCCAAGTAGTGGTCCACAATACTGTCTAAGATTCTCCATATATAATAGTTCTCAAATAAAGCAGAATAAAATCACCAACATTAAGCACTTCAGCACCGGAAAGGATTTACCCCCTCAATGACCAAAGCATTTTTTACGATACGGCACTGCGTTACTTTAACCAACAATTGCGTGGTCGCGCGACATAGTACCCAAACAATATTGACATCCTTTTTTCCCTCAAATAGAGCTTTATTTTAGTGTTATTTGATCACCTCTGCAGTTTTTATTTTTTGCATAAAAAATAACTATTTTGAAAAAAAAAAACAATATTTTTTATATTTTTAACTTTTTGTTATAATAAAACTTTTTTTTTTTTTAAATCGCAAAAAGTGTGTATTGATTGGTTTGCGCAAAAGTTATAGTGTCTACAAAATAGGGGATAGCTTTATGGCAATTTTATTATAATTTTTTTTATTTAATTCTTTTTATTAGTAAAGGCGGTTATCTTTATCCAGACTGCGACATTGCAGCAGACTAATTGGACACTTTTGACACTATTTTGGAATCATTGCCATTTATACAGCGATCAGAGCTAAAGATAGTCTCAAGGGGTTAAGTGTGTTCCCTCAGCATATTCTAACTGTGGGGGGGGGGCTACCACTAACATGAGAGATCACAGGAAACAGAAGATCTCTGTCATGTTAGTAGGTAGAACAGGGAAATGGCAGTTCCCCGTTCTCCCTCTCCTTGATGCGATTACGGGTCACTGACGGAGAACGAGTATGCAGGACTCGCGGCACGAGCACGCCCACTATTCTGCTTTTGCGGACTGATGTACTAGTATGTCAATTTGTGCAGGAGAGACATTCCGCTGACGTATATCGGCGTTAGCCGGTCAGCAAGTGGTTAAACAAACATATTCACAGTTGAAATACAAATATGTAAACTGTCATATCCCCCAAAGGATTTATAACTTTGTCCAGCCACTTTGTGATTTATACATTTCTGCCAGAAATCACAGCCAATGGAGCCAGAAATACAGGGATCTAGTCCAAGATATCATCAGCATCATGCTTAGATAAACGGACTGGACACTTTATTGTCACCAACACAAAACAGCGATGCCATGAGGCCAACGAGAGCCTCTTCCTCAGTCAACGGTGAGAGTAACCAAACAGCAAAAATAGAGTTTAAATAAGTATCAATACTAAACCACAATCCCCGCCCATTGAAATGCCCACAATCCCACTAAACACACTAAAGCAGTGCTAAACAAATCACTGTATAATAAAGCTCAAATAGAATTCACATATTTATCTCCATGATAACTTCCATGTCATCTTCCCATCCCCAGCCAGCTAATTGAACAATAAATGAGCAGAAACACACTGATAAGTTATAGAAACTTTGTTTCTGTTTGCATGTTCCCAGTCATGTAAATGCGTGATTAGCTCCCAGTGTTGGCTCTTTTTCTACCTATCTAAATTCTGCTCTATAAGGCCTGTATGAACTCAAACATTTAAACCAAATGTTGCTACATGCTGCCTCCCCTAGCACTTGCTGCCATGTGGCCTCAGGTGGGTGTAAGGGCCTGAATCTAGAGATTGTGCTGCCATGCCGCCTCAGGTGGGAGCCCTGAGGGTCTGAAGTTAGTGAGAGTGACCCTGGTCCTGCAGAGAGCTGGCTGATGGGACTGTCTATTCAAGATCTGGTCTGGTATCACTGGTATAGTGTGTCGCTTGGAATTTGGAAGGAGGATACCAGCTAGGGTTGCCATCTGCCTGGGATTCATCCAGACAGTTTGGATTTTTAATCATGTGTCCGGGTTTCAGACCACCTGAAACACGGACACATTATTCAGACTGGACTCTGGCTTCCCAGCAGGGTTGCTGTCGGCAGTTGTCTAAGCCAAAAGTGTAATGTGTTCTCAGTGTTCCCCCTTAAATCAGGGTTTCCAGAGCATCCCTTAGGTCAGAGTCCCCAGAGTTCTCCCTTACATCAGTCTGCAGAGTCCCCCTTACAGTAAGTTCAGATGGAAAAGGGGAACTCTGCGGATTAAGGTTGTAAGAGAGGACTCTTGTGATTAACTTCATATGTCTATAAATGTTAATAAATCACAAAATATATGTACTTTATAGTATATGCTGTAAAAAAATAAAAAAAATAAAAAATGCTCTGCGCTGCTTAAGTGTTCAGGTTTGACTTGAAGAAAAGGTGGCAACCCTACTACCAGCTGTCCCTGGACATTTTGTGAGTACAGACAACAAAGGATCTATAGACGTGTGCTTTTAACCCCTACTGGTGTGCTATATAGTCAGATGGTCTAAACAAGCAAGCACACTAGCTAGTGATCTAAAGAGTGTGTCCAACTGTTGCTAATGCTCTTTGCTCAGTTCTATTACTTTTTGATTGCCAAGCAGTCTTCTGTAACCGGCTTTTACCTGAAGAGCTTTTCCCTGTCAGTACTACTACTGAAGGACTTTGCTCACTCCTGAAACTATGTTTTGCTACTTTAAAGGAGAAGCCTTCTATCTGCTATCAGCAAGGACTTCACCAGAGCTTTACCCTAGTGTGCAAACTAATGTCGGTAAATGTATTTCTGACTCACGGTAGCTGGGTGAGTCTGGTTAATTGGTTGGGGTTACTGTAGGTCAGGCCTTTAGTACCTCCCTCTGGTTCTAGAAGCTTGGAGAAGTTTCTAGAAGCTAGTGGGTGGAGGCCAGGAGGTCCTGATCTGCATATTTATGGAAATATGGGCAATACTCAGGAGGCCTGGCAGGGCAGCTGCATCAGCCCATAAATATTGTGGATTCTGACCAGCATGGGGTTGGGTGGAATGGAGGATAGAAGCTATGTTGTGTAACCTAGGAGGGAGCTGAGAGGAGCTCTGCCTCCAGGCTGGAAGCTGAGGAAGGAAGGAAGGAAGGAAGGAAGGAAGGAAGGAAGGAAGGAAGGAAGGAAGGAAGGATGGACAGCTGGATCTTCACTACCCCACATTCTCTTCTATCAAGGGGGCACACTGGCTTGCACGTGGACCTGGGCAGCAAGAGGCCTGACCAGCAGTTATTTTAAGAAACAGCAAGGTTCCAGGGACAGTGTGAGTACCTCTACACCCCCAAGGCCTAAAAAGGGAAAAAGCTGCCCGATGCAATATTCAGCAAACTTTCAGGACAGTGCAAACAAGCTATCACCCAATCCCTTGTTCTGGGATATTTTACCAAAACGTCACATGGGCTGGAATTTTCAAGTGAGGGGACATTGTGCCAGCACATGTGTCAAATGAGGTCTAGCTCATATTGTTCAATAGTAGATCTGGCATGTTGGAAGCCCCAGAAGATCTGGTTTTCTTTGCCAATGAACAGTAGCAAACCAAGATTGATCTCATAAGGTGCATGTGGAAAATCAGACATCTGCTTGAAGGCACTGGTGCCGACCCCTGTCTCCCCCCTCCCCCTGTTTTTTGTGACTTTGCCTACATAATTTGTGCTAAAGGGCTTATTCAAACTGGGGGGGGGGTCACTGAGCCACAGTTTTACCACCCCAGCCGCCCATCTGCACAATACAACTGGACAGGGCTGTACACATGCCATGGCCACAGATCTTTGATTCACAGCCACAACGTTTATAACTTAGGGTGCAGAGTTTGACAAGCAGCACCATTTGTCAAACTCACCCATTGAGTTCAATGGGGCTGGCCCGCAGCTGCATGCAATGCACATGATTGTGGAGCAGTAGTGTGGCATAACAGGGTTAAACCAAGAGGTGAGGAGATGATATAACACCTCCTGTCTGTCTGTCAAATGACCTCTGAAGAACAATTCCACATTTGCATCACTTTTCAGAGGGCACCACAAAAGTGATAGAGCCCTAAAGGCTTGCATCTCGGAATGCTGAGAGGTACAGTATATACAATAATTGCAGAGAATGTTTTATTTACATTACTTGTATCACGAGAAAAACTGAATTCCCTTACGTCTGAGATAAGATAAAACTTGATAAAAATGTGTTTACCTCAGCAGAGATATGGTACCAGTTGGGAGGCCTGTACACAACTCCTGGGCAGACGGAACTGTTTAATCACACAGTGTCTTGCAACGAGGGGGAGAAACACCCCAGGGAAGTCATGGCATTTTATCTTATATGTTCTCCTCTAAACATTTCAAATAATGTTTTTTTCTTTTTTTTTTTTGTATGTTGAATAGGCAGCTTTGTAATTACAAAGCATTACATGAAGGCTGATCCTTTCCTTTTAAATCCCCTCTTGCTGGGGCAGCTTTTCTGTGTTGCTATGTTACTATAGTCCTATGCGGAAATGTCTTCCACTCTACAGCACAATTACCCACTCACACACAGGCCATGAAAACATTTGTATAGCTAGATTGGGACTTTTCATTTAAAGTACTGGCCAATTGTGCATTTAAAATGCTATCTAAAGATTGCTTTGGTTTTATTTTAGCAGTTTTCAAAGGTCTGGTAGGTAACAATCGTGGTAAGCTAATGAAGGTAGCAGAGGGTCCTTGTTTCTCCACAGGGGATAAGCACTTCCGACCATCATTCCGCCTATAAGTACAGTTGATGGCAATTAGATTTAGCAGGTGAAAACAGTCAGATGTGCTTAACTCCTCCACACAATGAAGCAATAAGTGTTTATGAGCATAGAGAAAGCTACTTAGTGAAAAACGACCTGATGTATTTTAATTAAAGGGTATTACTGCTCTCGCTATGGAAGAATATGTAATGTTTGTTTACAAGGACTTAGCAGGTATTACTTTGAAGTGAATGTAGGCGAAGAGTAGTGTCATGACATAAAGAGCAAAACACCAAAGTGTGACAGGTGTTTACCCATAAACTCTGCCTTACTGTACATGTACAGGACAATTATCCAGATAGCACTTAATGCTATGTCTAATTAATCAAACATATCAAGCATTAGGCCACAGAACTGTCGCTGTGAAGGCATAGGTTTGTGGAAGGAAAAAACAGGCTGGGGCCTAGGGCTAAAACATAGCTCACAACTGTCCCTGATTTTGAGGGACTGATAATCATCTGTCCCTCTTTTCTCCTCATTAGTCACTCATTTTGGTCTGATCTATATAGTTTTAAATAAAATGCACTATTTATCTTTAGGGCTTTTTTTCTCAGACAATAGGTACAGGAACTCTTCATTTCTGAGTCAGCCTCTGTCTCCACCCCTACCTACTTCCTGCACCATTCCTTGGTACCACCCCATACCCACCTCCCAGTACTGCCCCTTTTAGAGAATACAGAATCAAGTAACAATTGTGGTACTAAGTGTAGCACTACCCCCGAAGGAGCTGCTGAGTAATTTTGGGTGGAGGGTGGCACGTTCAGGGCCACCATCAGGAATGATGGGGCCCCTTACACAGCTTCAGGCATGGGCCCCCTGGAGAACCGGGGGGGGGGGGTTGCTGCCACCTGAAATTGAGAAGCGGGGGGAGGGGGCTTTACAAAAAAAGAAGAAATAAAGAAAAATATATATAAAAAAAAGGGGGTAGCCATCCGGGGCGGCCCTGGGGACCTCTGGGCCCTTTAATAAAAAGAAAAAGGAGAGAAAAAAATGTATATATATATTTTTTTTTTAAAGGGTGGTTAATATCTGGGGCCCTGTGACCTCTGGCCCTTTAAAAAAATAAAATTAAAATATATTAAAAAATATTTTTTTTATCAAAAATACATTTAAAAAAGAGGGGGTTGCAATCTGGGGCCCTTGGGGACCTCTGGACCTCTACAAAAAAAAAAAGAAAAAAAATTGTCCCTTTAATAAAAAAGAAAAGAAAAATATATTAAAAATATATATTTTTATAAAAAATAAATAAAAAAAGAGGGGGTTGTCATCTGGGGCCCTGGGGGGCATGTTACCTCTATCTTCCATCCGTCCAGGGATTTACAGCAGTGCCTGTTCAACAGGAGCAGGGCGCTACATAAGTAATTTGTTATTGATAACAAGAAAAGCATTAAAATAGATCCCGTGCTGCCAGTAACAATAGATCCCCCAACAACAATGGACCACCCGCAACAAAATACCCCCTCCCCCAGCAACAACAGATTTTTTTGCAGCTAGCATCACTAGACCCTCCCCCCCCCACCAGCAACAATAGACCTCCTTAGCAACAATAGACCTTGTCCCACAAAAATGTTATCCCCCAGCAGCTAGTATCCTGAACCCCTTGCCATTACATACATTCAGTGCTGGAGGTGCCCAGAACTGCATTCAATCCCCCACGTTCCTGGTAAAAAAAAGCCCTGTTTATCTTTAAAATGCTGTTTCCCAGTGTTAACCTTTCATCCAATTTCTAAGTTGCTGAATTTGTAAATTTCAAAAGCCAGTATAAAGGAATAGTAGTGGTAAAAAAAATACATTTAAAAAAAAAAAAAATTCCCTTAAGGGGGCTTGGCAGGGGTGTGTCCTGTGCCTATATACTTTTGCTAATAGGTGTACCTCTTTAATATCTCAAGAAGTTGGGAGTTTTGGATAAGACACAGTCCACCCATTATATCCATTTTTATTCCTCTTATCTAAAAGGGCCTACAGACATCAGAGAATATCTGGCATCATTGTCAGGATTAGGAAATGTTAAGATTTCCATTGGTTGTACAAACATCCCCAATTACCAATGTATAAGCCTTGGGAAAGGTGGTTGTCCAGGCTGGATTCTTGGCAGATTGTTTTTTTTTTTTTTTTTGTAATGTGATGTAACTTTGTAATGTCTTGTATGTTTGTACCATACTCTTTCAGTAGAAAGACAGTTAAAAGTGACATTAAAGATTTTTTTTTTTCCCATAAAATACAATATCCCACAAAAGTGAGTACATACACCCCTCACATTTTTGTAAATAGTTTATTATATCTTTTCATGTGACAACACTCAAGAAATGACACTTTGCTACAATGTAAAGTAGTGAGTGTACAGCTTGTATAACAGTGTAAATTTGCTGTCCCCTCAAAATAACTCAACACAAAGCCATTAATGTCTAAACCAGTGGCACATCCCTAAGTGAAAATGTCCAAATTGGGGCCAAAGTATCAATATTTTGTGTGGCCACCATTATTTTCCAGCACTACCTTAACCCCCTTGGGCATGGAGTTCACTAGAGCTTCACAGGTTGCCACTGGAGTCCTCTTTCACTCCTCCATGACGACATTGCGGAGCTGGAGGATATTAGAGACCTTGCGCTCCTCCACCTTCCATTTGAGGATGCCCCACAGATGCCCAATATGGTTTAGTTCTGCATTATGGGCTACTTACCAGTCCCCTGCACCTTATACTCTCCTGACCTCTGCACTCTGCTTTATTTATCACTGACCTTTGCACTCTGTGTGTTCCACACTGTTGACATATTTGCACTCTGAGCATTACTCACCCCTGATACTGAACTCTGTGTGGCACACCCATGACCCCCACATTCTGCACATTACACATTCCTTATACATGCACTCTGTGACTGTGTGCATTACACACCCCAATCCCTAAATTCTGTGTGACACACCCCTTACTCTCGCACTCTGTATTACTCACTCCTGACCCCTGCACTCTGTGTGGCATACCCCTGGCACTAGCACTCTATGCTACACACTCTGGACACTTCCACTCTGAGAAATATGTGCTCCTGACCCCTGCATTTTGCTGACTCCAGCACTCTGTGCATTATGTACTCCCGACCCCTACCATGTGCCACACCTCATCGTACCCCTAAAAGTATTGATGTTAGAGCTGCATTTCCTTTACTGTAGGAAAACAAACTTTGGCACTCAAGCAAGTGTATTGTCCTAAGATAATTATTTTACAAGGATTGATTGAAAAATAGTCTAGACTATAATGACACTGTAAGAAATCTGAGAATACAGTATTTTTACCTGTAATTGGCTTCAGCCACTTGCTGTGCCTGATGACAAATCTTCCTTGGCCAGTACTTAAATATAACAGTCAGGGCTGGATTTGCCTGTAGGCCATCTAGACCAGTGGTCATCAGGGCCCACTAACAGGCCAGGTTTGCAGATTATAAAAGACAGTGCAGCGCTATTAAGTCCATAAATCGCAATATCTGAAAAAACATCCGTGTGTTCCTCAATAGTGATACATAGATGTAACATGCAGGTGATAACGTGAGTGATAAGGGACCGTCTCCAGTGGTAAAAATGGCCACTCACCTGGCTCTGAAGACCTTTATATTACAGAGGGTCAAAAACACCTTCCCTTGAGGGTAATATCCAAGAGATCCAAAATCCCGGAATGGCAGCGGCTACAGAACTCACAATTTACTCCAATGCAGTGTGATTTATAGAAGCAAACAGAAGAAACATAGTGATCTCTGCATACACTTTTTATTATGTGAAATAAGAAATCCACTTACAAACAGGGCACTATAGCCAGTGTTTGGCAAAAAACAGCATAAAAGCAAACAACAGGTACGATGGCTGCAGGTGACGTCACAACATTCCCATCCATACGTTACATCTCTTAGGGCGGGACTTCACCAGTGGACCTGCTAATGCTGCCCACAAACTCTGATGCCTGCAGTGTCCAGTTCTTCCACAGATGCAGTAGAAATGCCTCTCTCCTTGTACCAGCAGCGTGCATTATAAACAAATCATGCATTGCGCTAGGTTTGGGGGCAGGACCTGAACCCCCAAACCCATCTGACTTCATCAGCAGAAAGTGCTGACTTTCTCCTTGCAAGAAATAGAGTTTTCTGAGCCGCTGTACTCACTTGTACATCCAGGGCCATTTGAAGGAATTTGGGGGCCCCAAGCAAAATGGACATGGAGGCCCTCAAACCCCAGCCTCCACCCCCCACCGCACGCATGCAAAGCATAGGGATACAGTTCAAGTTCACCCGTACATTATATAAATAAAAAAGGTTTACAGTGCAAATACTGCTGTTGCATATAACGTGCATAAAATTTGAACATTTTTAACAATTGAACATTTGCAAAAAACAGCACTGTACCATAAAATCAATTAATATACATAAAAGGGTGCACAATAGCTAAATCCAACATACTCCTTACTCCCCCCTCCCCCTCACACCCAAAAGCAGATGTCCCCATCAGAGTCCCCCACAGCAGGTGGTATCCCCATTAGAGTCCCCTCCAACAGCAGGTGTCCCTCATCAGAGTCCCCCCCCCAACAGCAGGAGTCCCCCATCAGAGTCCCCCCCCCAACAGCAGGTGTCCCCATCAGAGCCCCCTCCCCAACAGCAGGTGTCCCCCATCAGAGTCCCACCCCAACAGCAGGTGTCCCCCATCAGAGTTCCCCCTCCCCAACAGCAGGTGTCCCCCATCAGAGTTCCCCCTCCCCAACAGCAGGTGTCCCCATCAGAGTCCCCCCCCAACAGCAGGTATCCCCCATCAGAGTCCCCCCCAACAGCAGGTGTCCCCAGCAGAGCCCCCCCCCCCACAGCAGGTGTCCCCAGCAGAGTTGGGATGAGTGGCTGTTCTGGTGGGGGGTGGAATGAGTGAAGCACATGAAATGCTATGAAACATGGAAGACAATACATGGAAGCCTATGACACCATTTAGAGAACAGAGAGGGGGGGAGAGATCACTCACCCAGGCATTCAGGCAGTGACAGCAGGGACAGACAGGATCACTAGCTGGCTGGTTTGAAATCTCCCCCCCACACCCCCTTCCCAGGCAAAGATTGGCTGCTCGAAGGGGTTGTGGGTGGGCACATGGGGAGGAGGTGGGGCAGACCTAGCCTACCTCCTCCTCATACGTACGGAATGTACAGCAGCCGCCGGGCAAAAGAATGATCATGTGCAGCAGCCAATATTCACACTTCTGTGGGCACGCTGGGGGATGGGGAAGGAATATGGTGCTAATATGTTCTCAGTGCCGTAGGTGTGAGGGGGGGGGGGGGGCGGGAGGCTGCACACTCAGGACTGACGATCAGGATATCCTGGCACTTTGGAGCCCCCCCCCCCGCGCTCTGCAGCACCGCAGGCAGAGTGGACAGGCGTGCGGCGGGCTCCTGCTTGGGGGCCCCTGTCTAGCTCGGGGCCCCAAGCAGTTGCTTGTTTTGCCTGTCTTGTTCCCACGGGCCTGTGTACATCCCTTCCAGGGGGATTAACTAGGTCTGATTTAGGTTTGCAACAGGAATATCAAGAAAGGATTAGCTGTATATTTTTCCATTCATTGAATACTTTTTTTGTTCATTTTTTTTCTGTTGTGCAAGGGATTTGATTATTTTTTGCCTTTATATTTCCAGTGGAACTTAGATTTATTTTTGCTTGGTATCATTTTCCACGCCTGGGGGGCATTTTGTACTTTTATTAAAAAAATGTTTTAATTATATATGGCCACAATACAAAAGCTGTAATAACCCACCACAATGCCCACATACTGCATATACAGTAAATAACTACACAAAAAGGGTAATTTTTGTGTACTGCACACATTGCTGGATGGTTTATTACATATTTTTATATTGATAAGCAAAGGTGTGTCCATTTTAGAATAAGCATGACTGGAGTGATGAGAGCCCAGGAGTCAGGGTGGGGTTTGCAGACATGGTGAAGACAGCAGGGTAAAGGTGGGGACGAGGTTCAGGTGTCCAGAGGGTAGGAGCTTCCTATAGGAGAAAGTGGACAGAGGGTTCAGGGTTAGCCATGAGAAAGGTTAGCATCAGTGATGTTACATGTAATTTTTTACTAGAACAAATCTGTCACTTACTGTATGACACATGGTTTTATCTCCTTTATAGTACAATCCTACAATTGTATTTGTTTTTGCAAAATATTACCATCATCTTAAGATCTTTAGTTCTGTTTTCACTAGCTGGTGTTTCATGTATATATAGGGACAATTCTATTACAACAGACTGGGTGCATTTTGCTTATATGTGGCAGGCGCAGCACTATGAAGTGCCTTATGCGCTGTGGCATTAGAAGAATTGTGATATCTCTGACTTTTCAGTCCAACAAGACTGTCTATTACTCTGAAATTCCTCTAGCGCCGTTCTATGGAAGCAGTAGGTTTAACCACTTAGGCCCCGAGCCTGTTTTTCAGATTCGGTGTTTACGAGACTAAAACATATTTTTTTGCTATAAAATTACTTAAAACCCCCAAACATTATATATATATATTTTTTTTAACACCCTAGAGAATAAAATGGCAGTCATTGCAATACTTTTTGTCACACCCTATTTGCGCAGTGGTCTTACAAGCGCACTTTTTTTGGAAAAAAATCACTTTTTTAAATTAAAAAATAAGACAACAATAATTTTGGCCCAATTTTTTTACATATTGTGAAAGATAATGTTAAGCGACGTTTAAAAAAATTCTACAGGTTGCATTTTTTGAGTTACAGAGAAGGTCTAGGGCTAGAATTATTGCTCTCACTCTAACGATCGCGGCGATACCTCAATTGTGTGGTTTGAACACCTTTTTTTATATGCGGGCGGCGCTACTCACTTATGCGTTCGCTTCTGCGCGCAAGCTCGTCGGGACGGGCGCTTTAAAAAAAAAAATGTTGTTTTCGTATTTATTTATTTATTTTACAATTTTTAACACTGAAATAAAAAAAAAATTATCACTTTTATTCCTATTACAAGGAATGTAAACATCCATTGTAATAGAAAAAAGCATGACAGGTCCTCTTAAATATGAGATCTGGGGTCAAAAAGACCTCACATCTCATATTTAGACTTAAATGCAAAAAAAATTAAAATAATTGAAACTGTCATTTTTTCAAATGACAAAAAAAAATGTTTCTTTAAGACGCTGGGCGGGACTGACATTTTGACGTCACTTCCGCCCAGCAGAACTATGGGGACGGGTGGGTGCCATGTTGGCCTCACTCACATCCCCACACAACAGCCGAGCGGACCCGATCGCCTCTGCCGCTACGGTAAGGGACGGAGGGCGCGGGAGAGTGGTGGGAGGGGGGCCCCTCTCCCGCCACTGATAACGCCGATCTCGTGGTGAATCCGCCGCGGAGACCGCCGTTATCTTCGACAGGATTGCCCACTGAAGAGATGGATATCTCGGTTGTGGCAGCAGCTGCTGCCGTTACCGAGATATCCATCTTTAAAGTGCCGACGTATAACAATGGTGGGCGGTCGGTAACTAGTAGAGCACACCAAATGCTTAAAATAACTTCTTTATTAACTTCTTCTTCATATATAATGCTGCTGCTTTGCAGCAGACAGTCCATGTACAAAAACACGTGATGAATAAGTATAACAGAAAATAGTGGTTCAGATATTCAATCTTGTCATTTAACATAAGATGGTCTCTCTCTCTCTCTCTCTCTCTCTCTCTCTCTCTCGCATTCTCAGATTTCTCTGAAAGGTATAACTGTGGTTTGCAACTTGGTTTGCAGGGTTGCTTTTGCAGGGTTAGCTTAGTTCGGTTTGGTTTGTGAATTAGTTGGGTGACTTAGTTGTTTATTTGGGGGTATGAGTTTGTTTGAAGGTATGGTATAGTGGAACTATAAGTGAACACACAACTAGATCAGTATACAGTTCTAACCACACTATTTACAATAAGAGCATTTATATAACTGTATAACATACCTATTTTTCCCTTTGCTTTTATAAAACTGATCTCTGTATGTCTGCTCTGCTCTCGGTCTCAATGTGGAATAATCTAGCAGTTCATGTGCAGTATTAGGAACCTCCCAGACAGAAATGGATGCAAAGGAGGCTGTGATAGGTCAAGACTCTGCTCAATGTGAGATTAGCTGTGATTGGGCAAGGCTACTGATGAGTCACAAAAGCTTAACTCTATGCTTTCTGGCATGAATTCAACTGTGTTATTGCCTACCTCCTCACTGTCATATGAATAAACGATTCTTAAAGGCATATTTTTTCTGTTATATGACATCCAAGCACAAAATCACAGTGAATAACTCTGCTTTTGTCTCTCATAAATAAACATGTGCACTACATTTAGGTTCTTAGCAGGTTTAGCTGTATATACATGTAGGTTATATTATCTACATAGGACAGGTTCTAGCTGGCCAGCTACACTATGAACAGTACAATTCTGCTATTTAACTGGCTGTGTTGGCGTCACTATGCTGCTGGGTCATCTTTCTGCTCAGTGGGAATGATGATGGTGATTCATTGTCCAATGAATAGGGTAAAGATGAAGAGGCGAAAATAAAAGCCCCAAACCTGAACAGGGAAACAAGGGTGTGACTTGTATAGTTGCAGTGTGACCAATATGTATAAATCTTAAGATTGGCTGAACCACAGAATTGCCAAAATCACAAAACATGTGGCAAGTAAGGCTGCGTACACACGATCGGTCAAAATCGATGAAAACGGACTGAAGGACCGTTGCATCCAAACCGATCGTGTGTGGGCCCCATCGGTCAGTTATCCTTCGGTCAAAAAAAAGAGAACTTGCTTTAAAATTTGATAAAAAAGGAAAAACTACAGCGCTGACCAACAGTGAATAAACGTAAACCGTGAAAGTCTTAGGCCGCGTACACACGATCGGATATGTCCGCTGAAACCCGTCTGCCGGGCCGTTTCAGCAGACAGATTCGATCGTGTGTATGGGCGAGCAGACAGATTTGTCCACCCGACAGATTTCAAAGCATGCTTTGAAATCAATCGGGTGGGAATCTGTCCGCCCGACATGTCTGCTGGTTAGTACACTTACCAGCAGACATGTCGCCTCGCACCGCCGCCGAATGGATTCGGCGCATGCGCGGAAGTGTTTTACTTCCTGGTGCGGTGACGTGGCGGCGTCAACGTCACCGCCACGTCACCGACACGTCAGCGCGCCGTCTGCTGGCGGGGATTTTGGTTTGCTCGTGTGTACACGCGAGCAAACCAAAATCCCAGCAGACAGATTTGTTCAAATCTGTCGGACAGACAGATTTGAACAAATCTGTCTGCTCGTGTGTACGAGGCCTTAAACTAAATTATATGCAGCTCAAATCTGTTATGTGCTAACAACAATGATTGAATATAAAAGGAAAGTGATGAGCGCAAATCCTAAACTAAACTAAAAGGCGCAAATAACGCCCCTATGGCAAAAAAGTGTAAATAGTGCACATTACAACCACAAAATGTAAACAATGAATAATAAATAAACAAAAGTCCAGTGATGGTGATAAATCACAACTGAGTAGGATGGACACAGAAACCAGTCCAAAAGGTGAAAAATAACAATAATCGTGTCAAACAATTCAATAGCTTCTATCACTTTAAGCAATCGGAAAATCCAGAGACGTCTTCCAAGATATCTGTGCTCACAGAGCGCTTACCTCCCAGCAGAGAGAAAAGGGCCTCAACTCAATCCTAGATATTGTTGTTGGATTCCGTCTTGGATAGATATTGCTGTCCGCATCCAGGCGTAATCAGGGTCCGCTCATCATGGGTTAGGCAAATGCATAAAATGGAAAAAATGAAGCTCTCATCGTGAATTATGTAAAAACTGAAAACAGTTTAATGGGTAAATTCACTTA
This sequence comes from Rana kukunoris, assembly GCA_029574335.1. Lineage (NCBI taxonomy): Eukaryota > Metazoa > Chordata > Amphibia > Anura > Ranidae > Rana > Rana kukunoris. Next base: position 134,230,413 of record CM056052.1, read on the forward strand.
CAAACAAAAAACGCGTAAAAACGCCAACAACGGCACTTCCGGTCGGACGGTCAGGGTGTCACGTCATATCCGGTTGACCTTACACGTTGCGTCACGTCATGTGACTTCATCAGAGGTTACCAAGGGCCTATCGGATACTTTTATGTGTATAAAGCGGAAATAGACTTGCGAACCAACCAAGAAATTGAGCAACAGCCGCCACTGCTTGGGAGGAGTGGCGTCTCCATTGCTAGGTCCATATTTTGTTGGCAACCAGCTCCTACTGATTCTGCAGCTGTACACAAGTCCTTTTAACATGGGTGCTGACTACAATTCAGGGCTCCATCGGGAGGGAAGAGAGGTCTCGGCCATAGAGTATAAGCCAGTGCAGCAGGGACGAAACAAGGAGCAAATTAATTGTGGGTGTATGCTATAGGCCCTCTAACATAAAAGAGGAGGAGCCCCCTCTATTTTCACACTTAGAGATGGTGGAGAGGCAGGGCAGTGTTACAGGAGTGCACTTACTTTTGGTCTCCTGTGACCCAGAGTCAGCTTATATCAGACAGAGCTGCTCCAAGCTCTGGAATGATACCAACAATATCATTGATTTCCACCTAACAGTTGGCTCAGTTGGCAACAGATCACAGTTGGCTCAGGCAAATAGATGAGAGCTGATGTCAGCTGTGCCAGCCCTCTTTCCAGCCTGGTGCTTCAGTGAGCACTGGAGGAGCTGACAGGATATCAGCTGACTGACTTGTGAGATACTGTATATATATTGAAGGGGGTGGCTCCTTAATGTATATGATTACCATAAGAAATGTTTTAATTTTAATTTTGTTATGTATCAATGTGTATTTCTATGTCACTGATACGCTTTTAATCTTTGTATAATAAAAATCTTTGCTATTTTATTTTAATAGTACTCTTTAGGGTTCTTTTGCATATAAAAAAACAAACACACATATATCAGTGCGATGGTTCAATGGTCCCATATTGGCTCTAATGCCGTGTACACACAATCGTTTTTTTTCTTATGAAAAAAGTCAGATGGACTGTTTTCATCGGAGAAACTGATCGGGTGTGGGCCCCATCAGACTTTTTTTTTTCATCAGTGTAAAAAAATAGAACATATTTTAAATTTTTACGATGAAAAAAAAAACAATAGTAAATTCCGATCGTCAACAAAATATGGACCTAGGAATGGAGACGCCACTCCTCCCAAGCAGTGGTGGCTGTTGCTCCATTTCTTGGTTGGTTCATCAGTCAAACCAAGCCCCCCCCCCGTTAAATCGGTCATCCACCCACCAGCCCCGCACTTACCCAATCTAGGTCATGGGCAGCTTTGGCAGCTTCCCCCTGTGTCTCCTCCGGCTTCCTCCTCCGTCTTCTCCTTAGTGGCCAATACGGTCGCTTCTCCTCACAGCCAATCCCCTAATCCAATTGGCTAGGAGGAGAAGCAGAAAGACAATAGTGAATAATATTTCGCTGTTGTCACACAACTGGGTGGGCTCAGGGTGCAGTGCTCTGTGCCCCAAGCCCACCCTTTTTTTAAAGCCAATTAGAGCCCCAGGCACACCCTCATGGAGCGGCTGCCACTGCTTGCAGGTCTAGATTCCACCAGTCTCTTTGTACATTGTGACATTGCCTTGTCCTGTCACTGTGTGGGCAGTATTCCAACATGATTATGACCCCAAACACACCTCCAAGATGACCACTGCCTTGCTGAAGAAGCTGAGGGTAAAGATGATGGACTGGCCAAGCATGTCTCCAGACCTAAACCCTATTGAGCATCTGTGGGGCATCCTCAAACAGAAGGTGGAGGAGCGCAAGGTCTCTAACATACACCAGCTCTGTGATGTCGTCATGGAAGAGTGGAAGAGGACTCCAGTGGCAACCAATGAAGCTCCCCGGCTGGCGTCTTCATCCTTAGTGTGGGCACACGACTGTGACAGCCTTCGGCTTCACGGCCGGGCACCCACTGCACATGCGCGAGCGGCACTGCGCATGCGCGAGCGGTGCGGCCCACCGCTGATTGGACAGGCGGTCGCATGGGACCTGTCAGTGTCCCATGCGATCGTCTACAGGGAGGGGCTGCTGTAGGCGATTAAGCTTAATCGCCTAACCAGCCCCTCGGCGGAAGCAGGAAGTGGGACAGGAAGTTCCACTCCTCCTGAAGCCCCCACTCCCCCCCCAAAAAAAATTACATGCCAAATGTGGCATGTAAGGGGGTGAGGAGTGGGATTAGCGGAAGTTCCGAATTTGGGTGGGTGCTGAAAAATAATGGTGGCCACACAAAATATTGACACTTTGGGACCAATTTGGAAATTTTCACTTAGGGTTGTACTCACTCTCACTACTCACTGTTGCCAGCGGTTTAGGCATTATTGGCCATGTGTTGAGTTATTTTGAGGTGTATAAGCATAATAAGATGATCTTTACAGGATCACACATCTTAGTGGAAAGCACGTTTATGGCCAGTGTTATATGCAAAACACATAATAATAATGCTAGTTATGAACATTATATAAAGTGTGGTTAAGCAAGATAGAAACTAAAATGGTGATCATGAATTTGGTTGAGAGTACCATGCTGCCATTTGCTTATCTCAAGTTTGAGAAAAACATGTTTGGGGAAACATACCAAAGAGCACGGAAAAGCATGGTACTCTCACTCTGCAGCTTCTGCAGCTGGAATTGGATGACTTGCTGATAAGGCACCCTAAAAAAGGGGATATTAAGCTGTATTGATGTCAGAGCATACTGTGACGGCCTTATGTGTGTATCTTCTTAATTATGTAATGTAATTGTGTAACAAATAAACATGATTTGGAACTCTCTCACAGGTTTCCTGTAAAATAAGGAACCTTAAGGTTAAATCCCTAATCAGAGAGGACAGCAAATTTGCACTGTTATACAAGCTGTACACTCACTACAGGCATACCCCACTTTTAAGTACACAGTGGGGCTGATTTACCAAGCCTGTGCGCCAAGACTCATGGTGCACAAGCAGGAGTAAACCTGTTTTTGACATTTACCAAAGAAACACGCTGCTAGTGCAGCGTGTTTCCTCATTTACTAAAGTGCCTAATGCGCCCAGAAGAGGGCGCACAGCACGCCAGTACAGAGCTGGCGTGCGGCATTTAGTTATGTAAACATCGGGGATTCGGGCGGGAGTTTATGAGGGGAGGGAGGGGGGTGATGCAGGGGAAGTGTAGTGACATGTGTTTCAACTTGTGTGGCGGGCCGATTTGAAAGGGAAAGTGACTTTTGGGACCCGATCCCCGGGCGCTTGCAAAGTACGCTAGAACCTCGGAAGGTTCACTTGCATACTGGGCATGCGCAGAGGGAAAAATCGGAGCTCACCGCGCGCCTCTTCAGAACGCCGGGAAATCCTTGGTAAATACCAGGCGGCGTAGCAGTGTTTGCACTGCCTGGAGCGGCGTACGGCAAGCTCCGAGCTGTTCTCGGGCTGCGCTGACACTGAAGGGGAACTCCGCGCCAAATTTCAAATGTGAAACCGGCGCGGCTTCCCCCCCAGGGGTACAATAGGCTCTCCGGCTTGGTCCGGAACGTGAGGGGTTAACCCACGCCAAAATCGGCGTGGGGTTCCCCCCCAGATCCGTACCAAGCCCTCATCCCAGGCATGCAGTCTGGCCGGACAGGAATGGGGGTGGGGACGAGCGAGCGCCCCCCCCCCTCCTGAGCCGTACCAGACCACATGCCCTCGACATGGGGGAGTGTGTGCTTTGGGGGAGGGGGGCGCTGCCCCCCCACCCCAAAGCACTCTTGTCCCCATGTCGATCGGGACAAGAGCCTCTTCCCGACAACCCTAGCCATTGGTTGTCGGGGTATGCGGGCGGGAGCCAATCAGAATCTGGGAGCCCCGTTTAATAATGTGGCCCCCAGATTTCGGGCCCCCACCCTATGTGAATGAGTATGGGGTACATCGTACCCCTACCCATTCACCTGGTGAAGGTGGTTTGAACTTTGAGGGTCTTCTGCCGCCGCCCCCTTCGAATTTTTCGGCCTGGACGGGGGTCGCACATCCCATCCAGGACTTGGACGTGGCGGGCTTCTCGTCGCTGTCTTCTGCCGCTGCCCCCTTCACCACGAAGCTCCGTGCTTGTTTGATGAGGGCAGCGGGCTTCCGTCGTCTTCTCCGGGGCGAGGGTCGTACATCCCACCCCGGATTTCCTCGCCGGCTTCTGCCTGGCTCCTACTGGGGGCCAGGCCTTCTTTTGCCGTCTTCCGCCGGAGGGCGCCACTCTCCGGGCTTCTCGACGTTGTCTTCCGCCGCGGGGGCCAGGCCTTCTTCTTTGCCGCCCCCTTCGATTTTTTCGGCCTGGACGGGGGTCGCACATCCCATCCAGGACTTGGACGTGGCGGGCTTCTCGTCGCCGTCTTCTGCCGCTGCCCCCTTCACCACGAAGCTCCGTGCTTGTTTGATGAGGGCAGCGGGCTTCCGTCGTCTTCTCCGGGGCGAGGGTCGTACATCCCACCCCGGATTTCGTCGCCGTCTTCTGCCGCTGCCCCCTTCACCACGAAGCTCCGTGCTTGTTTGATGAGGGCAGCGGGCTTCCGTCGCAGTCTTCCGCCGCGGGGTGACACTCGCGGGCTTCTTCTTCCATTCGATGTTGACACGGCGAGGTCCGGCGCTGAAATGCCTTCTGAGCGGCGGGCAAGGACTTATATTGGCATTGGGCGTGGGCGTGGTTATGCCAACATGTGACCTTAACCCATGTGACAGTGATGTGACGTGACATCACTGTCACATGGGTTAAGGTCACATGTTGGCATAACCACGCCCACGCCCAATGCCAATATAAGTCCTTGCCCGCCGCTCAGAAGGCATTTCAGCGCCGGACCTCGCCGTGTCAACATCGAATGGAAGAAGAAGCCCGCGAGTGTCACCCCGCGGCGGAAGACTGCGACGGAAGCCCGCTGCCCTCATCAAACAAGCACGGAGCTTCGTGGTGAAGGGGGCAGCGGCAGAAGACGGCGACGAAATCCGGGGTGGGATGTACGACCCTCGCCCCGGAGAAGACGACGGAAGCCCGCTGCCCTCATCAAACAAGCACGGAGCTTCGTGGTGAAGGGGGCAGCGGCAGAAAACGGCGACGAGAAGCCCGCCACGTCCAAGTCCTGGATGGGATGTGCGACCCCCGTCCAGGCCGAAAAAATCGAAGGGGGCGGCAAAGAAGAAGGCCTGGCCCCCGCGGCGGAAGACAACGTCGAGAAGCCCGGAGAGTGGCGCCCTCCGGCGGAAGACGGCAAAAGAAGCCCTGGCCTCGGGAGGAGCCAGGCAGAAGCGGAGGAGCCCGAGGTGGGGCGACACCCCCGTTGTTCTCCGCTGTTTTCGGCCGGCCCCCCCCGGATGTAAAAGAGCTTCATTTTGGGGTGGGGGCACAGTCGAGCATGGCGGAGAGCATGGGTGGGTGTTTCCCCCCCCCGGCAGAAGACGGCTAGAAGACCGAGGAGTGGCGACGCCCCCGTTGTTCTCCGCCATTCCCGCCGGCCCCCCCCGGATGTAAAAGAGCTTTGTTTGGGGTAGGGGGCCTGGCCGAACATGGCGGAGAGCATCGGTGGGGGTCTCTCTCCCCGGCGGAAGGCGGCGGCGAAGACCGGGGGGGGGGTAGGTGTACCCCCGCGGCGGAAGACAACGTCGAGAAGCCCGGAGAGTGGCGCCCTCCGGCGGAAGACGGCGAAAGAAGCCCTGGCCTCGTGCGGAGCCAGGCAGAAGCGGAGGAGCCCGAGGTGGGGCGACACCCCGTTGTTCTCCGCTGTTTTCGGCCGGCCCCCCCGGATGTAAAAGAGCTTCATTTTGGGGTGGGGGCACAGTCGAGCATGGCGGAGAGCATGGGTGGGTGTTTCCCCCCCGGCAGAAGACGGCTAGAAGACCGAGGAGTGGCGACGCCCCCGTTGTTCTCCGCCATTCCCGCCGCCCCCCCCCGGATGTAAAAGAGCTTTGTTTGGGGTAGGGGGCCTGGCCGACCATGGCGGAGAGCATCGGTGGGGGTCTCTCTCCCCGGCGGAAGGCGGCGGCGAAGACCGGGGGGGGGGTAGGTGTACCCCCCCGGCGGAAGGCGGCGGCGAAGACCGGTGCGGGGCTGGAGCCCCCCCGGCAGAAAACGTCTGGAAGACCGAGGGGCTCCGCCCCCGTTGTTCTCTGCTTCTTTCGGCCGGCCCCCCCGGATCTGAAAGAGCTTATTTTGGGGTGGGGGCCTGGCTGGACATGGCGGAGATCATCGGTGGGTGTCCCCCCCGGCAGAAGACGGCGAAGCCCGGGGCCCAATGGGCTGGTGGTGGGGGGTCCCGGCAGAAGACCCCCGGAGCTGACTAATAAATTATTTTTTTCTGTGTGTTTTTTTTTGTTTACACTTTTCCACCCGGTGAATGGGTAGGGGTACGATGTACCCCATACTCATTCACATAGGGTGGGGGGCCAGAATCTGGGGGCCCCTTAATATAGGGGGCTCTCAGATTCTGATAAGCCCCCCGCCCGCATACCCCGACAACCAACGGCCAGGGTTGTCGGGAAGAGGCTCTTGTCCCTTTCGACATGGGGACAAGAGTGCTTTGGGGTGGGGGGGCAGTGCCCCCCTCCCCCACAGCACACACTCCCCCATGTCGAGGGCATGTGGTCTGGTACGGCTCAGGAGGGGGGGGGCGCTCGTTCGTCCCCACCCCCATTCCTGTCCGGCCAGACTGCGTGCCTGGGAGAAGGGTTTGGTCTGGATCTGAGGGGGAACCCCACGCCGTTTTTTGGCGTGGGTTTAACCCCTTATGTTCCAGATCAAATCTAAGAGCCTGTTGTGCACCAGAAGGGGGACCCCCACGCCGTTTTTTTTTTTAATTTGGGGTGGAGTTCCCCTTTATCCCGGTCCTGTCAGGGGGGGGGGGGGAATGCCTGCTCGTCTGTCCCTACAATGTATGAACAGCGATCTGTCATTTCCCCTACACAGTCCCACCCCCTTTACAGTTAGAACACACCCAGGTAACATATTCAACCCCTTCCGCGCCCCTAGTGTTAACCCCTTCCCTGCCAGTGTCATTTTTATAGTAAGCAATGCATTGATATACCATTGCTCGCTACAAAAATGCCAAATCTCACAAAAATGTGTCCGCCACAATGTCGCATTAGACAGAAAAAACAAATGATAGCCACCATTACTAGTAAAACAAAAAATTATTCAAAAAAAACCCATAAGACCAACCCCTACTTAGAACTTTTGCCCAAACCAATCAAACGCTTATTGTGATTTTTTGCAACCAAAAAGATGTCCAAGAATACTTATCGGCCTAAACTGAGGGCAAACATTTTTTGAATATATTTTGGGGGAGATTTATTATAGCAAACCGTAAAAAAGATGTTTTTTTAGTTACCAAATTGTCGCTATATTTTTGGGTCAAGCAAAAATATGAAAAAACGCAGAGGTGATCAAATACCACCAACAAAAATAAAAAAAAAGAATTTTTAGGGGGGGGGGGGGGAGGATGAGGACGCCCAATTTTTTGGGGGCCACGTCGCACAACCACGCAATTGTCAGTCAAAATGACGCAGTGTTGAAATGCAAAAAATGGCCCCGTCAGTGACCAGTAATATGCTCTGGGGCTCAAGTGGTTACAAATTAAGAATACACTAAAGTTAGCCCAATTTATGGCCATAATGTGAAAGATGATGTTACACCGAGTAAATAGATACCCAACATGTTACACTTTAATATTGCACACACTCATGGAATGGCGCCAAACTTCAGTACTTGAAAATACCCATAGGCAACGCTTTTTTATGTGTTTCAGGTTACCAGTTTAGATTTACAGAGGAGCTCTAGTGCTACAAGTATTGCTCTCGCTCTAACGTACGCTATGATACCTCACATGTGGGGTTTGAACGGGGGTTCAATATGTGGCGGGGCTTACACATTTAAGGCCCCGCCCCCATATATGGAAACATTCTTCAAACCACACATGTGAGGTATCATAGCGTGCGTAACAGCAAGAGGAATATTTATAGCACTAGACCTCATCTGTAAATCTAAACTGGTAACCGAAACAATAAAAATGCTGCTTGTTCCTTCTGACTGCGAGCTACTAGGGACAGGGGCGTTTAAATTATTACTATTTAGGTTTGTTACGTAAAAATTCTATAAGACCTCCCGTTCAGCTTGTAAAGCATCACTTCATGGGGACCAAAAAAAAATTTAACACCTCTAATGCTTTCATCCGCCATTGCAGATTTGATTCTGGTACTGCATTTCGAGTGAACTGGGCATGCTCGAACAGTTAGAAAAAGAAGTTGGAAGTTTCATCCTGAAAATGACTTGCATCTTTCTGAGCATGCTCAGAAAGCTCTTTTTTTGGCTTAGTAATTTAAGGACATCCTTAACAGGTGTAAGCAGTTCCAAGTGCACACAAACTAGAGGCTGACATTTCTTCATGTGTTTCCAATTGGTTCATTAGCACACATGTTATAAAAAGCGTGGATACTGCACGTGTCAGCTGCCCCTCAGAGGGGGCAGATTTGCTGGCTGGAAGAATGGCGGAGTGAAACAGAGATGTTTTGGAGCAAGTTTTGTATTTTTTGATGTTTTCTCTGCTACATAATTTTGCTAAATGTTTCTCAAGATGTTAATGACTAATGTTTTAATCCTGTGGGTCTATCCTGTTATTTCAAAAGCATGATTTATTTTCCAATGACTGTGAAATAAACGTTGGTCTTTTTTGTTTTTAGGTGTTTTTATATATTTTTGGTGTGTTTATTTGTAATTTTTTTTTTGCTTTCCTTGTTTTGTGGACCAATAAAATTACTTTCAAATTTTGAAGTTTGTTTTGTGATATTTTTTTCATGCTATGGATTTCAACCGCTGCAGCTGAACTAGTTTGGGCCTAAACCATCAAGTGTGATTTGTCTCTAAGCTCTTTCCTGTGTGTATGCATGAAATGTTTAGTCACCAAAAAGGAAGGACAAAGCGGTAAGTATTGTTTCCTAGAACTGATGTCCAGACTGACTTTTTAAAGCACATGTGCAAGATGTAGGAAAAGCTGCAAACAGGGCCTGTTGGAGGGGGGGGGGGGGTGTGTGTTTTTTTTTGAAAGGCTTGAAGTGCTGATTTACAGCGCTGTGCTTGAAACTAGCACAAGACAATCCTATTCTAATTGTGGGTTGTTTGAGGGAAGCCAATTGAGTGTTAGAACCCCTGCTAGTGTTTTTAGGTTGGGCTTTGTGTCCCTTTTCCTAAAATTGGCTTCACTTCCTGTCACACAGCTGAACAGGAAGTGAGGTTAAAACCCTACCAATGGTCTTTTCTTCGGGGCACAGGTCAATCTAACTAGTGTCACCATTAAGCAAATTGCACTGCAGTGTACACCCCAAATGATTAGTTACTTTGGGGTTTAGTAAAGGCAAAGCCGCTCTGCAGTAGAAGCGTAGGCAATGAAAATCAGAAGGGAAGCACTGATGGTTTTTACTTCCAATCCCGCCAAGTTTTGAGTTTTCTCTTCCTTGCTTGTCCACTTGTAGTGCAAAGTGGATTTGCCTTTAGTAAATGGACCCCAAAGTCCAAGATTCCTACTAATTTGGGTGTACACAGCAAAATGCCATTTCCAAAATGGGAAACTATTTATATTGATCTGTGTGTCCCCAACAAAACATTACTCAGGTGTTTCCCTCACTTCCTGTTTGGCTGTGTGGCAGGAAGTGAATGAATTAAGTAGAAAGTGACAACATTTGTGAGGTGTCTTTACCCTATCAGGGTGCAGGCATCCCCAAAACAAACATGAAAATAGTTGATTTAACATTGGGTGGTGTTTGTGGGGGTCCCTAACACACATTCATACATATTAGCAACGCTGGATCGTGCCTATTGGCATGGTTATATTTTCTTAAGCCTCTCAATAAAATGATCTGAAATTTGGGGTTAAACTGGAACAATAATCATCACTTTTATTTTTTGGATTTCTTTCATTTTGGATAGAGTGGTGGGGGGGGGGTTAGAAGCTCTGTCAGTTTATTTTGTATTATCCCTGTCCGTTTGGGGAGATTGGCCTTCACTTCCTGCCCCATAGCCAAACAGGAAGTGATCGAAAAAGTAGGCAAATTAAGGGCCCCCCCAAGTCCCCCCCACACAGAACTTGTGTGTGTCCCCTGAAAATTCCTGGGTGGGTCATAAAAAAACAGGGTGTGGCCTTGACAGGAAGGGTGGGTCATTTTTCTATTAGGGGGGTGCCAAAATTTGGTCAGGCCTAGGGAAGCACAAAACCTAAATCTCCTACTGCACATTAGGGCTTATTTAGACAGGATCCAATTTACAGCATGTTTTTAGATTGTGGGAGGAAACCCGCACAGGGAGAACATGCAAACTCCAGGCAGATAGTGTCACGGGTGGGATTCGAACCAGCAACCCTTTTGCTGCTAGGTGAACATGCTACACACTACCTACTGTGCTGAACGAACATGATTGCAGCTGAAAGCATGAGATGTTTTTTTTTTTACCAATTCCATGCTTTCCAGCCTGGAGGACAGATGTGGGGTCTAATTGACCCCGCCTTTCTCTATAAAGAGGACCTGTCACACACTAGTCCTATTACAAGGGATGTTTACATTCCTTGTAATAGGAAGAAAAGTGAAAAATAATACAAACAAAGGGACAAACAAGTGCAAAAAATAAAATATTAAGTAAAAAAATAAAATAACAAAGGAATTTAAATGCTCCTGTCCCTAGTAGCTCGCACTCAGAAGCGAACACGCATGCAAGTCCCACCCACATATGTAAACATCCTTCAAACCCCACATGTGAGGTATCATAGCGTGCGTTAGAGCGAGAGCAATAATGTTAGCACTAGACCTCCTCTGTAACTCAAAAGTGGTAACCTGAGAAAAAAAGTCAAGCGTTGCCTATGGAGATTTTTAATAACGAAGTTTAGCGCCATTCCATGAGTGTGCGCAATATGAAAGCGTGACAAGTTAGGTATCTATTTACTCGGTGTAACATCATCTTTTACCTTATCCCTAAAAATTGGCCTAGCTTTACTGCTTTCTTATTTTGTCATTCATGAAACAGGTTTTTTTTTGGAAAGCCAAAAAAAAAAAAAAACGTTAGAAACATTTTGGCACAAATACTGTTGGAAATGTGTCCGAAAAAATGGCCGCCACTTTATTCCCTAGGGTGTTTGTTAATAAAATATATATAATGTTTGGGGGTCCTGAGTAAGTTTCAAGGAAGAAAATATAATTGTTACATGAAGGAGAGAAGTGCCAGAATAGGCGCGGTATGGAAGTGGTTAAAGTGCACCAATAAAAGTGAAAAATTCCTTGAAATTTCGTACCATGGGGGGGGGGGGAGGCAATTAGGGGCGCCATCAGGAATTATGGGGCCCCTTACACAGCTTCAGGCATGGGCCCCCTGGAGCAGAGAATAGGGGGGGGGGTGCCGCCTGATATTAAGAAGGGGGGGGGGGCTGCCGCAATTTGATAAGCGGGGGGTTCCTTTACTAAAAAATACATATAGAAAAAATATATATTAAAAAGGGTGGTAGCCATCCGGGGCCCTGGGGACCACTGGGCCCTTTAATAAAAAGAAACTTCTGGGCTCTTTAATGAAAAATAAATTACAATATCTACATATATAAAATAATAAAAAAGGGGTTTGCCTTGGGAGCTCTGGGCCCTTTAATAAAAAATAACTACCAAAAATCTAACAAAAAAAATAACATTGGGTGGGAGCTGTGGTGGCTCAACGTGAATGGCACTGCGCTGACAAGCCGTTCACCTCTGCAGCCAAGGGTTCGGATCCCGGTCTCGGCTACATATGAATTGAGTTTGGTGGTGTCAGCCCGGCTCCCGTGGGTGTGCTATGCAAGGTACGCCTGTGCTTAGTATGCCCACCCCCCCCCCCCCAAAAAAAACACCACACTTGCACACACTTTGGCCATGAGGTCTCCTAAAATAAAGGGAGGCGAAGGACCTACAGGGCTGGCTGGGTGGGCTACACTCCTTCATAGGGGGAGTCCCTCTGTCCCATCGGGCTCCCAAGTGTAGCAGGTGGGGTGAGTGGGAGGCCCCCCTCACACCCACCATTGCCACCGGGGCATGGAGAAGGATGGCGATTGCAAGTCCAGCTCCTCTCTCTCGACTTCACGCACAAAATACACTTTAAAAAAGAAATTAAAGTAAAAAGTAACAAACCTGGGGAAAATGTTTATAACATTTTTAGAAGCAAAAAGGTTGTCATCTGGGGCCCTCTGGAGCTTTCAAAATTATATTATATATATATATGTTTAAAAAATAACCAAAAAATATATCATATGTTTTTTTTTTTTTTTTTTTTGTAAAGGTGGGGGGTTGTCATCTGGAGCCCTGGGATCTCCGGGCCACTGGGGACCAGGCCACTGGGGACCTCCAGACCCCTAAACCAAAACATTGGCCCTTTAATAACAACAAATTTGGGGGTTGCCACCCGGGGCCCTGGGGACCTCCAGACTGCAAAAAAAATATTAAATTCCAAAAATTGGCCCTTTAATAAAAAATCCTACAAAAACCAACTAACAAATATATATACAAAAAAAAAAGAGGGGGTTACCATCTGGGGCGCTGGGGGGCCTCCAGGCATCTGGGCACCTCCGACCCCCGGCCCCTTACAGGTGTACAGGGCCGCCATCATGAATTTTGGGGCCCCTTACACAGCTTCAGGCATGGCCCCCTGGAGCAGAGAACCGGGGGGGGGTGCTGCCGTATGAAATTGAGAAGCGGGGGGGGGGTGGTGCCGCAAATTGAGGAGCGGGGGGGCCCTTTACAAAAATTTTGACAGAAATAAGAAATAAAGAAAAATATATATAAAAAAAGGGGGTAGCCATCCGGGGCCCTGGGGACCTCTGTGCTCTTTATCAAATAAAAATACAAAAGAGAGAAAATACATATATATATATTTTTTAAATATAACATTTATCGAAAAAAAGTTAAAAAACAAGGGGTAGCCTTCCAGGGCCCTGGGGACCTCTGGGCCCTTTCCTTAAAAAAAAAAAACAAAAAATATTTAAAAAAAATATATATTTTTTTTAAATATATATATTTTATTTAAAAAAAAGGGCTTGCCATCTGGGCCCCTTAGTGGCCTCCGGCCCCTGGGGACCTTCGGAGCCCTTAAACAAAAAAAAAAAAAAAAAGTTTTTTTTTGTTTTAGGGTGGTTCCCATCCGGGCCCCTGGGGCCCCTGGGGACCCCCGGGCGTGTAATGCCTGTACCCCCCTAATGGCGGCCCTGCAGGTGTACTGCCTGTACCCCCCTGATGGCGGCCCGGGTGTAATGTCAGCATGTGAAAAAATGACATTCTGAAGGAAAAAAGCCATTTAAAAACTGACTCGCGGCTATAATGAATTGTCAGCTCTTGGAATTTGCAGGAGAATTCATTCATTAAAAACACCAAAAAAAAAGCGTGGGGTCCCCCCAAATTCAATAACCAGACCCTTTAGGTCTGGTATGGATATTAAGGGGAACCCCGCCATCAATTTTTAAAAAAAATGACGTGGGGTTCCCCCCAAATATCCATAACCAGACCCTTCAGGTCTGGTGTGGAATTTAAGGGGAACTCCACTCCAACTAAAAAAAAAAAATGGCGTGGAGTCCCCCCTAAAATCCACACCAGACCCCTTATCCGAGCACGTTGACCTGGCCGGCCGCAGAAAAGAGGGGGGGACAGAGCGCGGCCCCCCCTCTCCTGAACCGCACCAGGCCACATGCCCTCAACATTGGGAGGGTGTTTTGGGGTGCCCCCCAAAACACCTTGTCCCCATGTTGATGAGGACAAGGGTCTCTTCCCCACAACCCTTGCCCGGTGGTTGTGGGGGTCTGCGGGCAGGAGGCTTATCGAAATCTGGAAGACCCCTTTAACAAAGGGCCCCCCAGATCCCGCCCCCCCCCTGTGTGAAATGGTAATGGGGTACCTTGTACCTCTACCATTTCACGAGAAAAAAAATGTAAAGGGTAAAAAAAGACAAGAGCCGGTTTTTGACAAGTCCTTTATTATCTTCTTTCTTCTTTTCTTCGGGTTTCTTCTTCCTCCTCCTTCTTCTTCCTCTGCTTCTGTCTTGGGTCTTCTATTCCCGCATCTTGCCCGGCGTGTTCTTCCATCTTCTTCCGCTGTCCTTCTCGTCCGCATCTTCTCCTTCTTCTTCTTCTTCGCCGGAGCGGCCGCTTCCAATTGAAATCCCCGCTGTCTGCCGGACCACGCCCCCCCCTCTGACGCCACGGGCAAGCTCTTAGGAGTGTGCTGCAAGTGCGTCAGAGGGGGCGTGGTCACATGTCAGAGGGCGGCCAATTCAATTTGAAGCTCGTGCGCGGCTTTTTCTTTGCCAGAGTCGCCGCTTCCAATTGAATTGCCCGCTTTCTGGAACATGTGACCACGCCCCCCTCTGACGCACTGGCACCACACGGGACTTTCCTAAGAGCTTGCCCGTGGCGTCAGAGGGGGGGCGTGGTCCGGCAGACAGCGGGGATTTCAATTGGAAGCGGCCGCTCCGGCGAAGAAGAAGAAGGAGAAGATGCGGACGAGAAGGACAGCGGAGGAACAGAAGATGGAAGAACACGCCGGGCAAGATGCGGGAATAGAAGACCCAAGACAGAAGCAGAGGAAGAAGAAGGAGGAGGAAGAAGAAACCCGAAGGAAAGAAGAAAGAAGATAATAAAGGACTTGTCAAAAACCGGCTCTTGTCTTTTTAACCCTTTACATTTTTTTTTCTCGTGAAATGGTAGAGGTACAAGGTACCCCATTACCATTTCACACAGGGGGGGGGGCCGGGATCTGGGGGGCCCCTTTGTTAAAGGGGTCTTCCAGATTTCGATAAGCCTCCTGCCCGCAGACCCCCACAACCACCGGCAAGGGTTGGGGGAAGAGACCCTTGTCCTCATCAACATGGGGACAAGGTGTTTTGGGGGCACCCCAAAACACCCTCCCAATGTTGAGGGCATGTGGCCTGGTGCGGTTCAGGAGAGGGGGGGGGCCGCGCTCTGTCCCCCCCTCTTTTCTGCGGCCGGCCAGGTCAACGTGCTCGGATAAGGGGTCTGGTGTGGATTTTAGGGGGGACTCCACGCCATTTTTTTTTAAATTTGGGGTGGAGTTCCCCTTAAATTCCACACCAGACCCGAAGGGTCTGGTTATGGATATTTGGGGGGAACCCCACGTCATTTTTTTTTTAAATTGACGGCGGGGTTCCCCTTAATATCCATCCAGACCTAAAGGGTCTGGTTATTGAATTTGGGGGACCCCCACGTCATTTGAATAATTATTTAAATTCGTACCATGGGGGGGTGGGGATTGTCAGCCGGTGAATAAAGCGCACTTTTCCCGTGGTTAGAAATATGTCTTTGCACAAAATGCATTCCTGAAAAAAAAAAAAAAAAAAAAAAAGCCATTTTAAAACACTGACATCCGGCTATAATCATTGTCGGTCCTGGAAATTGCATGGAGAATTCATTCATAAAAAAACGAAAAAAAAAGCGTGGGGGTCCCCCCAAATTCAATAACCAACCCTTTAGGTCTGATATGGATATTAAGGGGAACCCCGCCGTCAATTTATTAAAAAAATGACGTGGGGTTCCCCCCAAATATCCATAACCAGACCCTTCGGGTCTGGTGTGGAATTTAAGGGAACTCCACCCCAATTAAAAAAAAAATGGCGTGGAGTCCCCCCTAAAATCCACACCAGACCCCTTATCCGAGCACGTTGACCTGGCCGGCCCGCAGAAAAGAGGGGGGGACAGAGCGCGGCCCCCCCCCTCTCCTGAACCGCACCAGGCCACATGCCCTCAACATTGGGAGGGTGTTTTGGGGTGCCCCCCAAAACACCTTGTCCCCAATGTTGATGAGGACAAGGTCTCTTCCCCACAACCCCTTGCCCGTGGTTGTGGGGGTCTGCGGCGGAGGCTTATCGAAATCTGGAAGACCCCTTTAACAAAGGGGCCCCCCAGATCCCGGCCCCCCCCGCTGTGTGAAATGGTAATGGGGTACCTTGTACCTCTACCATTTCACGAGAAAAAAAATGTAAAGGGTTAAAAAAAGACAAGAGCCGGTTTTTGACAAGTCCTTTATTATCTTCTTTCTTCTTTCCTTCGGTGTTTCTTCCTCCTCCTTCTTCTTCCTCTTTCTTCTGTCTTGGGTCTTCTATTCCCGCATCTTGCCCGGCGTGTTCTTCCATCTTCTTCCGCTGTCCTTCTCGTCCCGCATCTTCTCCTTCTTCCTTCTTCGCCGGAGCGGCCGCTTCCAATTGAAATCCCCGCTGTCTGCCGGACCACGCCCCCCCCTCTGACGCCACGGGCAAGCTCTTAGGAAAGTCCCCGTGTGGTGCCAGTGCGTCAGAGGGGGGCGTGGTCACATGTTCCAGAAAGCGGGCAATTCAATTGGAAGCGGCGACTCTGGCAAAGAAAAAGCCGCGCACGAGCTTCAAATTGAATTGCCCGCCCTCTGACATGTGACCACGCCCCCCTCTGACGCACTTGCAGCACACTCCTAAGAGCTTGCCCGTGGCGTCAGAGGGGGGGGCGTGGTCCGGCAGACAGCGGGGATTTCAATTGGAAGCGGCGCCTCCGCGAAGAGAAGAAGGAGAAGAAGATGCGGACGAGAAGGACAGCGGGAGAACAGAAGATGGAAGAACACGCCGGGCAAGATGCGGGAATAGAAGACCCAAGACAGAAGCAGAGGAAGAAGAAGGAGGAGGAAGAAGAAACCCGAAGAAAAGAAGAAAGAAGATAATAAAGGACTTGTCAAAAACCGGCTCTTGTCTTTTTTAACCCTTTACATTTTTTTTTTCGTGAAATGGTAGAGGTACAAGGTACCCCATTACCATTTCACACAGGGGGGGGGCCGGGATCTGGGGGCCCCTTTGTTAAAGGGGTCTTCCAGATTTCGATAAGCCTCCTGCCCGCAGACCCCCACAACCACCGGCAAGGGTTGTGGGGAAGAGACCCTTGTCCTCATCAACATGGGGACAAGGTGTTTTGGGGGCACCCCAAAACACCCTCCCAATGTTGAGGCATGTGGCCTGGTGCGGTCAGGAGAGGGGGGGGGCCGCGCTCTGTCCCCCCCCTCTT